>CM053560.1:94913511-95040626 GCA_028646485.1 Cryptoprocta ferox
CCCCCCCCCCACTTCTCAAAAATAAATAAAAACATTAAAAATTTTTCAACCAAATTAAATTTGATTTTAAGCCACAATTCCAAATTTACGTTCACATTTCATACTTCCCTTCTCCCTTGACAACTCCATGTTTAACTGTTCTCTCAGTTATCACCTTCATTTTGCCTTTTTCTATTTTCACTGAGTACAGCATTCTAGAACGGCAGTTACTCAGCTTCAGCACACTCCACTCTCTTGTGGTTTCAACGCTCTCCAATGAAAAAAGAACTGTCATTTTTACTGTTGCTTCTTTGAAGGTGACTAGATTTTTTTTTTACTGGTTGCTTTTAAGAATATGTATCTTTTGGTTTTAGATTTTTCTAATAACATCCTAGGGTGTTATTTTCATTGTAAAGTACTTATGCTCTAATTACAGGGCTTACCAAAATTGTTGATATGCTCTGTCATATTTGGAAAATTCTCTGCCCTATTTCAGTGTCATTTTTTCCCTCCTGAGCGATCAATTATACATATGCTATACCATCTTAATGAATCTCCTATCTCTTTTCTCTATTTTTTTTATCCTTTTGCTTCTGAGTGGTTCATTCTGTTTTATGATATACCATCCAGATCTAAATCCAACAAATTCTTAATTCTGTTGTTATATTTTTCAATTCTAGAATTTCCATCAGACTCTTTTGCACATTTTCAGTTTTCTGCTGTAATTTTAAATTCCATCTTTACGTACTTGAACATATTAAAGTCTGTATCTGTGTCTGATCATTTCATTACCTGGAAACCTTTAGGCTGTTTACATGTCTGACACCCCCCATAGAATGTGAGCTCTTTGCAGGTGTATACTCTATGCTATTTATTCTTGCATCACTGATGTTTGGTAAACAAGTTTTCTCCTCTTGTTCTTCCATCATGTTGTCTCGTTTATTCATATGCTTATTATTTTTAACTGAGTGCCAGACAACGTATATGAAAAACCACAGATAGACTTTTAGGCTTCAGGCAATGGTATCTTTCTCAAGAGAAAATTTATTTTTGCTTCTAGCCATCACAGTTAGGCTTGATGCACTACTAATCCTGAATCACTTTACTTTAATCAGAGATTCAGCAGCTGTGATGTAAAGCTGTAATCCCTGTGATAGGAAGAGGTAGAACATTTTTTTGACCCACCTTACTTCCAGGGAGTAGCCCTTCAAGATCCAAACCTAAAGCACTACTGAGAAGGTCCTAAGTACCATTTTTATTCTTAGCCTCAAGAATCTGGAGAGTTCTACTCTTCTCAATCTCTCAGCTACCTTATCGGGAACTGGAAGGCAGAGCTGGAGAAAAGGGAGACCCAAATGCCAGGCTCACTTTTCTAGTCATCCTCATATTTTCCTAAGATCTAGCCCCATAATTCTTCATAGCCTTGTTCTCTCAATGCCTCCGAGCCCATACACAAACACACACATGCAGACACACATATAAACATGCATCTATGTACTTTTAAAATATTTTTTTTTAAATTGTATCTTGAAACTGGATTGGTTTCTATTAGTGGTTCTAAACAGGAAAAGGATCACTCTGTATCTTGAAAACAATTTTGGATTAATTTTATATACTCTGAATATTGTCTCAAAGTTTATAACTGTCTTCATTTTAAGGTGTCTTTTACTCTTAATTTTCATATAGTGAAATATATCAATTTTTTTATAGGCAAAAGATTTCATGTCATATTCTAAGAGTTTCTCTATCCTAAAATCCAAAATATTTTAAAATATCTTTTCAAATGATTTGCCCATTTTTTCATTGGAATTTGATGCATTTTTTAAAGGGAGTTATTATACTTCTTTGTATATTCTGGAGAAGGCTTTTGCAGTTAGATGTTCTGTTGACATTTTTTCACAGTCTGGTTTTTTACATTTTCTTAACTGTGTCTTTTGAGAACACCTTAATTTTGACAAAGTCCAACTGACAAATTTTGTAGAGTGAATTTTTTTTTGTTTTGTTTTATTTTGAGACACAGAAAGAGAGCACGAGACAGGGGGAGAGGCAGAGTGAGGGAGAGAGAATCCCAAGCAGGGTCGATGCTTAGCTTAGATGCACAGCTCAAACCCATGAACTGTGAGATCATGACAAGACCCAAAGTCAAGAGTCAGACACTCAACCAAATAGCCACCCAGATGCCCCTAGGGTGAGTATTTTTGTGTCCTAAAAAATTGTTGCCCACGCCAAAGTCACAAAAATTTCTCCAGTGCTTTTTTTCTAGAAGTTTATGTTTTAGCCTTAAGTATATACATTATTTATTTTCAGTTAAATTTTATACAAGGTGTTAAATGTATAGGTTGAGATTCAGTTTTTTTTCCCATATGGATATCCAATTAATTATGCCAATACCATTTGTCAGACTGCTCTTTCCTCCTTAAATTACCTTGGGACTTTTGAGGAAATCAACTGACTTTATGGACTCTCTATTATGTTGCACTGATCTATACGTCTAACCTTAAGTCAAGAGGACACTATCTTGACTACTATAGCTTTATAGTAAGTCTTAAAATCAGGCAGAGTAAATCCTCTAGTATGAGCTTTTTTGAAAATTCTTTTGGCTATTCTAGGTCCTCTACATTTCAGCCTAACCTTCAGAATCAGTTTATCAATTACTAGATAAATCCCCACTGAGATTTTGATAGATGTTGCACTGACTCTACAGAACAACCTGGGGAGAATTGAATATAGTAGGTTTATTCCAAACAATAAACACTATTTATTAAGATATTTTATTTTTCTTGGCAATGTTTTAAAGTTTTCATATATATGCCTTGTGAATATTCTATTAAATTTATTCTAAGTATTTTATATTCTTAATGAGACTTTTAGATTTTTTTTAAGTTTATTTATTTTGAGAGAGACAAAGAGTGAGAGAGTGTGGGGGAGGGGCAGAGAGATGGGGAGAGAGAATCCCCAGCAGGCTCCACACTGTCAGCTCAGAGCCCAATGAGGAACTCAAACTCATGAACCACAAGATTATGACTTAAGCAGAAATCAAGAGTCAGATGCTTAACTGACTGAGCCACCCAGGGACCCCTAGAGAGTTTTTTAAATTTCATTTTCTAAATGTTCATTGGCAGTTTACACAATACAACTGATTTTTGCATATTGACTTTTTATCTATCCCGTGTCCTTGGAAAATTTACTTATTAATTTTATACCTTTTCCTAGATTCATTAGGATTTTCTAAGCATACTCTCAATTCACCCACAAATAAATGCAGTTTATTTTCTTTACAATCTATATGCCTTTCATTTCTTTTTCTTGCCTAATTATGCTATGACTGTGATGTGTCATCTTCTTTTATATACTGCTGAGTTTGACTTGTTAATATTTTAAGAAATTTTGCATATATATTTATAAGGGATGTTGGTTTGTAGTTTAGTTTTCTGGTAATGTTTTTGTCTAGTGTGGGTATCAGGGTAATGTTGGCCTGACAGAATGTGTTAAGTTTTCCCATCTCCTTTAATTTCTTAAGGGCTTTGGGTAAAATTGATATTATTTCTTAAATGCTTAGACTTCAAGAGTGAAACTATGGGGTGCCTAGGTGGCTCAGTTAAGCATCCAACTTCGGCTCAGGTCATGGTCTCATGGCTCGTGAGTTCCAGCCCCGTGTCGGGCTCTGTGCTGACAGTTGAGCCTGGAGTCTGCTTTGGATTCTGTGTCTCCCTCTCTCTCTGCCTCTCTGCCTCTCTCTCTCCCCTTCAAAAAAAAAAACATTAAAATAATGTTTTTTTTTTTAAAAGAGTGAAACTATATCTGGGCTTGGATATTCCTTAATGGAAAATTATTAAGTATCAACCTAATTTCATTGTATACACACCTACTATTCTATTTTTGCTTGTTTTTCTTAATTTGTATCTGTAAAGGAATTTGCCTAATAAGTTGGCTGTCGAATTTTTGGCTTAATGTGCTGAAAACTTAAACTACTATGCATGTGGTAATATCCTCTCTTTCATTCCGGACACTGTTATTTTGGGTTTTCTCTTTATTTCTTGATCAGACTAGATCAAAGTTTATCAATTATATTAATCTTTTCTATTGACTTTTCTCTTGTTTTTGTATCATAGATATCACTCTTACTTACTGCTTCATTCCTCCTACTTAGAGTTTAATTTGCACTCCCTAATCTAGCCTTTTTTTTTAAGAGAGAGTATGAAACTGGGGGAGAGGGGCCAAGGGAGGGACAGAGGGAGGGAGGGAAAGGGAGAAAGGGAGAGAGAGAGAGAGAGAGAGAGAGAGAGGGAGAGGGAGAGGGAGAGGGAGGGAGGGAGAGAATGAGAATCTTAAACAGTCTCCAATGTCAGAAGCCTAACAAGAGGCTCAATCCCACGACCATGAGATCATGCATGACCTGAGCCAAAATCAAGAGTTGGATGCTCAACCAACTAAGCCACCCAGGCTACCCCTCTTCTCTAGCTTTATAAGGCGGAGCCTTATATGACTGATTTCTAGATCTTTCTTCTTTTCCAATATGATCATTTAAAACTTTACATTCTTTGTCATTAGCAGATGTTTAATGTGCATTCTTCACTTCTTTGAATAGACCTAAATTTCCATCTGGTACCTTTTTCTACCCAAGGAACATCCTTTAGCATTTCTTGCATTTAAATTTTCTTTCAGTAGTTATTCAACTTAAACTGAATCTAACAAATTTTATTATCTTGTGTTTCTGTTATTCACTACAAAATGTTTTCCAATTGCATTATTTTTTTCCAATTGCATTATTTAGATGTGACTTAATTTCTAAAAATTTTGGAATTTTCTAAATCCCCCCCAAAAAATTCTAATTTAATTTCCTTGAGACCTAAGAACTTATTCTATATAATTTCAAACCTTTTAAACTTATTGGGACTTATTTTGCAGCCTAGAATGTTAGCAAATGTTCACATACACTTGTAAAGAATGTGTATCTGCTACTGTTAAGTGGAGAGTGTGTGTCAATTAGGTTGGGTTGCTTCAGAGTGGTGCTCAAATATCCTATATCCTAACTGATTTTCTATCTACTTGCTCTATCAACTTATCAGTCAACTTGTCTACTCAGAAACGAGTGTACCTCTGACTATAATTTGTAGATCTTTCCACTTTTCCTTTCAGTTTTGTCAGTTTTTCCTTAATATATTTCATAGCTCTATTACTAACTGCACTATTAACTAACTTTTAGGATTATTTCTCCTTGAAGTAAAATGTCCCACCTTGTCGACAGTAATTTCTGTAAACTGATATACATTCTTTGATATTAATATGGTTACTCTAACATTCTTATGATGAGTGCTTGTATGATACATGTTTTGTTATTCTTTTACACCATGTCTTTACATTTAAAAATTTTTTTTTAGTATTTATTCATTTTTCAGAGACAGAGACAGAGTGCGAGCGGGGGAGGGACAGACAGAGAGGGAGACACAATCCAAAGCAGGCTGCAGGTTCTGAGCTGTCAGCACAGAGCCCAATGCAGGGCTCAAACCCACAAATCGTGAGATCATGACTTGAGCCAAAGTCAGACACAACAGACTGAGCCACCCAGGCACCCCTCTGTGTCTTTATATTTAAAATGCATCTCTTTTAGACAGATTTGGTCTTGCTTCTTTAATCACTCTTACCATTCAGCTTTTTAAATCAATGTGTGTAGTCCTTTTATATTTAATGTAATCATCAATATGGTTAAATTTAAAATTACCATCTTGGTATTTATTTTCTATTTGTCCCAAATGTTCTTTGTTCTTTTTTTTCTTTTTTTCCTTACCTACTGTCGGATTAACTGAATATTTTAAATTACAGTTAATCCTTGAACAACCCAGGGATTAGGGATGGCAACCCCTCATACAGTTGAAAATCCACATATAACTTTTGACTCCCCCAGAACTTAAATTACCATAGCCTGCTGTTGAATGAAAGCCTTACTGATAACTAGTAAGTTAACATATATTTTGCATATTATATATATTATGCACTATATTCTTATAATAAAGCTAATCAAAAGAAAAAGAAAATAAAATACATTTACAGTGCTGTAAGTTATGTACTATACAGTATTTACAGAAAAAAATCTACATGTAAGTGGACTTGTGCAGTTCAAATCCATGTTGTTCAAGGATCAACTGTACGTAAGATTTCCTTTATTGCCCTGTTAACTGCATCTCCATTATTTTTTTCAGGGGTAACTCCAGGACAGGGGACATTTCTGCAAACATCTTCTTAAAAGGACTGATACCAAATACTTAAGACTTTTGGGCCACATTTTCTCTGTTACAACTACTCAACTCTACCAATATAGTTCAAAGGCAGCCACAAACATGCATCTATGAATGGCCATGGTTGCAATCCAATAGAACTTTATTTACAAAAACAGGCAGCTGACACAAGGGCTGTAGTTTGCTGAGCTGCGCACTAGAGTGTCCAATATCCAACTTTTAAATAACACAGTCTACCTTGTCAAAATTATGCTGCTTCCTGTATAGTGTATAAAAACTTACAACAATATACTTCCACTTATCCTCCTCCTATCCTCTGTGCTATTATCATAAATTTTGATTCTTCCTATATTATAGATTCATTTTACGTTGTTACTATTTTAAATATCTTCTTAAAGAAAATACTTAAATGATAAAAATCTCCTCAGGGCGCCTGGGTGGCTCAGTCGGTTGAGCGTTCGGCTTTGGCTCAGGTCACGATTTCGCGATTTGTGGGTTCGAGCCCCGCGTCAGGCTCTGTGCTGACAGCTAGCTCAGAGCCTGGAGCCTGTCTTCAGATTCTGTGTCTCCCTCTCTCTCTCTGACCGTGCCCTGCTCACACTCTCTGTCTCTCTCTCTCGCTCTCTCTCTCTCAAAAATAAATAAAACATTAAAAAAATTTTTTAAATAAAAAAAAATTTTTTAATGTCCTTTATATTTTACCTATGTATTTACTATTTTATGCTCTTCACCTCTTTGTATAAATCTGCATTTTCACCCCGTATTCTTTTTCTACCTGAAAAACATCCTTTAACATTTCTTGCAATGTAAACCTCCTAGAAGCAAATTCTCTCAGCTTTTGTCTAAAAAAGATCTTTAGCAGCACCTGAGTGGCTCAGTCAGTTAATGAGCATCTGACTTTGGCTCAGATTATGATCTCGCAGTCCAAGAGTTTGTGCCCCATGTCAGGCTCTGTGCTGACAGCTCAGAACCTGGAGCCGGCTTCAGATTCTGTGTCTCCCTCTCTCTCTCTGCCGCTCCCCTGCTCGTGTTCTGTATCTCTCAAAAATAATAAACATTAAAATAAATTTTAAGATCTTTAATTTGCTTTTAATTTTAAATATTATTTTCACAGAATAAACGATCCTAGTTTGATAGGTTTCTTTCCCCATTTTGAAGATGTCATTCCATATATGTCTTTAGTTATTCTTACAATATTTATTCCCCTGTATGTAAATGTATCTTCTTTTCTATGGCTTTTTATTTTTAAGTAATCTCTACACTCAACATGGGGCTCAAACTCACAATCCCAAGACTGCATGCTCCACCAATGGAGCTAGCTGGGTGCCTCTCGATGGCTGCTTTTCTGATTTTCTCATTTCCAGTAATTTGATTTTAATATGTCCTGGTATGATTTTGTTTATCCTGCTGGAGTTTCACTGAGCTTCTTAGGCTATGGATCAAAATTTTTCTTCATCTCTTAAAATTTTGGAAACATTAATCTTTCAAATATTTTTTCTACATTCCTTCCTCCTTGGACTCCAATTATTTTCTTTCTGTGGTTAGATTTGGATTGTTTCTATTCTTCTATTGTCCCTTATTCAGGTTTACTCATGTCATCTTCTGCAATAACTAATTTGCTCTTAAGTCTATCCATTAAACTTTCCAATTCAGAAAACGTACTTTTCAGTTCGTAAGTTACATTTGGTTCTTTATTATAATTTCTATTGTCTCCTGTTTGTTTTCATGTTTTTCTCTAATTCTTTGAACATATTAATAATAGTTGTTTTAAAGTCCTTGTGTGCTAATGCCTGTAATTTTTGGTTGTTTCTGATCATTTTCATCTTTTTATCATCTAGTAATATTTTTTGAATGTTAGACGTTCAAACGTAACATTACTAGATATTTACATTGTTGCATATCTGCATTCTGTGTTCTCTTTTAATAAATATTATTGAGTTTTATTTTGCAGGGAATTAATTTACTTGAAATCACTTTGATCTTTTTCAAGCTTGGTTTTTCAGCTTAATAAAGGCAGGTTTGAAACAGTCTTTATTCTAGGGTGAGGTCAAGCTACTCCTAGAATGTCTTGGGATCTCGACCAAGTGTAATTCCTTACAGTTGTTCAATTTATAGTTTCTTCAGTAGTTTGTCCTTCTCTAGTAGTTGTCTATTAAAATCTCACCCTGTGCATGCACAGATTAGTATTCAGCTAAAACTCAAGGCAACCTCTGTCCAGATATCTGGAACTTTTTTCTCAGTGTAATCCTCTCCTCCTCTCAGGTACTCTGCCCTTATGTCCAGATCTTTCATCCTTCCTGAACTTTGACTTGTCTCTTAAACTCAGCAAAACTGCTATGTACTTCTTATTCTTCTTGAGATCCCCTTCCTCTGTGCCGTACCTAAAATTTTGCCACCAGTCAAAAAAAAAAAAAAAAAAAAAAAAAAAATATATATATATATATATATATATATGGGAAATCACAGAGAGATTTATTTATCCTCCCTCAGGGATCTCAATCCTCATTCACTGCCTGAGTGACAAATGGTCCAACGTTTGAAAACATTCTTTCATTTTGTTCAGTTCAGCCTTTCATATATTTTGCAGGTGGTATAGTTGGAAATCAGTTACTCCATAACAGCTGGAAGAAAAATCTCTACTTACTTTTTCCACTAAGAGTTTCAAAGTTTTCATTTAGACATTTAACATTTTATTATATCTGGATTTTATATATGATGTGAGACGGAGACCTGACTTCATTTTTTTCCAAATGGACATTTTTTTCTGGCTCCAATTATTCAGTGGTCTCTACTTTCCCACACTGATTTGAAGTACTTAACAAAGTTTCACACATGTATGGGTTTCTTCCTGAGCATTCAATTTTATTCCTCTGGTCAGCTTGTTCATCCTATGCTAATATCACACTCTCAGTTATTATAATAAATCATAAAATCTTCCAGAGTAAATCTCTCTTTCCTGCTTACAATCTTTAGGTGGTCCCTACTTCTTCTTGGCCTTTACTTTTCTGCTTAACATTCTCAACCCATCATGTGGTGTGAATAACCCTGTTGTAATTTATATTGGAATTGCAGTGAACCTACAAATCAATGGGGGGAAAATTGATATTTTTATAATATGAGGTATTATTTTCCACAAATATGGCATATCTCTTTTATTTAAAATCAAACTTCTTTAACATTTCTTCCAAAGTTTTGTAATTTTCCTTATTTAAGCCTTATAACCCTTTGTTACACTGTTTCTTCAACACATGATATTCTTGAGACTATTATTAATGATGTTCTCTCTTTCATTACATTTCTGGTAGTCTACTCCTGATATAAAAGAAATGCAACCTACTTTCATATATGAATGTTGTATCTGGACACTTTATCTAAACCCTTATATTTAGCAATCTATAGTCTTGTCCTCTCTAACCAAGTCACCAATACCTTAGTATGGGCCACTATTCTCAACTGAAACATCTTCTAATTAGTCTCCCAGTCCAGTTTTGCACTCAACCTTGGAGTTAAAAATTCTTTTTTTTTTAACTTGTTTATTTTAGTAATCTTAACACCCAACATGGGGCTCAAACTCATGACCCCGAGATCAAGAGTCACATGCTCTTCCACATGCTGACTGAGTCAGCTGGGAGCCCCTGGAGTTAAAAATTCTTTACTGGTCTTGCTATCTCTCCTTTGTATACACTATTCCTCCTGTCTTCCTATCTCTTTTAGCCAACCTAATTTCTCCTTATTCTTGTAGTTTCTGATTATTGTCCTCAAATATTCCTAAATTAACTATTCCTTTTATGCTTAATCCTCCTCTATCTCTTATCACCCTCAATTGTTTCTCTGTCTCCAATTAAACTACAGTTGATCCTTGAACAAACCCTTCACAAGTCTGAACTGTGTGAGTCCGTTTATATGTGGATTTTTTTCCATACATAAACTACAGTTCTGTAAATGTATTTTCTCTTCTTCTATTTTCTTTACATTTTTAAATCTAGCTTACTTTATTATAATAATACACCATATGATCATATAACATACAAAATACATTAATATACTGTTTGTGTTATCAGTAAGGTGTCCAATCAACAGAAGGCTATGACAAGTTTTGGGGGGAGTCAAAAGTTACATGTAGATTTTCAACTGCATGAGGGTCGGCACCCCTAATCACCATGTTGTTCAAGGGTCAAGTTGTATTAACTTTTTGAGAACAAGCTTTTATCTTCATTTCCACATACTCCCAGACCTACCAGTCTCTAACATATGGTAGAAGATTGATACAAAATTGTTCAACAAATGCAAAAATAAAATCTCACTTGTACTTGAAAGATCCCCTGAAATACAATTGTATGTGCCACTCTGCAGATCAAGAAACACACAAATCTGTATTTGTGACTCAAGAAACTCAAGCAATATTACCCTATCTTACTACTTTTTACAAGGATGCCAAAATACATAATAAATGTTTACCCTAAAAATAATTTTTCATTTTAAATTTGTGTTTTGAATAACTATTTTTAAGAAGGTCAAAAAAAGAGTTAAAAAAAATAGTCAATGGGGCACCTGAGTGGCTCAGTCAGTTATGTGAACAGCTCAGGTCATGATCTCAAGATCTGTGGGTTCTAACCCTGTGTCAGGCTCTGTGCTGAAAGCTCAGAGCCTGGAGCCTGCTTCAGATTCTGTGTCTCCCTTTCTCTCTGTCCCTCCCCAACTCATGCTGTGTCTCTCAAAAATAAACACTAAAAATTTTAAAAGAAGTTTTAACTTAAAATAATATTTCTCCACAGTGGCATAAATCTTTCAGAAATTCTAGAACATATGTTTTTAATGCAGGAAAACATGCCCAAGATCATTTCCATTTCTTAAATGCAAGCTAGTATTAAAATCCTTACCTGTGTTACTTCCTCTACACCAGTCATCTGGTACTTTCTCATCCTTTCAAATACTGAATGATCTGCACAGCCCCCCTGTGGACCATATTTATGGGGATAGTCTAAAACACAAAGAAGTAATGTCATTACTATCACATGTTAGATATTACTAATTATCTGATAAGTAAAAAAAAAAAAAAAACTGTCACAATTCGTGAAAGCAACCAATGCTTACTAAGCATTCTATTTTAAAAACTGGCAGGTTTGTAAGTTCTCCCTCAATAAAATATCATTGGTCTCTAGACTTTGGTCACAAATTTGATTTGTGAATTCTAAAAAAAGAACAATAATATTCTTTATTCTAGATTTAACTTTCCCAAACTTTCTCGCTTCAGATATAAAAAGTATGTTAATAATGCAATTTACTTCATTTTGTAATTTATAATGTTTCCTCCAAACACATTAAATTTCATATGTTGCAAATGTACATCTAAGATGAACTACAGTTAGACTAATGTAATATTCTATTGGCTTGAATTCCTTCAATGAATACCAACTGGACTCAAGGGAAAGTGATCTAGGAACACACTCGATGGCATAGTAAAAGCAGACTGAGTTTAAATTTCTTCAATGTGTAATTCAAGTGAATGTTTAGTAGCCAATAACAATTTTATCATCATTTATTTTCCCTTTATAATTAAGCAGTGATTAATTTATTTAACTGAATTGGTTATATTTCCAGAGAGCTGTTCCATTTTAGTTTAGTCATTTAAATGTTTATTCCAATCTCTCAAATTTCACATATTTCTCCCTTCTTAGGGTTCTCCTTACTCATGAACATATTTTATAATTTAATCAAGTTACCATAATTAAGAGAATTGTCAAAATAAAAATACTAAGACATGGGTAAGAGGGGAAGCACTGAAAAGTCCTTAAGTAGTTTAAGATATAATACACAGAATTATCATTAGAAATACTGCAGGTAAGTTTCTTAAGAAAATCTAGAAACTTGGGGCCCCTGGGTGGCTCTGTCAGTTAAGTATCTGACTCTTGATTTCGACTTAGGTCATGATCTCATGGTTTGTGAGATAGAGCCCTGTGTAAGGCTCTGCACTAACAGTGCGAAGCCTGCCTAAGGTTCTCTCTTTTCCCCTCTCTCTGCCCCTTCCCTCCTCACGTTCTTTTTCTCAAGATATATAAATAAACTTTTAAAAAAAATCTAGAACTTATAGTGGATACTAGTGGCCTATTTCTTTGGAAATACTAATTACTTTTTTTTTTCCCAAATTCATTTAAATTCTAGTTAGATAACATAGAGTGTAATACTGATTTCAGGAGTAGAATTCAGGGATTCATCATTTACATATAACACCCAGTGCTCACATAATACAATACAAATTTAAAACTGGCAGTTAAAAAGTAGGGGTATTGGACAACCGACATTTACTGATATTAATAACTCTGACTTAAACTTTAAATTAGTTTTTTATTAGAGGTCAAGACTGCAAAAGCTGTAAAATTCCAATCAATAAATGTGAAATGACAGACTTAAGAAGGTACCACTTTATAACCTCACATGTATAAAGTGATTTAGGTAAGGATCATCAATGGATACTAAAACCATTAGATGAAAGATGTGAGGTAACAGGATATTCATAGTCTCTGAAAGTACCACCCCATAAATTACTTATTAATTATAAAGGGAAAAGATACCTTCACAGTGAAGATACGGTAATTATCATTTCATTTACCAGGTGATGAAGCTAAGCACTACCAGTTGTAGAAAGATATGTGCCTCTTAACATGATGCAATAAGGAATGCCCTGCTTTCCCTCTATAGTATTCTTGACAAAATATGTCCACTGAATCTAATCATGAATAAACAAACAGACACACCAAAATGCAGAATTTCCTATAAGTCACTGACCTAGACATGTGAAAAATAGCAATGTCATTTAAAGGGAAAAAAACAAAACAGAAAAAGCTGAGAACTAAGGGTGGGGGAGCCTGGCAATTAAGACACTAAAACAGACCTTAACAAATGCCAAAAAGGTATTTTTAGTACAACTGAAGATATTTTATTCTAGACTGTACAGTATATGATATTATTGAATTAATGTTAAAAAAAATTTTTTTACATTTATTTTTGAGAGAGAGAGAGAGAGACAGAGTATGAACAGGGGAGGGTCAGAGAGAGAGGGAGACACAGAATCTGAAGACAGGCTCCAGGCTCTGAGCTAGCTGTCAGCACAGAGCCCGATGCGGGCTCCCCAGGTGCCCCAGCCCCTAAAAACTTTAATATTAATTCGGGGCGCCTGGGTGGCTCAGTTGGTTGAGCGTCCGACTTCGGCTCGGGTCATGATCTCATGGTTCGTGGGCTCTGTGCTGACAGCTAGCTCGGAGCCTTGAGCCTGTCTTCGGATTATGTGTCTCCCTCTCTCACTGACCCTCCCCTGTTCACGCTCTGTCTCTCTCTCAAAAATAAATAAAACATTTTTAAAAATTAAAAATAAATAAATAAAAATAAAATTTTTAGGGGTGAAACACTACTGTAGCTGTTTAGGAAAATGTACATATTCTTAGGGAATGTTTTAGGGGATGTATTTAAGTTTGGAATTTTCAAAATAAAATTAGGAGTAAAAGATGCAATAATGTTGGAACAAATTTAAATGATTTCAAAGTGGAAAACTAATACAACTGAAGTGCTAAATGAGAAAAAAATTAACATGTAAATTATTTTACCATTTCAAAGGTCAGGTGTGGGAAAGTAAAAATATAATACCATCCAACATATATCTAATAAGAATATACCACAAAGGCTGAAAAGCTTTATAATATGAATATGCCCAGATTTAAATTCTCACCTTTTAGAAGATTTGGAATTATTATCACCACAATACTGTCTTCTGATACTATAATTTTAACCTGAAATTATCCCAATGAGCCTTGCCCAGATTCTTAGAGGAATCTAACTTGCCTGAACCACTAGGTGAAGAAGTTCCTCCATACCAAGAACACTCATTCTAATAAATAAGGAAAAATTATACAGGCATACTCATAGACAAGTTTATACACATTCTTAAGCACCTTTATCAGTTAACAGAATGTAGACCCCTTGGAATTTTGCTACCTATTTTAATTGTTATTATTAAGCCAAGTTCATAGTTTGATATTATTTATAAATCCATAATTTTGTGCTATTTTACTCTCATACTAGGACAGTCCAGTCTATAGTAACTAAGAACATGGACTGATTCTTTGGCTTGGTTTTGCCTTAACTCATAGCTAAGGAAATGGTTTATCCAAGATAACAACGTGTATGAGGAAGAATCCTTTTGCTGACCCTGACAGCAACTAGACAGATAAGTAAAAATGTGCTCAGAGTTACTGATACGCAAAATATTTTGCCATATAAAATGGATGAAACTATACATTTTCAAAAGTTTAGTTTCTGTTCCAGTGTGATAAGCAACTAACTTATGATTCAGTTAGTATGTTATGTTCTTATTTTTCCATTAACAGGTCAGTTTGTGGTGCCCTAATTTAAATTTATTAAGTCAGTATTTAAGTTAATAAGAATCTATTTTACCACTTACCTTAGGCTAATTTAAGTTCAATGAAATAAATGTATATTTACCATCTGATGAAATTCTTATAGTTGAATTAGACATCTCCCAATACACACACACAAAAGAACTATTTTGACCTTTAAAACTAATATAACACTGTATGTTAACTATATTTTAATTAAAATTAAAAACTTAAAAAAAAACTATTTTAAACTACAGTTCTGATTTATCATAACATTTCTTAAAACCATCTTAGTAAGTCCCAAATCCAAACTGCTATCTCTCACACAGAGACATGAGCACAGACACACGAGCATGGACACTGATGACCCCACTCCCAAATAAAAACCTATTTAACTTAGCCCTTCAAAAGACAAACCCTGTGAATAAGTCATTACAATCAATTTTCAATAACTTTCCCTAAATGTCTACCATACTTGGTCGCCCCATCCCGCATGCCTCACCACTACCAGGAGGGGGGAGAGGAGGGGAAGAGAGGGGAGGGAAGGGGAGGGGAGGGGAGGGGAGGAAAAGAAAAGAAAAGAAAAAAAAGAGAAGAAAAGAGAAGAAAAGAAAAGAAAAGAAAAGAAAAGAAAAGAAAAGAAAAGAAAAGAAAAGAAAAGAAAAGAAAAGAAAAGAAAGAAGGGGGCGGGGGGACGGGAGGAGAGGAGGAAAGGGAAGGAAAGGGAAGGAAAGAAAATGAAGGGAAAGAAAAGAAAGAGGAAAGAGAAGAATGAAAGAAAGAATATCAGGGCAGAGGGAATAATTTGTTTACCAAAATATATAAACTTCCCAAAAACCTCTCATATCAGTATGTCACTTAACCAATAAAAAATGTTTCCAACTATTCAAAATTTTTATTTGAAAAAACAATTTTACAGGGCACGTGGTTTAGTGTCCAACTTTGGCTAAGGTCATGATCTCATGGTTCTTGGGTTCAAGCCCCACGTTGGGTTCACTGCTGTCAGCGCAAAGCCTGCTTTGTATCCTGTCCACCCCCTCCAGCCCCTCCCTAGCTCACATTCTTTCTCTCAAAAATAAACATTAAAAAATAATAAACAATTTTACTCTTGGCTTAGTTTGGCAACCATTGACCAACAGGTCCTCATTATACTGCGTACAAAGGTAGACTCAATTTCCCAGCTCCGTTTCAAGTTAGGTGTGACATATAACCAAGTTCAAGTTGAAGGAACGTGAGTAGTAGGGAAGTGCACTAGCCAGGATCCTCCACGTTCTTTTCACCTGAATGGCTGGTGGGAGACACCCTGGGAACAGCATGAAATAAAGTACCCCAGATTCCTGGGGCGCCTGGGTGGCTAACTGGGTTAGGCGGCCAACTTTGGCTCAGATCATGGTCTCACAGTTTGTGAGTTCGAGCCCTCCATCTGCCTCTGTGCTGACAGCTGAGAGCCTAGAGTCAGCTACAGATTCTGTCTCCCTCTCTCTTCACACCCTCCCCCTTCTCACTGTGTTCTCTTCTCTTTTCTCTCTCTCTCAAAAATAAACATTAAAAAAAGTTTAAAAAAAAAAAAAGTACCCCAGATTCCTGAATTACTTATTGAAGAAAGCTGCCTAATGAGGAATACTCACATTATACTGTTACAGTTTAATGAATTTTAATGCATTTTGTCACTGAATATGGGGGCAATCTAATACTTGTAGTTAGCAGTGCCTTAATACATGGTAAAAACGTTTGTCAAGGAAAACAGAATAATTCATTTATACCTGCTCTCCAATGGCATGTAGCAAATTTTCCCAATCACAGACAGTACCAAAATAATCTTAGACTAGCATATCAGAAATTGTTTAGCAGTGTTAGTATTTATTGTCATTTTTCTGAATGTTTTCATTTATAACTAGTTTTCACTTATCCCCAGTCAGAACTTTTGCCAAAAAATCATCATATAGTTAAGCTGAAGACTGATACCCACAGTACAGTATTATTCCATCTTTTAACTAATGATAAAGCTCATAAATCCTATAACACCCAGATAAAATATTTTACACACTTAGAGAAATGTGCTATTACCACTGTTCAAAGAGTTTTTCAAGATTTACTCAATGCAAGATTTTCAGTTTTAGAAAGCAAAAGAGCTGTGAAGCTTGTTAGCAATGTGATTATAAGTCTGCCACATGACAAATATGTCAAAATAATATTTTTGTTATATACAATTTATATATATAATTATATAATTTAGTTCCACTAAAATACTTCAAGATATAAATCAGTTGACAACCTTGATACTATTCAAATTTGGGAAATAACAAATATAATCTGATCATAATAGGAATTAGGATTTACCTCCATTCAAAACACACTAAGAAATATATTTTGAATCTGTTTCTACACAGGCAAAGAAGAGTTACTACAAAGTGTATCTGGAAGAGAGTATTTAAACTTCCAAACATGTGAACCAGTAAATGTGCACGACTTTTAAATGTATTATCCTACTGAATTCAGACACAAAACAAAAATATCCCTGTTTGAAACAACTGTAACATCATTTTCTTTAATATAATGATAAGGGAAGTCAAAGGATATACATGTCTGATTTATATATATCCAGCAGCCCCTATTATATAACTATAACTATATTATAGTAACCTATTAAACTATAAATACTTCCCAGATATTAGACACACTGACACTCATCATCAATACATTGCCACTGATGCTGGGCATTTGAACATTAAGATTAAGGTAAGCAGGGGTGCCTGGATGGCTCAGTTGATTAAGCGTCCAACTTCGGCTCAGGTCATGGTCTAATGGTTTGTGAGTTCAAGCCCACATAGGGCTCTGTGCTGACAGCTCAGAGCCTGGAACCTGCTTCGGATTCTGTGTCTCCCTCTCTCTCTCTGCCCTTGCCCCACTCACACGCCATCTCTCTCTCTCAAAAATAAACATTAAAAAAATTTTTTTAAGGATTAAAGTAAAGCAAACAAGTACTGCCTAATGGGTATCTCATCTATTTGATAAAATACATAAAGCTAATATATTTTTAGACATAAATAAACATATATAGGTGTACACACACATACATATTTGTGATACTATATATGTAGCTGATACTACGAAAGATTTCCTTGTACCATTCCTCCACAGTCAGAAGTCAAACACATATTGGAGCACCTGGGTGACTCAGTCTGTTAAGTGTCTAACTTCGGCTCCTGTCATGATCTCGCGGTTCCCGAGTTCAAGCCCCATGTCAGACTCTGTGCTGACAGCTCAGAGCCTAGAGCCTGCTTCAGATTCTGTGTCTCCCCCTCTCTCTCTCTGCCCCTGCTCGTCCTCTGTCTCTCTCAAAAATAAAATATTAAAAAAAAATTTTTTTAAAGAAGTCAAACCAATACTAGTATAATAGCACACCATCTACAGGCTAACATCAGCAGTTGAAAGGAAGCCAGCAGAAATTTAAGAACACAACCACCACCTAGCAGGCCATCATTCCCCAGGGTGAAAGGATGGCCTATAGTAAGATCACTCTGCCTCATCGCACCTCCAATAAGTTGCATTTGCTGGAATCAAGAGAATATCTATGTTTCAGAAAATCACCTTCTCTGATGCATCACTTGGCAGAGGTCAAGAGACTCTTGCAGCACTGTCCAACTCCATCAGAAGGGCTCCAGCAAGAATCAAGGAGGAACCCAAGAACTCTTCCTGTTTTAGGGAAGACATTCCCCTGCCCCTCACGTCTCTAAACACTCACAACTATCTACTACTTTCTGCCTTAGGACCCTCAAGGACTATTCTTATTGTAACCCAGCTTTTATACTCATGAGACTATAGCACCAACTACTCTAACTCATTATAGGTATTTGCTGCCCCTCAAGTCACTATTCCCCTTTATTTCCTTATTTTTAGCTCTTAACTCACTGTCATTCTCTAACATCACCCCAGCATAATTCTTAGTGATTCCAACATTAATGTTGATGATCCCTCCAGTACACGTACCTTTTCTCCAATGATCTTCTCCTATCTGAAGTTCTCACTTATACAATAATTCTTTTGAACCTAATAAGTGAAACCCATTTTGAACCTAATAACTGAAACCCACTTATAATTTCAACTTGCATATCCTACTTTCTTTCCACCAGTTGTCTTTTCAGAACATTCTCTCCAACAATTCTGCAACACTAAGACCTCTCAATCTACCAATGTTACGACCTTGTCCACTACCTATCAATGAATATTCTCTTTCTTCTGTTTATTCAGCTTAAATCCAATAGTCAATTATTATCATAATTACTTCACTGCACTGGCTTAAAACTTCCTTTCCCTCCCCAATCGAACTTTCAACCAAATCCTGTTTAACATGAATTTTCTACCTACACCCCTGCAATTAAATGGGCCTAGAAAAAATGAGTAACTATGATTATTCTCACTCAAAAATCATAATTTGTAACCCCTAGCAGCTCCTCTCTGCTACCTGGCATTGATACTATATTTACAGAGTCCATTCTCAATCTTATTTACCCAGTTAACTGTAGGTACTCATTGCTTTGCCACATGAGTAGCGGCAATAAAACTGACCATGCCAGCTGAAACTATGCAAAATATGATCTTCATATCAACAGGGAAAATTACAATTGTTCCCAACTTTTAAAATATTTAAACTCTCAATACTAAAACTCTTATTATTTACAAATGTATAGGAGAATGAAAATAATAAAACTATTATTTAGTATACCATACTTTAAGACATTAGAAACATAAGGAATTAGAATATCTCAAGAAAAATGTAGTGTTTTATTTCTTTATAAATTGTATTTTACATATCATCAACTAGAGACACACTTTTTTGAAAGTTTGATATTTAGGGTAAAAAAGGTATTTCCAAAGCAACAAAACAGTATTTACATATGCTTCAAATTCTGTCAGCACAAAACTGTCCCAGCAGAAAAAAAAGGAATCAAGTGTAAAATTTTCCCTACATACTTTCAAAACTTCTAAAAGACCCTATTTTCCCTGGTCACCACATTAACTATGAAAATGGACAATGACATTTTCCCTCTAAAATTACTGACAATATAATCCCCATTTCTAGAAAAAGCCTTTGTTCAACTAATGAATAAGCCCTCATTGTGATGCTAAATCATAGGATGCACTGTAGTTCCCCTGAAAAGGCCAAACAGCATATTCTTTCACAAAGAATGAATCATTGGTGTAGAATATTCAGCCTATTTAAAACAAAGATCAGCTTTAAATCTATTGCCTTTCTTCCAGTTCTTTAGCATGCCAACCTCTTGCTTTTGTTTTGCTGTAGGAGGGACAAATATAAATAATACATATATTGTGATACCACCTCAAGCAGGAAACAGTTCTGGTTAACTCTCAATCATCCACTCCAGGAAGAGGGAAAAGTTCAGATCCTGAACAGATTACTGTTCAGATTCTCTGTCCAACAGAACTGGTACATAAAACACCCAATGCTTACTACTTCCTAACTAGAGTGGACCTTGCATCCTCACTGTTCAAGTAAGGCTTCCCCTACCTCAGTGTGACTGGCAGGTTAGAATTTTGACTGCAGGGATATCTTAGTAGGTTAGGCATCAGACTCTTGGTTTCGGCTCAGGTGATGATCAGTTAGTGAGATCAAGCCCTGCATCGGGCTCCTTGCTGATAGCACGGAGTCTGCTTTGGATTCTCTCTCTCCCTTCCTCTCTGTCCCTTCCCTGCTCATGTGGTGGTATGTGAGGGTGTGCTTGCTCACTCTCACTCTCTCTCTCAAAATAAACTTAAAAAATTTTTTTTTGACTACAAAAGGCCTTTTTTGACTCTAACAGTCAAAAAACTAGGTGTAATATCTCCATTAACATGCTATAAATTACCAAATCGAACAAAATAGTCTGATTTTTATTATATTAATGGAATTTAAAACAGACTCCACAGGCAAACAATGAACAAAAAGCTGTTTTGTTAATTTCTGGAGGGTAGGTGGGTAGGGTCCTTGCCCACAAAAATGCCATTTATTCCCAAAGTTGCCAAAAACCAACAAGGATTCACTGAGGGAGAGTAAAAAGGGAAAGTAGGCTTTTTTTTTTTGTTTTGTTTTAGAACAGAGGATGAGTTTGGAGGAATAAAGGAATAGGTAGGACGGACCCCAAACGTCCTTTCTTCTTCTAACTCCAGTAGATAGGAGTTCCTTTCTCTCAAACACCCCATCCCCATCCCCCACATCTAGTCTCTATTTGGGGAGGGTGGGGACAGCATGGGAAGAAAGACATAGCATGACTGTCCTTGGGAAGGACAGGAAGTTGAAGATGGTCCCCTTTTCCACATATACTCACAATACTCACCTCCCAGGAAACAGAGATGGGACACTGAGGCAAGCGTGTCCTTCCCCATCCCTGGTTTTTCAAAAGAAAGGATTAGTGTTGGGGGCCATGCAGATCATGGGCATCAGGTCAGTAGGAGAGTTGTTGCTCTATTACTCTGATCAATTAAAAAAGAATCACTAGACTCTAAGGTGCATTAGGATAAAACTCTCTGTGTACACAGTATCTGACAGTATCTTGTAAAATTAGATACTCAAATAATGTTAATAAATAAATCACGTGTCAACCACACTCAAATTTTTAAAGTAATTAATCATTAAACTTGTAAAACTTACAACTGAAACATGTATTGAAAACTTGTAACATACTGGTTTAACATAACCATTATTTCCATTTATTCAGTCTGGGATACAGAAAATGGGTGAGTCCAGGCCAAAAAAGATGCCAGTTTTATTTCTTTTCTGAAGTCCCTGAGCTGTGGCAGCTAAAAACAAATATTATCCAGGCACCTGGGTGGCTCAGTAGGTTAAGTGGCTGACTTCAGCTCAGGTCATGATCTCACAGTTTGTGGGTTCAAGCCCCGCATTGGGTTCTGTGCTGACAGCTCAGAGCCTGGAATCTGTTTCAGATTTTGTGTCTCCCTCTGTCTCTGCCCCTCCCCCACTCAGGCTCTGTCTCTGTCTCAAAAATAAATAAACTATAAAAAAAAATTTTTTTAAACAAATATTATCAGCCAGAGTAACAGCTATCTTTATCCTGTCTTCAGAGATTCTTTTCTCTATGTTCAAGGTTCAAGTAAAATGCCATCTCCCCTAGTAAGTATTCCTAAGTATCCCTAAGGCTCCCTCAGTGTGTACTACCCTCAGTGCTCTGATGACATTTTGGTGAAGCATTTATCACATTCTGACTATACTACTGACTGGGAAATTCCCCTGAGGATTTTCTTTTAAAGTCTTAATCCTTCCTATATATTCACAAATCAATAAACACTTGTTGAATTTAATTTTTCAGTTAGCAGCTAGTTTCCATTTCTCTTCAAAGGTCATCCATTAACCAAAGACCTATAAACTGCTGACTCTTAACCTCCTTTTGGCCTTCATTCCACCTGCAGTAACTAGGAACTGTCTGCAACTTAAAATTGTTTCTACATGAAGGTATGTTCTAAATCACTAACTAATTTACAGATTCACTATAAAACAGAACCTGTTCAAAATTAGGGCATGTATGTACATAAATTTCCTAATTGTATGTCAATGTGATTTTTAATTGCATTAATTTCTTTACAAAACAAGTAATGAGAAAAAAACAACTATAAGTTACCAAACATCAGCAATACTAGAATAAATAGACACAGGGTACACATCCTCAAAGAATTTACAGTCTAACTGGGGTGTTAGCCACATAAACAAGAATCCGTTTAAATTCACCAAGTGTTTAAAAAAAAAATAAATTCAAGTGTTATGTGTTGCCGCAATTATCCACAGTTAATAAATGGTTAAATATTGGTTAAATTTAATTTACTCATTCAGTCAAGAGCTGTTTTCCTTCCATGCCTCTTCTCAAAGTTCTATCATATGGACAACTAACCTGTAAAATGCTGGATTCAAAACATAGCAAGGACTCACTAATACATAAATGGCAGTAATGAGAAGACACCCAGAACGGAAGGGCCAGAAAAGACTTCTAAGAGATTATTTCTGAACTGCATTTCAAAGGATGAGTATTGGTTTGGGGGAAAAGAATCTATAAGATGAATGTTCCTTCTACTCTCTTGCTTCCACAAGGTTCATCTTAAATTTCCAAAATGTCTCCTTTCTAGACCTCAGGTAATAGACCAAGACATTAAAAGCCCTTTATTTATTTCATTCTCTTGTCTTTTTTCAAAATTTATCATATGCAAAATGATGTTTAACCAATCAATAGTTGAGTTAATACCAAAAGTTTCAGAGTTTTTATTTTTAATAACCCAAAACTAGAAACAACCCAAATGTCCATCGACAGGTGAATGTGTAAATATGTTATCCACACAATGAAATACTACTCATCAATAAAAAGTAATATACACAAAAACATGGGCGAATCTAAAAAAAAATGTGCTAAATTAAAGAAGCCAGATTTTTTTTTAAAGTACTTAATATAGGGGCACGTGGGTGGCCCAGTCAGGTAAGCATCTGACTCTTGATTTTGGTTCAGGTCATGACTTCGTGGTTTGTGAGTTCAAGCCCCATGTCGGACTCGGAGCAGAGAGCCTGCTTTGGATCCTCTCTCTCCCTCTCTCTCTGCCTCTCCTCCACTCATGAGCATGTGCTTTCTCTCTCTTTTTCAAAAATAAATAAACTTAAAAAAATAGAGTACATAACATATAACTACATTTACATAAAATTCTACAAAATGAAAACTAGCCTGCAGTTTAGTGCCTGAAGAAAGAAGAATTGAGAAAAGAAGGACTACACTGAGTAGGAGGAAGCTCTCTGGGGGAAAATGGATACATACACAATCGTGACTATGGTGACAGTTTCACAGATGTATACAAATGCCAAAAAACTATCAAATAGTATACATTACACATAAGCAGTTTAGAAAATAATGTACACCACAGCAATGTTCAATAGCATAAAGGAGAAAACCATCTAAATTCCATGTAGTTGACTGGTTGCTAAATAATACATTCACCAATGAAACAAAAGAATATTATGCAACCATTTAAAAGAAAAATGTTAATGGCAGTGGACACGCTTCTACTTCATTTACGGGCAAAAAGATACTTTTTATGCAGTCATTTGATAATCAGCAAAATCAAAAATATTTCCAGCTCTACAGAAAAAGTAGTTAGGTATCATCCAATTTTAGAAGAGATAAGGGACATTAAAGATCTGGCCTAACGCCCTCATTTTATACATAGATAATGTATTTACTTGCAAAAAAAAGTAAGACCTTCCCATAAGGTCACAAAGATATTCTAGTGCATCATCTTGATTTCCCTTCTACTCCCTTCTCATACATTTGGCATGCCTCAGTTCTCTGGCACATTACCACTTGTGATTTCTCCCTACCATGTCTGCCACTAACTTGTATGACCCTGAGCAAATGAATTAAACCCTGAAACCATTTTAACTAGTTGATCTACAAGGCCACCTTTAAATCCATATTCGAACACTCTCTAAGCTGCTGAAACCAATAATATCTATATTAATGATTTCTTAGTGTAATGTCTGAATATAAATATGCAAGATAGCAAGACTGCTTATGCAAATTATCTAATTTACAAATTTACAAGCCATGAACAAAGGACAAAGTGGTACTCTTGTCATAACTGTTCACACTTCCATGTACTAGAAGTGCTTTTTGCTACTAAGTACAGAATTGAACAAGTGTGAATTTTAAGACAATAAATACATGTGGTCATCACCATCACATCTGGGTATCAAAGTGCCTAGAGAAGTTACTAAATGTTTTCACTGAAAACTGTCCCTTTGTTTTTGTACCACCTCAGAAGCCATTCCCTAAGGTTCTCCAGAGCAGCAACATCAGCCTCCACGGTGGCTTCATAGATTTATGCCTTTAAGGTGCAAAAACAGTATTAAAAGAAGAGTAGCCAAATTCTCATCAGAACACCTACCAAAAGCTGGTATACCTCACATCATTTGCTTCTGCTGAGAATACCACACACAAACACACACGCGCGCGCACACACACACACACACACACAGACACTAAGTTCACTCAAGCTAATACAGTAATCTAAACAATCCAGAGTGATTAAGTTGTAAAAACAAATTATTAGCACTTAAGAAAATTCTATGAAACTAATAATACACATTAAAGGAACATCCTTTCCCTTTTAATTAGTCATAAAATAGAACATCTATTGCTAAACATACTGAGGAGAGAATCTGCTTAAAATAACAACAGATGAAAATGTGTCATTTTAGAGCTTACAGATTTCAGAAAAGCCCCAGAAATCCTTGGAGGAATGTTAGAATTGACAGCTTTCTTTCATGAGTGAAGCAGAAAAGCACATGGTTAAGAACACAAGATCCATAATCAAGTAATGTAAATTTTCTAAGTCTTAAGTTTCCTCATATATAAAGTTGGGGAGAGGAGACTATGTGTACCTATTATACTTTATAGTGTAATTATGAAGATTAAGTGAAATAATGCAAGCAAAAAACTTTACATAGAACCAGGTACACATTAAATAGTAGTAACTGTTCTTACTACTATTATTAGTACTATAACCTTAATTATTCTACTGAGAGAGGTTAAAGAGACAATAAAGAGTGAAGGGCAGCGGGGGGGCTCAGTTGGTTAAGTGTCCGACTACGGCTCAGGTTATGATCTCACAGTTCGTGGGCTGTGTCGAGCTCTGTGCTGACAGCTCAGAGCCCGGAGCCTGCTTCCGATTCTGTGTCTCCACCTCTCCCTGTCCCTCCCGCCTTGCACTCTGTCTCTTTCTCTCTCAAAAATAAATAAACATTAAAAAAAAAAAGAGCCAAATAAAAATAAGTGATCTATCTGTCCTCTAGAAGAGGAGTAAGCTTACTACAGCCTGCTGCACAACGGAGTCCTCTGATGTGGCATGCAAGCTAAGGAAGATTTTTACATTTTTAAATGGTTGAAAAGATTTCAAACAAAATCACTCTAAACATCACTATTTGTAAGCTCTAATACCACTGTTGGTATATAATAAGAAGAATGTGAAAAGGCATGAACTATATTTTAATTGGATAAGTAAAAAATAAGAGCTGAAACCAATGGTAAAGTTAAATGCCAAAAAGAAGAAAAAACTCAGTCACATCCAATTTCATTGATCCTCCAAGCTAACTCATCATCTTTGGGGAAAAAGAAAGGTTGACATAAAGGAAGATATTTGGAAGTTACTGTAGTGCGAAGTGGAAAAATGCAATTATATGACAGGAAGAAATAAAAGTGTTAAAAAAAAAAGAGCAGAATATGCTTAACCTACATACAAATAGATAAGAGAAGGAGGGAAATGACAGAAGATGCATAAAAGGTAGAACAAACACAGTATAGGGTGCTTATGGAAAGTATAAATCAGCAAAGGATAAAGTTTGATTATAATACAATTAAAAACATGAGTTCAAAATCTGTCCATTACTCTCTTCCTCTCCCTCCTTTCCCAAAAGGCCTTGTTTGATTTTGAGAAAACATTATAAGGAAAATGTTTCAAGATTTCATTAAGTATCTATAAACAATCTGCTCCAGAGATTAAATAATATTTGGAATATTAAAGGAGCAAAAGAAACAGAAACCAGAGCTGAAGAACTCATATACCTTGATAAGAAAGGTAAACCTGCAAGATTAAGTTACTGAAAAATTACGAAGTAACACACAAGTCAAGTAGATAATAAAACTCTGTTGGAAGAAAGGAAGGCAGAGGAATTCATATTCCAACATGTGAAGAACGACTGTGGCTTAGAGCTTGAGAAGAGTCTGAAATACCAGGAGGTAGAACTGGGAAAGGAATCAAAGAGGGATGAGTAAAAATATAGGCAAATAGCATTAATGAATTTATGAGTTAACAAGTAGCTAAAATTGTAAACGCATCCATCTAGAATAATTATGCTATTTTCTGTAAGTATGCATACTTCTGAAGAAGTATGGAAACTGTCAGAGCTGATGGAGCAAAAAGTCAAGATGGTTAGGGTTTCCAGTACATTATTAGGAGTGAGAATGAAATTACTGATAATAAATATCTGGCTGTAGAATGTAAAATGAAGCCAGAAGGAAGGTGCCAAGTTAGGAAAATAGGCAAAAATTAAGAGACTAAAATATGAGTATTCAAGAGGCATTATAAATTAGAGGAATGTATTTCTGCATTATTTCATTAAAGCATTCTCGTGATTAGACGACCATGAATATATGGACAATGGTAAAATTAAAAGGAGAAGTCTAAGTACATTTTCTACCCTGAAAATACAGAAAAAGAACTCTCCTAACAAATTACCATCATATAAAGACCATGGTAGAAGACAAAATTCAACATGATAAACCTGGAGTCTTACCAAGCTAAAGTGAAACCATTATTTCAAGATTCCAAAAAGAAATATGCAAAGGATTTAGATATTACAAAAATACCTAAAATATTCCTTAAACACTACACAAATATCCACCCTGAAATTTGCATAAGAAGATAATGACGCTTCAGTCGGCCACACACACAAAGGCATTATAGCATTAAATGACTGGCTGATATGAGAATATAGAATTTCCAGTTCAATCAGTGTTGTTGACTCATAGTTCAAATAGCACTGGCTGTATCGTGTCAACGAAGTAGGACTGGCACAGACCGACAAGGAAATCACCCCTTTATATAGGTTTATTTTTCATTAAATTGAGACTTTGGCCGTGAAACTATTTTTTAGCCTGATTCATGGCTTAGGAAAGAAAACACCTCAGACTTTGTATGTCTCACATACGTTTAACTATTTATATGCCTTTTTGCAAAAGGCTACTTGATAAAATTTAAGTACTTACTAATATCATCTTCATGATAAATGACAGAATGAAAGGGTAGAGTTCGGTCTTTAATGTATCTCTCTGCTGGCTCAACATAAAATGTGCCACCACGAGTCTGGATGAATCCTTCAAATCTTCCATCGATAACCGACCCATGGCTAAAACTTCCTTCTTCACCTATTAATGAAAGCAACAAACTCTTGAAAAATTAATTTGCATGCAAATGCTAAATTCATTCTCCTTTAAAAAGCTATTCTTACATAGTTTTAAAACCTGAATACAAATTTATTGGGGAAACTAATTTTCACATAAAATATACCAAGCTGAATCTGAGATGTGAACAGCAACTAGTACTTAGTTAAAATCTATACAGTTACTAGCTAACAACAATCAGAAATAGAACATCTATCTCCTTGACAATCATATTCCCAGCACCTAAGCATAGTGCCTGGCAAGCATTCAATAGTCACTCGATAAACAATTGTTAAATTAACTTAAACTCAGAAAGAGGCAAGCAGATCCACTTATATAATATGCACTTTCAAAATAAAGACATTAAAGTATCTTTTGAGGTTTTGCTCTAATTACCATAAGCAAAAAGTTCTTTTCCCACCTGATATAATCTGCATGAGACTTTGACTTTCTTTTTCTATAAATAAATTTTTTAAATAAGAAAATCTCAAATAGTTCAGAAGTAGTTTGAACAAAATTATACCAAGAATCCTTTTTAAGATATTAGATTTGTAATACTGTCCCATCAATTATACTTCTCTAGTGAAAGAGAATATGGGATAAAAAAAAGAGTATTTTGAGATATTAAGAAAGAAAAGCTGAGCACCAACCACCACATGATAAGAAGTGGAAAGTAGGAAGATGGTGCTTAAAAGTTAAATTTACCTGTTTTAATTTTCTAAGTATCAGGCTTTCCACAATTTCTAAACTGTAGATTAACACTAATTAACTGACTGTGAATTAAATAAGGACTAAAGCTAAGAACGCAAGACACTGGTATTTTAAATGACATGATTTCTATTTGCAAACTTTCTTATTAGTCTTGTACTTTTCTTGGCCATCACCTAGCAAAGAAGGACAGACACTAAGTTATCTTCTCAGAAACATAAATGATCAAGGAAATAGTAGAAAACTATAGTTTGACACTGAAAGTCTAGACTGACAGAAAAACACCTTCCTTTGGTTACAAAATTACAAGAGTATAACACACTTTTAATTCATTAACTAAGTTTCATCTACAAGTGAGAATTTTTAAGTACAGAAATCCCTCACTGATCTGGCATAATAAAAAAAGAAACATTTTTAAAAACTTAATTTTTCATAATGTTATGATTTTGAGCAGAAATCTAATATATAGAAGTGAAATTTAACTTTCAATTAACTTTGTCTTAATAACTGAGAGCCATCTTGAGTATTTATTAATGTACAATTCTAACAATATTTTGAACCTCTCCAATCCCTCCAGAAGACTTTGACCATTCTTCCCACACTACTAAACTGTCAAATGTAACTTTCTTAAGCACACTTAAATGAAGTGTGCTCTCCATCCCCCTAGTACCTTTTTAATCAGCTGTAGTAGAGAAATTTGTTAGGACTGTGAACACAGCAAACAAATTCTGAGAAAGGACGGCCCTGAAAGGATTTTCCTTTGTCACATTATTTTTGGCTGTTAAGATGATCTTTACAGTTTTCCTTTAGATTTTTCCTCTTTTCTTATAAAACACATCTAATTTCTTGCTTGAAAGATTAGACAATTATAAAAGTCATTAAAAAATTTTTTAATCCAATAGTTTGGAGGTATTGAGAATCAAAACTTCATTATCTTTCAGTAACCAGGCACTATATAATTCAATATTAAAAATACATGTAAAGATAGGTCCAAGGGTTATTTCATTCTTCAAAGACCGTTATCCTTTATGATATACTCTTCAGGATTTATCTCACCTTTCTGTTTTTTGCTTTTTGGGTTTTTTAAATATAATTTACTGTCAAATTGGCTAACACACAGTGTGTAAAGCGTGCTCTTGGTTTTTTATCCCATCTTTCTGAAATATATGTCTATACCTCAAAATATATGTGTTTCTCTGTATAGAAAAACCTAAAGAAAGGAATTCTTCTAAGGCTCAACTTACCATAAATATGTCCAGTGTAAATATGAGAGGTATCATAATCAAGTACTTTATTTGATGTTTCAACTTTAAATTCGTCACTGAAAAGGGATGTATCCCTCTTCATCCGTAGGTTGAAATGTCTGCAAAACAGAGTAGAAATGGGAAAAATGAAATTAAAAGGATCCAACTTTTAAACAATTTTTTGGTTAAAAAGTCTGCAAACTATAAACAATTTGTCTACTTGGATCTACTGTCCAAGATTTTTCTTATAAAAATTTTGCTCTAAAATTCAACCTAGTTGTCTAAATTATATACAATTAAACAGTAACTGTCTAGGATATATTATAAAATAAGTGTCTATAGGCTGATTCCTACATGGTAAAACAAGTTCATTCCAACAGCAACTAAGTTGCTTGGACATAAAAACAAGCTTCTAAACCCAATTACTATTATTTACCACTACCTGTCTTCCCTCTTTAGTAATTCTAAAGCATTGCCATTTTCCCCTACTTTTCACAACTCAGATAAGACATTAAAAATTGGCACTTATATTAATGACTCTTCTCAGAAAAGCAAGTACACATGCTCTTTCTCTTACACATACACGTGTGCATACACGCGCGCGCACACACACATACATGAACACACAGCTTTCAACTCCTACATTTTTTCCCTGGGACTTCTAATTCTTCTATTTGTCATTAGACCTTCCTCAGTTCAATTTGAGAAGCCCAAAACACCATGATATTAGCTGAAATCATACTCATTCTTAATTGTCCTCTACAGAGTAACGAGAAAGACCAAAATATTGAGGTGAAAATAAAGAATCTAGGGTTGAATCAAACTTGAAATCAAATCTTATGTCTAAAATCTACTAGCCCAAGATTCAGTCTGTTAAATGATGATAATATATTCTATCTTGTAAAACTTTTTTAAGGGTTACAGCTTATAATGCATATAAAGTCACTAACACAGTACCTGGCACATAGGAGATGTACAATAAATGGCAACTAATTAGCTATCATTACCAAACTCTTAAAAGTGTATCAAGTCTCTTTTGTAACTGTCAAAAAGTCTGCACATAGCACAATTTCCACTCAATGAATCTGAACTAACGTGTTCAATTAGCAACCCCCAAATGTTAGTAGGATATGGAGTAACTGGAGAGAGTAACTCTCACACATGGTGGGTAGAAGTACAAAAAGGTGAAATCACTTTGGAAAACTGGCAGCTTTTTTTAAGTTAAACATATGAAACCCCTCTGACCCACAATTCTATCCCAAGAGAAATGAAAATCAAAGTCCATAAAAACAAATTGGACACAAATCCCCCCAGCAGTTTTATTCATAACAGACAAAACCCAGAAATAACCCAAATGTCTATTAACAAGTAAAGAGATAAAGACTGTGGCTTATTCATACAATGGCAAACTACTCAACAATAAAAAATATCAAACTACTAAAAATATGCACTTTTGTGAAGACATAAAAGAATATATACAGTATAAGTCCATATATATGTAATTCCAGAATAGGCAAAAAGCTATCTATATAGAAAGCAGACTGGTAGTTGCCTGGGGTAAAGAGAGACTAAGAGCAAAGGCAGATGAAGGAACCTTTTGCTATGATGGACATGTTCTATATCTTAATTTGAACGGCAGTTACACAAGTATAAACATTTGTCAAAACCTAACTCCCACTATACACATGAAATGAGTACAGCTGACCTTTGAACAACATGGGTTTGAAGTGCATGGATCCACTTATACATGGAATTTTTTCCATAAATACAGTATCATACTGTTTTCTTAATAACATGTTTTCTCTAGCTTACTTTAAGAATATAGTATATAATACATATGACAAAGTATGTGTTCAACTTGTGTGTGTGTATATATATATAGATAGATAAATATAGATATATAGATAGATAGATAGATAGATAATCAGTAAGGCTTCCAGTCAACGGTAGTTAAGTTTTGGGGGAGTCAAAGTTGTACAAGGATTTTTGTGTCGGAGGGTTGGTGCCCCACCCCCCCACACTGTTCAAGAGCCAACTGTGTATTTTATTTTATGTAAATTATACTTCATGCTCACTTTGGCAGCACATATACTGAAAAAAAAAAGTAAATTATTCTTTAATAAAATCGATTGTAAAGAAAAAAACTCACTTTTCAAGTAAATAATGGTCAACACGGTATATTTATTAGCTTCAGAAAGTGTGTCCTTTTTTCAACTTTATACTTCCGTAATTTCATGTCAATCGTGGCACTCTTTTACTCTGAGGCTGTACTCATTTTTTTACTTGCCTAAAACTCTCACCAAAATACTCCTGAAGGTTCCCAGGTGCTGTTTCAAGGACTCCAGACTAGGAAAAGCATCCTTAGAGCCTTAAGCTTTCAATCTCCTGCCCCAAGTAATCAACAAAGCCAAACACATCTTCTAAATGGAAATTCTACAAAGTTAAAAATAGACTATCCTGAACAAACAGGAATCCTGCCTGAATTCTTGCTGTGCATCCTGTCTTTTCATAAAATTATTTTTGCTGACAGGAAATTTTTGATCATATATGCAGGTATAAATACATACATTATTTTTAAAGGATCAAAGTATTCTGAAAAACCATTAATTTATCATTATATATTTTTTTAATTCACTGTTGAAATACTATCTGAAAATGGGCAGCTTTGTTAAAGAGACTAAAACACTAAATGTCCAAGGGCTTGGTATATTTATCATTCAGGATTTATTATTCAACAAAACTATTATGCCTTGAAACCATTATAAACAATAGTATATTCTATATGCAAAAAAAAGGGGAGGTGTAAGCTTCAGAAAGACATTAAAGTTCAATATAAGAACAACCTATGCTACACTCCCTACCCCTAAAAAAGTAGTTTTACATCAATTAAAGTGTCTAAGCACACAGCAAACTGAGAGGAATGTTATAATAGAGAGAACTTAAGAACATTTAAAGTAGGTCCCTTCCAACCCTGATACTGATAGCGTAAGAAAATCATCTCACATGTACAAAACATTATTCTCTATACTGATTTAAATTGGACTAAATCATATATAAAATCAGTTCTCAATTATCCATGATTAGTCAGGTCATGATCTCGGGGTTCGTGAGATCAAGCACCATGTTGAGCTCTGTGCTGATAGTACAGGAGCCTGCTTGGGATTCTCTCTCTCTCTCTCTCTCTCTCTCTCTCTCTCTCTCTCTCTGCCCCATCCCCACTCACATGTGCACATGTACACATGTACACTCTCCCCCCCCCAAATAAACAAACAAATAAATATTTTGAAAAAGAAAGCATATATCAACAAAAGAGGGAATGAAAAGGCAGGCAAATGGTAGAAAGAAGCCAAATTGAATTAAAGTCTGCCACAATCTATGAAACAGATTAACTACGAATGAATAATCAGAAGCTAGACAGAATTTATTCCATTAACTAAGCCACTGAATTCTAATAGCTTAACTTTAATTCCCCTACCACCTGTTTAATATATATCTTTGTGCTATTTTAATATTTCTATGAATTATAAATTCTTTGCCACCTTTGTATTGAACATAATACAAAATAATAATAATTAGCTAACTACATTCTCTTTTCTCAGTTTCTCAACAAGCCCTGAATAAAAAACAATCTGAAAACCTGGTTTTTAGTTGTTTAAACTTCGAGCTCAAAGGCCAGAGAAAATACAGTGAACACTGCCTTATAAAAATCATTGTACTCTGGAAAAACAGTTTGATGGTGCATCAGAAGTTCACAGAATTACCATATGACCCAGCAATTCTTCTTCAATGTATATAGTCAAAAAACTTAAAATCAGGGACCGAACAGATTCTTGTATACCAATGTTTACAGTGTATTATTCACAAGAGCAAAACATGAAAACAACCCAAACGTCCATCAACAGATGGATTAAAAAAGTGTATGTATAAGTGGTATAAATATATAGTGGATTATTCAGCCTTAAAGAGGAATGAAGCTCTGATACACGCTATAACATGGATGAACCTTGAAAGCACTTTGCTAAGTCAGTCAGACACAAAAGGACAAAGATAGCATGATTTCATTTATGTGAGGTACCTAGAATAGGTAAATTCATAGACATAGAAGGTAGAATAGAGGTTACCAGATATTGATGAGAAGGCAGAGATGGGGACTTATTGTTTGATGGCTACAGAGTTTCTGTTTGAGAAGAAAAAGCTCTGAAAAGGAATAGTGGTAGTACTTGCACAACACTATGAATGGACTTAATGCCACTGAAGTGTGTGCACTTTTTTTCCCCTACATTTATTTATTTTTGAGAGACAGAGAGAGACAAAGCGTGAACAGAGGAGGGGGAGAGAGAGAGAGACACAGAATCTGAAGCAGGTTCCAGGCTCTGAGCTAGTGGTCAGCACAGAGCCGGACGCAGGGCTCGAACCCACGAACCGTGAGATCATGACCTGAGCTGAAGTCGGACACTCAAGTGAGTGAGCCATCCAGGCTCCCCTGAATTGTGTACACTTAAAAATCGTTCTGGGGCATCTGGGTGGCCCAGTCGGTTAAGTGTCCGACTTTGGTTCAGCCATCCAGGCTCCCCTGAATTGTGTACACTTAAAAATCGTTCTGGGGCATCTGGGTGGCCCAGTCGGTTAAGTGTCCGACTTTGGTTCAGGTCATAATCTCACAGTTTGTGGGTTTGGGACCCGCTTCAGGCTCTGTGCTGAAACCTAATAGCCTGGAGCCTGCTCTGGATTCTGTGTCTCCCTCTCTCTCTGCCCCTCCCCTGCTCACACTATCTCTGTCTCTCTCTCAAAAATAAACATTAAAAAATTTTTAATTTAAAAAAATGGTTATAATAATTATTTTACAATAAAAATAAAAAATAAATTTTTAAAATCGCTGTATTCCAAAGAGCTGGAGTATGAAATAAAATTGTGTGGCCAAAGATACCCCAATTAGTGATAAGAGCCCCAAGAGAACTGACTGAAATGGTGGTATTGCAACGATAATAATGAGATTATAACATTCTTCCCAAATGTATATACATTTATGATTTTCATAGCACTTTTATGTATATTCCTACATCTTATCCTCACAGTAACATTACAAAGGAAGCATGATGAATATTTTTATCAAAGGGTCACTAGACTACAATTAGGACTAGAACTCCAATATTTGGTTGCTGCATCTTGCTCTTTCCACCACACCATAATAAATGCATCCTAAGCAAATGATTTAAAAAGTCAAGCTAGGGGCGCCTGGGTGGCTTAGTTGGTTAAGCATCTGACTTCGGCTCAGGTCATGATCTCACAGTTGTGGGTTTGGGCCCCATGTCAGGCTCTGTGCTGACAGCTCGAAGCCTGGAGCCTGCTTCAGATTCTGTGTCTCCCTCTCTCTCTGCCACTTCCCTGTTCACATTTTCTCTCTCTCTCTCTTAAAAAAATAAACAAAAAAAAAATCAAAATAATAACATGCTGAGTGCTGTAGTGGTCTTAATGTAATATTCAGCTCTGCAAACAAATCATCTTTTAAAACCTGAACAGATCTGAACAAATAAGATAATAAAGAGAGAAAAATATATATTATTTAACTTTCACTGAATATTGTATCTTATAATACCACCGTAAGAAATTTTCTTTATTAATACTTAAAACCACTTTCAAGACTAAGGCTAAACTCTGTCCCCTTTTACTATGTTTCTTTCAGTAGGTTTAGTTTTCTTATTATTATTATTATAGCATACTGTCATCAAGATAAACTTTAAATTTAAAAAAATGGGGGGAAAAAGATAAACTTTAGATTTTCTTTGAGAAGGAAGATGTTCTGTATAAAGAACATTATCTGCAACTGGGATGTTCTTCTACCCTTAGATTGAACCACTATATTGATTCTACAGATCAACAGTATTTTGTTTCTCATCTCAATTATAGTAGTTCCATTGGAATTCTTTCTTGGCTTTCCTCTTACAGTAAAAATGTAAAGAACGGAGTGAAATTACAGGAGGGCAAAATCAGTTAACAAATGACAGTAATTTGAAAAAACATAAACAGATTCCAATTCTCTACCTTCAGTGCTTTGAAGATATAATTGGTAATAATAGCTGGCTTTCCTTTCTAGGCTTTAGAAAAGCATTCTATATCTAAACCAAATAAAAAGAAGTACCAGAATCATCTTAGGTTCAGAACAATAAAATAAATTTTGTTTAGGATATGATTCTGTAAAAGTTTCTGGAAGGTCATGTACCTTCTACATCTTTATACAGAGAAGTACCTTTCCTGTAGATTACAACAGTTAGAACGTTTAGAATACTGAGTAAAAAGAAGCTACCTTTTTCCATACGATTGCTATTTTGGCTAAAGAGAGTACAGCCCTGATTCTGAGAAGAAAACAACAACGGATAAAAGGTACATCCCTTGAACTGAAATTATATTAGGACAAAAAGCCTCAACTAGTGAAGTACCATAACAACACAGAGGAAACACTTAAAAGCAAAAAACCTTGCTTAAAAGTATGTCAGTGTAGGGGCACCTGGGTAGTTCAGTCAGTTAAGCATTGCACTTTTGGTGTTCAGCTCAGGTCATGATCTCATGGTTCGAGGGATTGAGCCCTGTGTCAGGCTCTGCACTGACAGCATGGACCCTGCTTGGGATATTCTCTCTCTCTCTCTAAGAAATAAACTTTTAAAAAATTAAAAAACTAAAAATTAAAGAAAAAAAAGTATGTCCATGTAATCCAAGAGCCCCAAGGACCAGGACTCTAATCATGAATAGAGGTCTATCACGTCTAAATGCAAAAGACCTATGGTAGACCTAGCTCAATGACTCCTAGAAATAAAACTGTACTTCCTAATAGGACATTCTGATGTCTCTGGTTGTATCTCTTTTTCTGCTGTTGTTTATTTTTTTAAGTTATTCTGAGAAAGAGGGAGACCACGCACATGCACAAAAGAGTGCACGTGCACTCAAGCACAAAGGAGGGGGTTAGAGGGAGGAGGAGAGAGAGAAGCCCAGGCAAGCACCTATTAGCCCAGAGCCTGACGTGAGGCTGAATCCCACAAATCATGAGATCATGACCTGAACCGAAATCAAGAGTCAGACACTTAACTAACTGAGCAACCCATGTGCCCCATGATCTTTATCTCTTAACATTCACTTTATTCTTTTTTTTTTATGTTTATTTTGAGAGAGAGAGAAAACACACAAGCAGGGAAAGGGCAGAGAGAGAGCAAGAGAGAGAGAGAATCCCAAGCAGGCTCCATGCTGTCAGTGCAGAGCCTGACATAGGGCTCAATCCCACAAAACATGAGATCATGACCTAGGCCAAAATCAAGAGTCAGACACTTAACTGACTGAGTCATCGAGGTGCCCCAACATTCACTTTATTCTTAATAAAGATCCTTGAAAGAGTCTCCATCCAAATTATTCTTTAAGACAAGTTGCCAACATTAATATATCACTGTGAGTCAAATATCCAGTTTACTTCCACTAATGCACTTTTTGAAACAGAGAAGTCCTTTTTTTCAAATGATCTTTAAAAAGCCTATATATATACATATATATATATATATATAAAATATATAAAATATATTTTTTAAAGACTAAAATAGAACAAGTTGGTAGAAAGGGAAAGGGCATAGTTAGCCCGCAGGCACCCCACTGGGCTGTACCTGAGGCAACCACCCCAGAAATTCTAGGGCTATACAGTGAAAGACATAGTTTCAGGCTTATCTGTTGATCCTGAGGTAGATAAAATACCTTAAGTAAGCAAAAATACATACATGAGAATTGTCAATGAAGATAAAACTTGAGACTAAAACTTGAATTAAAATGAGTAACTTTATCCTGTGTAAGAAGACAAATATAGATCACTAGTGTAAATCTTTACCATACAAAGAAGAAGCAATCTACCATAATGGCATGATTACAGAACACAAGACTACGTGTATTTTACATTATCTAAAAATGAGTAAATTTATCTACTGGAGAGGATAAAAAGGTTTCTGTAAACACTTTCTGACTTTATGCAATTACTTTAACCAAACAATTGGCAAACAAAACTGTTATATACAGACATACCTCATTTTTTTAAGATTTCATTTCTAAGCAATCTCTACCCCCAAAGTAGGGCCTGAGCTCACAACCTCAAGATCAAGAGTCGTATGCTCTATCAACTGAGCCAGTCAGGTGTCCCCAGGCATACCTCATTTTATTGTGCTTCAGTTTATTATGTTTTGCAAATATTGTGTTTTTTACAAACTGAAGGTTTGTAGCAATCCTGCATCCAACAAGTCTACTGGTGCTATTTTTCCAACAGCTTTTGCTCACTTCTCATCTCTGTGTCACATTTTGGTTATTCTCACAATATTTCTAACTTTTTCATTATTATTATATCTGTTATGGTGATGTGTGGTCAGTGATTACAACTTGCTGAAAGCTCATACTGCTGCATTTAGTATTTCATAGCAATAAAGTATTTTTCAGTGAAGATAATGTACATTTGTTTTTTTTAGACAATTCTACTGCACATTGAACAGACTACAGTATAGTGTAAATATAACTTTTATATGCACTTGGAAACCAAAAAATTCATTTCACTTGCTTAATTGCAATATTTGCTTTACTGCAGTGGTCTGGAACCAAACCTGCAATATTTCCAAGGCATGCATGTATAAAACACTAAAACAATGACAGGATTTCAGAGTGAGACTTCAATTATTCAGATATTTAATATAAATCAAGCATATAAAATCATGAAGATCACCTAAGCTTATTAATTTCACAAATCAGATAAGGCTGATTTGACCTAGACCACACAAATAAAATTAGAGCTTGAATCTGAACCAAATTTTTCAATTAGCCAACCAATGATCTTTCTACCATATCAAGCTACAATCTCCTGCGTACGACATAAGAGGGAGCTCCAAAATGGCAAAATACAGGACATTTTCCTAGTGAAAGACTGACTTAAAAAGCATAATCAGGGGCGCCTGTGTGGCTCAGTCAGTTGAGTGTCCAACTCTTGGTATCGGCTCGGGTGATGGATCTCACAATCATAAGATCGAGCTCGTGTTTGGCTATATACTGACAGCATGGAGCCTGCCTGTAATTCTCCTTCCCTCTCTCTCTACCACCCCCATCAAAATAAATAAGTAAACATTAAAAAAAAAAAAAAAAGCATCATCAGTGGTATTGTTATACCGAAAAGAAGAATGTGTCAATGGAAGGGCATTAAAAGAAAGGGATTAAGACTGACAGTATACATACAAAGAAAGTGATCAGCATCATGAACTTGATTCTTGATGCTATTCCCTCATTCTGTAATTATTTACTGAGCACTTACTAGGGCAAGCACAGTTCTAAGCTGGGAGATATAGGCATGAACAACACAATTCACAGAACATGTTATAGTTTACACATAGTTAGTGAGCAGGAAGGGAGGTAGCATGGGAGGAATAAAAGAAGGTCTTGTAGTGACAAGTGCTATGATGAAAAACAAATAAGGAAAAAAGAAGAGTAAAAGGAAAGAAGGATGCTATTTTACAAGTGGGACTAGGAAGGGATCGCTGCTGGCTCAGTCAGTAGAGCATGCAACTCTTGATATTAGGATTGTAGGTTCAACCCCACCTTGGGTGTAGAGTTTACTTAAAAATAAAATCATTAAAAAAAATGGGTGCTAGGAAAGGTCTCTGAATAGATGACATCTGAGCAGAGACTTAAATGAAGTGAAGAAGTAAGAGCCATGTGGTTATGCAGTAGAGGTAGGGAAGGGTTTCAGGCAGAGGAACTACAAGCACAAAGACATGCATTGTATGCTAGAGAAAAATCACTGGGGCTGCAGTGGTAAAAAGGAGAAACCTTAAAGGAACTAAAGAAGAACAAACCAACCTCAAAGTTAGGAGAAGTAAAGAAATAATAAAGATCAAAACAGAAATCAATGAAATAGAGACTAAAAAGACAATACAGAAGTTCAGTGAAACAAATAGCTGGTTCTTTGAAAAGGCAAACAAACCTTTATCTGGACTCACCAAGAAAAAAAAGAGGGCTCAAATAAATAAAATCAGAAATGAAAAAGAAGTTACAACTGATACTACAAAAATACAAAGGATCGTAAGAGAATAATACACACAATTACATACCAATAAAATGGACAACCTAGGAAAAAATGGATAAATTCCTAAAACATACAATCTTCCAAGACTAAAACCACAAAGAAATAGAAAATCTGAATATATCAAATACTACCAAAGAGACTGAATCAGTAGTCAAAAACCTCTAGGACCAGAGAGATTCACTGGTGAATTCTATCAAACATTCAAAGAAGATTTAATACCTATCCTTCTCAAACTCTTCCCAAAAAATATAAAAGGAAGAAACACTTCCAAACTCACTTTACAAGACCAGCATTACCCAGACAACAAAACCAGACAAGACCACCAAAGAAAAAGAAAAAGTACAGGCCAACAACCTTGATGAATACAGATGCAAAAATCCTCAACAGAGTATTAGCAAACTGAATTCAACAATACATTTAAAGGATCACACATTGGAGCACCTAGGTGGCTTAGTCGGTTAAGCATCCAACTCCAGGTTTCAGCGCACATCATGATCTCACAGTTTGTGAGTTCAAGCCCCACACTGGGCTCTGTGCTTAGGGTGCAGAGCCTACTTGAGATCCTCTCTCTCTCTCTCTTTCTCTCTCTCTGCGCTCCTCCCCCACTTGCATGCTCTCTCTCTCTCTCTCCCAAAAATAAATAAACTTAAAAAAAAAAAATAAAGGATCATATGCTATGATCAAATGAGATTTATTCCAGGATATGCAAGGATGGATCAACATAAGGAAATGGGTCAACATGGAACACCACATTAAAAAATTGGAGTATAAAAATCATATGGTCATCTCAATAGATACAGAAAAAGCATTTAACAAAACTCGACATCCATCTATAATAAAAACTCTCGACAAAATGGGTATAGAGGAAATGCAGTGAACTATAGTGAAAGCCATATGTGATAAACTCTCCGCTAACTTCATACTCAATGAAAAGCAAGCTGAGTCTGACTTCGGCTCAGGTCATGATCTCACACTTTGTGAGTTTGGGCCCCACATTGGGCTCTGTGCTAACAGTTTGGAGCCTGGAGCCTGCTTCAGATTCTGCGTCTCCCTCTCTCCCTGGCCCTCCCCTGTTCCCACTCTGTTTCTCAAAAAGGAAATAAGTATTTAAAGCCAAAAGCTTTTCCTAAGATCAAAAACAAGACAAGGATGTCTACTCTCACCACTTTTATTCAACATAGTACTGGAAGTCCTAGACTCAGCTATCAGACAAAAAAAAGAAGAAACAAAAAGAATCCAATTGAAAAGGAAGAAGTAAAACTGTAACTATTTGCAAATGACATGATACTATATATAGAAAACCCTCAAGATGCCACCAAAAAACTATGAGAACTAAAAAAATGAGTTCAGTTAAGTTGCAGGATACAAAATCAATATACAGAAATTTGTTGCATTTTTATGTGCTAATAACAAATTAACAAAGAGAAATTAAGAAAACAATCCCATTGGGACATCTGGGTGGCTCAGCCAGGGGAGCATCTGACTCTTGACTTCAGCTCAGGTCATGATCCCAGGATCATGGGACTGAGTCCTATGTGCACTCAGCATGGAGCCTATGAGATTCTCTCTCCACTGCACATGTCCCCTGCTCACACAGTCTCTCTCCCTCTAAAATAAAGAAAATCCCATTTACAATAGCACCAAAAAGAATAAAATATTTAGGATTAAATTTAACTAAGGAGGTTAAAGACTTGTACACTGAAAACTACAAGATACTGACAAAAAGAAACTGTAGAAGACACAAATAAATGCAAAGGTATTCCATGATCATGAACTGGAAGAATTAACAGTTAAAACGTCCATATTATCCAAAGAAATCTACAGATTTTAAGCAATCCCTAACAAAAATCTCAATGCCATTTTTCACAGAACCAGAACAAATAAGGAATCATAAAAGATCCCAAATAGCCAAAGCTATCTTGAGAAAGAACAATATTGGAGGTATCTGCACTCCCTGACTTCAAACTATTACAAAGGTATTGTAATGAAAACAGTATGGTTCTCACGTAAAAACAGACACATAGATCAATGAAACAGAATACAATGCCCAAAAATAAGCCCACACATATAATTAATTTACACAAAAGAGCCAAGAACATAAAATGGGGAAAGAACAGTCTCTTCAATAAGAAGTGCTAGGAAAATTGGACAGCTACATGCAAAAGAATGAAACGAGATCATTTCCTTAAGCCAGACACACACAAAAAACCTCAAAATGGACTGGAGATTTGAATATAAGAACTAAAGACATAAGATTCCTAAAAGAAAACACAGGTGGTAAGCTCTTTGATATTGCTCTTAGCAATATTTGTTTTGGATCTGACTCCAAAGGCAAGAGAAACAAAAATAAATGAGACTACATCAAACTAAAAAAACTTCAGCATAGCAAAACAAACAAACAAACAAACAAACAAACCAAAAAACCATCAATAAAACAAAAAGGCAAACTACTGAATGGGAAAAGATATTTGTAAATCATGTATCCAACAGAAGGTTTACATATAGTATATATAAAGACCTCATACAACTAAACAACAAAACAGCCTGATTAAAAAATGAGCAGTGGACCTGAATGTTTTCCCAAAGAAGACATACAGATAGCCAATAGGCACATGAAAAAATGTTCAGCATCACTAATTATCAGGGAATTACAAATCAAAACCACAATGAGCGATCACTTCACACCTGTCTAACAGAATGTCTATTATCAAAAAAGCAAGAAATAAAGAAGTGTTAGGATGTGGAGAAAAGGGAACTATTATGCACTGTTGACAGCAACATCAACTGGTACAGCCACTACGAAAAACAGTAGGGAGAGTCATCAAAAAATTAAAAATATGATTCAATTTCTGTGTATTTATCTAACAAATACAAAAAACATTAATTCAAAAAGGTATATGCACCCCATGTTCACTGAAGTATTATTTATGATAGCCAAGACATGGAAACAACCTAAGTGTCCAGTGATGGATGAATGGTATATATAGGCAATGAAATACTGTATTTGGCCATAAAAAAGGAAATCCTGCCATCTGTAACAACATGCATGGATGGAACTTGAAGGTACTGTGCTAAGTGAAATGAGTCAGAGAAAGACAAGTACCATATGATTTCACTTATATGTGGAATCTAAAAAATAAAGCAAAACAAAACAAAATCAAACTCACAGAAACAGAGAAAAGACTGGTGGTTACCAGAGGTAACACATAATAAGTTAACAATCATAATATTGTGTACCTAAAATTTACATAATGCTGTGTACCAATTTTACTTCATTCATAAATAAATAAATAGATAGATAGATAGATAGATAGATAGACAGACAGATAGTTTTAAAAATAGGGGAGGAGAGCAGAAGATAAGGTAGGAAAATTGAATCCAGTTCAGAGAAGGGACTCCAAAACCTTTGCTGAATTAATGAAGACCTGTCTGGGCAGCAAGCAGATTATTCTTTATGTGGGAAACACTCTAAAACATCTCTATGATTATATCCCTTCATACTACAATATTTCTTATTCCCTTTTGGGAGAAGTAAGGGATGAGAAGGAAACTTGCCCTTCTGCATTCATTCTCAGTATTTCAGATCTCTCTTTTTTTTTTTTTAACGATAAATTCTACCATTTTCTCTCCCCTATGCTCCTCAATTATTCTACTCCTGTCCAAATTTTCCTGCCGTTGTTAACTATCCAGATCCAGGGAGGCCTGAGGATCCAAACCCCTCCTCCAAGCTACTCCCAGACTCCATTCATCCAACTGTGGCTATTCAAGTAGCTCAGGTTTCCTTACCTGTGGAGAAGTAAGTACTATACTCACTTCTTATCCTAAGTCATCCTCCACTTAAGATAAAGTTTCTGATGAAGCAGAGATAGTGCTGCTCCTGATTTGCCTTGCTGATCATCTCAACTTCCAGAAGAAAAAGAAAACAATGATAAGAACTTCTATTCTAGACTTGATACTAATAAAACTATGAATAACTGGTTGATGATGAAGTGACAAGAACTTAGAAAGAAGATACCACTATTATCTTACACTTATGGCCGGTAAAAAGGAGAAAAAAAAAACAGCAAAAGATAGCAAAGGTTTTAAAGAAGCAGATTCTAGGGACACCTGGGTGGCTCAGTTGGTTAAGTGTCTGACTCCAGCTCAGGTCATAATCTCACGGTTTGTGGTTTCAAGCCCCATATCAGACTCTGTGCTGACAGCTCAGAGCCTGGAGCCTGCTTCACATTCTGTGTCTCCCTCTCTCTCTGCCCCTCCCCTGCTCATGTTCTGTCTCTCTCTCCCTCTCAAAAATAAATAAACATTTAAATAAATAAAAAAACATTTAAAAAAATTAAAGAAGCAGATTCTTAAATGTTCACAGAAAGCACAGGTAAAATCTCCCATTTGAGGACTTTAAATCCATAGAAGTGAAGTTTAATATGGACAAAGTGACCTCTAAAATCTCTCAAAACAAAAAATGTCAAAGGCTCACTCAGTTTGACAAGTGGGTGTAAGCTATTTGTGAAACTGACACGTAAAAAGATTTTGGGCGTCACGTATATGGTCAGAACAGTTTCACTAGGGACCAAAATCAGAAACAAAAAACAATGAATGCTGCTCATAACACAACTAATTGTCCCAAAGCATCATTTCTAAGATTCTTGACATGCTAGACTTCGTGTTCATACATGGTTTGTTGGTTCAGCATTATTCTTCGAGAAATGACAGTTTTGGAACCTAACTAATACAGAGTGATTACAATTTAAGATTTCAGAGATACACACAAATGAGCAATTAAGTTAGTTAACATGTTTATATTTCACACATTTAATAAAAATCAGCCATGCTATATTCAAAAGATAACTGGATCCTTATAATCAACCACCACAGAAATAGTAGAGATGGCTGTTCAAAGATACTGGTCTACAGAAAGGAATGGCAGGAAATCTTCAATGTGATGAACAGGAAAAATATGCTGCCAAGAATCCTTTATCCAGCAAGCCTGTCATTCAGAAGAGATAAAGGTTTTCCCAAACAAACAAAAATTGAAGGAATTCATCACCACTAAACCAGCCCTACAAGAGATCCTAAGGGGGACTCTATGAAGGAAATGTTGCAAGAAACACAAAGTACCAGAGACACCACTACAAGCATGAATCCTACAGGCAACACAATGACTCTAAACCCCTATTTTTCAATAACAACACTGAATGTAAAGGGACTAAATGCTCCAATCAAAAGACATAGGATATCAGAATGGATTAAAAAAAAAAAAAAACAAGATCCATCTATTTGCTGTCTACAAGAGACTCATTTTAGACCTGAGAACAGCTTCAGATTGAAAGTGAGGAGAAATATCTATCATGCTACTGGAAGTCAAAAGAAAGCTGGAGTAGCCATACTTATATCGGACAAACTGGACTTTAAAGTAAAGGCAGTACCAAGAGATGAAGAAGGGCATTATATAATAATTACAGGGTCTATCCATCAGGAAGAGCTAACAATTATAAATGTCTATGTACCAAATTCAGAAGCACCCAAATATATAAAACAATTAATTAGTCACGAACATAAGCAATCTTATTGATAAGAATGCACTAATTGCAGGGGACTTTAATACTCCACTTAGAGCAACGGAGAGATCAACTAGACAGAAAATCACTAAAGAAACAATGGACCTGAATGACACATTGGACCAGATGGACTTGACAGATATATTTAGAACTCTACATCCAGAGAGATTCACTGGTGAATTCTATCAAACATTCAAAGAAGATTTAACACCTATCCTTCTCAAACTCTTCCCAAAAAATATAAAAGGAAGAAACACTTCCAAACTCACTTTACAAGATCAGCATTACCCAGACAACAAAACCAGACAAGACCACCAAAGAAAAAGAAAAAGTACAGGCCAACAACTTTGATGAATACAGATGCAAAAATCCTCAACATCCTGAGGCTATGGAATTCACTTTCTTCTCCGAGTGCACATGGTACATTCTCCAAGATAGACCACATACTGGGTCATAAAGCAGCCCTCAGTAACTATAAAAGAAATGAGATCATACCATGCACCCTTTCAGATCACAATGCTATGAAACTTGAAATCAACCACAGGATAAAGTCTGGAAAACCTCCCAAAGTGTGGAGGTTAAAGAACATCCTACTAAAGAACGAATGGGTCAACCAGGCAATTAGAGAAGAAATTAAAAAATATATGTAAATAAATGAAAATGAAAATACAACAATCCAAACTCTGGGATGCAGCACAGGCAGTCCTAAGAGGAAAATACACTGCAATCCAGGCCTATCTCAAGAACTAGAAAAAGGGCAAATACAAAATCTAACAGCGCACCTAAAGGAACTAGAAGCAGAAAAGCAAGAACACCCCAAACCCAGAAGAAGAAGAGAAATAATAAAGACCAGGGCAGAAATAAACAATATAGAATCCCAAAAAACAATTGAACAGATCAATGAAACGAAGAGTTGGTTTTTTGGAAAAATAAACAAAATTGGTTTTGTTTCTTCTCAAAAAGAAAAGAGAGACAAAATCACAAAAGAAAATGGATTTATTACAACCAATCCCTCAGAAATACAAGCAAGTATCAGGGAATATTATGCAAAATTATATGCCAACAAACTGGACAACCTAGAAGAAATGGAACAAATTCCTAAACACACACACACTACCAAAACTCAAAGATATTGGTTTAATATGCTCTTGTAACCAAAATGCCCAAAGATATATTAGCTATTAATCATGAATCATTAGAAACTCAAACCAAAAAAGAAGTTATTTTGTTATCCTATTTATATGGGACTATGATGTATCCAAATCTGGACTACCCTGTGCAATTAGATCCAACAAGATCAATAAACCTAGAGAAATTCAAAGAATAAGTAACAGATTAAGAATATCACTAATATTCAGCATAACAAGAGTAAGAAGCAGCAACTGACCACTCCCCTACTTAAAACACCATTTCCCTTGGCTTCCAGGATACCACATGCTCAGGCTTTCTTCTACTTTTCTTACCACTCATCAGTCCTTGCATTCCCTTCTCTACCTAACCTTAAAATGTTGGCATTTAGCAGAGTTCTCTCCAAGGCCCTCCTCATGAATTTCACAAAACATGTCCAAAACTGAACTTATGATTTCTCCCCAAATTTATAGCTGTTCCAATATTCTCTTTCTCAGTAAGTGGACCCAGTAGCCACTCAGTTGCTCAAACCAGAAAACAGTCATCTTTGGACTCCTTCTCTTATACCTCACTACAAGTCCAATAAATTCTGCCTTTATTTTTTTAAGTTTATTTATTTATTTTGAGAGAGAGAGAGAGAGACAGCACTAGTGAAGGAGAAGCAGAAAGAGAGGGAAAAAGAGAGAATCCCAAGCAAGCTCCCTGCTGTCAGCACAGAGCCCGAAGCGGGGCCAAACTCACAAAGCCGTGAGATCATGACCTCAGCCGAAGAGGTCACACGCTTAAACGACTGAGCCACCCAGGTGCCCCTACCTTTAAAATATCCTCTAAATCTACCAACTCCCCTTCCTCACCTCTAATACCACCTTAATCCAGGCTACAACCTCCCATTTGGACAGTGTAACAGCCTCCTAGACGGCCTCAATGCGTTGAGTTTAACTCTTTTTCAAACTATTCTTCATTCACAAACTGAACTTATTTTAAACCTTATACACTTAGTTATCATTAAAAACCTTCCATGGCTAAGTAAAAAAACTGTCACCATGACTTACATAAACCCTCAAAAGATCTGGCTCTTACGTACATCTACACCCTCATCTGGAATCATTCTCCACATTTTAAGCACAAATCATACAAAATTCCTTCAATTCCACAAACATGCCACTTCTCATCTCAGTATCTTTGCACATACTGTTTCTTCTGTCTAAAACATGCATCTTCCCCTTCTTTGGCTAACCAACTCCTCTTCCATCATCCTTCCAGGATCAATTTAAATGCCGTCTCCTAAGAGTGGCCTTCCTGACCTTCAGACAAGATGGCATCGCCCAATGTTACCACAGCAATCTTCTGAACATCCCTTTCTCAACATTTACCACAGCTGTCATTCCTAATCCTACACCTGCCCATCTCATGAATTCATAAACCCCTCATCAGCAAGAACCTGTCTTGTTCAGTTATTCTATTACTAGCAACTACTAAAGTGCCTGGAGTACATTAGATGCTTAAAATATGAAAGTGGACTTAGTAAATTATAGCATATTAAAACTACAGAAACATCTCTTGTAGCTCAAATAAACTTAAACAAAAAACACACAATATATTTGTTCACTGAATCCAGAGATCAAAATTCCATAACAGAACTATTTGTCCCACACCAACATATCCAAGATTCTAGATATGCTAGACTTTTTGTTTATATTTGATTTGTTGGTTTAGCATTATTCTCCTGGTACAGATTTACAATGCGTTCAAGCTGCTTATAACTTAAGATTTCAGAGACAGCACAAAAGAACAACTTGATTTTATTCCTATGTACAAGTATTAAAAATATCTGTCAACCCAAAAAAAGCAGAGAAAGACTTGAAGAAGTTAGAAAAGGTATGTATGATACAAGTGAGGAAAGCAAGTATTCAGAAGCTTTTCAAAAAGAAACTATACATGTAAGTACCAAATAATTTTTAAACACAGTCACCAGTTTAAAAGTATCATACAACTATATAAGATTTCACTGATGCTTAATCACACAAGTCAAACAAGCATAAAACCAATAAACTAAACATATCCATTCAACAGTTACATAAAAGATTTTCAAGTATAATGAAACAGGATAAACACTTAAATAACCTTTACGGGCGCCTGGGTGGCTCAGTCAGTTAAGCATCCAACTTTTGATTTCGGCTTAGGTCATGATCTCACGATTTTGGATCAGGTCATGATCTAATTGTTCTTAGGATTGAGCTGCACATTGGGCTCCCCACTGACAGCACAGAGCCTGCTTAGGATTCTCTCTCCCCACCCCTCTCTGCCCTACCCCCACTTGCATGTGTGCATGATCTCTCACTCTCTCGTTCTCTCTAAATAAATAAACATTTAAAAATAAATAAATAAATTTTAGTTGTATGAAATCCTTGTTACACTTTTAAGAAACAGCACAACAACTTACATGGGGCTTAATCACTTGAAGAAATAAAAAAAACCAAGAAGAGCTATGAATCCAAATTAAATCTAAGCTGGAATACTTATCTCATAAAAACCCAATGGCACATGCAATATTTTAGTATGAAATATAATTTACAACTGAGGAAAATGATAGATGGGTTTTTCTACTACTAAAATATACTTAATTTCTGACATTAACTGTCTAAGATCACCAACTCTTGAAACTCTGACATTAAATATGCCATCAGATACAAACCTGTTTTTGATGAACTTTTAGACATAAAGAGGTATCAAAAGAATTAAAAAGAGTCAGAAAAGTACTTTTTTATAAAATTTTCTTTAATGTTTATTCACTTTTGAGAGACAGAGTGGGGGGCAGGGGGAAGGGCAGAGGGGGAGACACAGAATCCGAAGCAGGCTCCAGGCTCTGAGCTGTCAGCACAGAGCCTGATGTGGGGCCCGAACCCACACCAAGATCATGACCTGAGCCGAAGTCGGAAACTTAACCGACTGAACCACCAAGGCACTTTTGTTTTAGTCCCAAAGCACTTTTGTTTTAGTAAATTCTATTCTATTCTATTTTTTCTATTCTATTCTATTCTATTCTATTCTACATAGGCTCCACGCCCAATGTGGTGCTTCAACTCACAACCCTGAGATTGAGTTGCATGCTCCACCAACTGAGCCAACCTGGTTCCCCAGAACCATACTTTTATACTCTTTCATTTCCTTTCCATTCTCTCATTCCATCTCTTCCACATAAAGCCTAATTAGTGCTTAAAAACATGTAAAATAAAAATATTTCATGTTGAAATCATGTCTAACAAGCTAAACTCAGAGCAATCATCAGCTCTCAATTTAGCTTTTTAAATACAAAATTAACATGAATATAACACAACTCTTGTTTTTTCTTATAACTCGGGAAGTAATTCAAATAGCCAGTATCTCTTCAAAAAAATTTTTAAGTCTTATTTATTTTGAGAGAGAGACAGAGAGAGTAAGAGGGAGGGGCAGAGAGAGGAAGAGACAGAATCCCAAGCAGGCTCTGCTCTGTGCTGTCAGCAAAGAGCCAAACACAGGGCTCAAACTCACAAACCATGAGGATCATGATGTGACCAAGATTAAGAGCTGGACGTTTAACCGACTGAGCCACCCAGGTACCTCCACCTTCAGATTTTTTTTAAAAAAACATATTTGTTAGGCTTTTAATTTCTGTATAAAAAGAAAACAGGCAAGAATAAAGAATATGACCTTCTAGAAAATCCATTACTAAAACAAAAAGCAGTATGAAATATAGTTTAATGATATATGCCAAAGGGAACTTTCCCTGACATAAAGTAGGTACTAAATAAATAGCCTTTTCCTTTATAAATTTTTGCTCAAACTTGCTCAAATTTTTCTGGGAAAGATTTCATTGCCAAGTCAGTATTTTTCAAAATTTAGTTTTTCCTCATGCACAATAATAGCATTTATAAACAATTTAAATTTATTCTCTTGTTCTTCTTTATTGTTCTGCCATCTGTTTGTGTTCCCTGGATTCTTACCTAGCTTTCTGCTACCTCCCTCATGGTATGACAAAGATAAAATCCAGACACTCCCAGACTAATAACCTAAATCTAGTCAGGATCCATCAAAGGGAATATTTATATCTTTTACAGATTACTTGGGCTTTATTCTTGATACCCTCATATTTTAGGAGTAGGGAGAACTTATGTTCCAAACTGCAAAAGAAAATGTCAAATGTCTGACCATTTGTTTTAAACGCCTTGTAAACATACTACTAAGGCAACAGGAAGAATTATCTTGTCAAAATCAGAAAAAAAGGAAACTTGTGAGTTTTCCAGAACATTAGGTGGCATGTAAGGAAAACAATCCAGTATCTTTTTACAGTATATACAAATCACATATTAGATAGAATCAACTTTTGATTTATTATGTACCCAAATAATTAAACACAGAGGTAAAAAAATAACTTGTTACTGACTACATAATGTTTTTATTTTTTTAATTTAGTTACTTGAACGCTACTAATATATTTTATAGAATTTTAAAGCAGGAAAGAAGGGCCTAAACATTATCGCATCTAAAATTCAAGGGTTTACTGAAGGAACCACCACTCATAAGAAGTCTCTAGATAACCCTCATTAACTTAGAAAATTCCACTCAGTCTCTGAATTACAATATTCCTTCCTCTACCTAGTTTATAACTATTTCAATACATTTATTATCCTTCCTATAAAATCACAATTTCTTTACTAATTGATGTTCCACTCAAATGCAAAGTTGCTAGATTTGAACCATCAAATCTATGAAAGGAAGTAAAGTTAGCAAAGTGAGAAGACCAGAAAATAAAGACAACTGCCTATAATTTGGAAAACAAGATATAAAGCAGGAAAAGGCTCAAAAATATATATACACACAAGAAAAAAAAACATGATTCAATATAACAGTATATGCATACTTCCTACCAAAAAAGATGAACTGTATTATATCAGAGTTCTCAGATATTCTTTCTACATATTTTTTTTAATACCACTATGAAGCACTATTTCAGAAAATTTATAGAAGTTCTATCAATAAAAAGGAATAGTAGTTGGGGCACCTAGGTGGCTCAGTTGGCTGAGCATCCAACTCTTGGTTTCAGCTCAGGTCATGATCTCACGGTTCGTCAGTCTGAGCCTCACATCAGATTCTGCACAGCCTGCTCAGGATTCTTCTCAACCTCTCTCTCTCTCCCCCTACCCTGCTCACACTCTCTCTCAAAATAAATAAATAAACTTAAAAAAAAAAAGGAATACTGGAATGATCCCTTATGCTTCTCTTTAATGACAGTTGTAACAAAAGGCATAAATTTAAAAATATATACATTAGAATCTCACTGTGAGCTATACTAAAAATCACTACTAAATAATCTTGAAGTGAAGTTTTTCTCAGGCTATGCTAATACTCTTGGATAAGTCCAAGAGACAATCATTTATCCTAAATTTTCATCTATATCAATATAGGACTATAATAATATTTCAGTAATTACATAAAACCCAAACTTGAGGGGTGCCTGAGTGGCTCAGTCGGTTGAACATCTGACTTCGACTCAGATCATGATCTTGCAGTCCATGGGTTTGAGCCTCCCATCAGGCTCTGTGCTGACAGCATGAAACCTGGAGCCTGCTTTGGATTCTGTGTCTCCCTCTCTCTCTGTCCTCCCCCATTTGCGCTCTGTCTCTGTCTCTCTCAAAAATAAACATTAAAAAATTTTTTTAAATAAATTTAAAAGACACCAAACTTAAATATACATTTTATTAAAGTCACCTAAATCCCATAAGCAAATTTCCTAATGAAACTGCAATACATTGGTAATGTACAAGCCTAAAACACAAGACAAATGAAGCCAGGGATGGTAGGATACAACATGTCATTTCCCAGTATCAAAGAAGAATAAGTAAAGGGAACAACAAAGACAGCCCCTGGCACATGACATGCTTTCATATGAACACGAGGCCTGATAAAAAACACACTTTCCACAAGCATTTTAAAAATCATGCATCCCACAATACAATAAATCTGCCTACTGATCAGGAACAACTGCTTAAAAAGGTGAGATATTTTAGACTACACAATATTTAAGCTGAAAATCTATTTCTTCATATTTTAGTGTACTTTATTATCTATCGAATTAAAGATGCAGGGGCACTTGGGTGGCTCAGTTGGTCGGACTCTGATTCTGGCTCAGGTCAAATGGGATCAAGCCCCATGTTGGGCTCCGCACTGAGTATAGAGCCTGCTTAAGATTCTCTCTCTCCCCCTTTGTCCCTCACCCCTGCCTGCGCTCTCTCTCTCTCTAAAATAAAATTTTAAAAAAGCACTTTCAATACTAAAAAAAATTAAATACATGATAAGCAACTGATACTTACTTTACTTTTTCTGATTAAACTCTCTGGTAAGGGCCAGGCCTTAATATAAGTATTAATTACATACCTCCCTGTCAGCATTTTATGTTTATAAATGTTGTATTCCCCTCATAATGTTTCATTCATTCATTCACTCATTCAGTATAACTTAAATGACCACCACCTATAGAAAAAAGGTGAATATAACTCAGGCTTTGCCCTTCAAGTTTGCAGGAACAAAGGACATACGCATGTAAATAAAGTTATAATAAAATGTAATAAATGCTGTAATTGATACACTTATTGCTAAGTGAGCTTAGAGGAAGAAGCAATGCTCTGGGTACACATCACTCAGGCATCCCATTTATCAGAACTTATCCAAGTAAAGTAATTTCTCAAATTGAGAAAACTGATTCCTAATTTCTAAGCAAAGCGAAGAGGTATCTTTTACTCTAGCATCTATTATCAAAATATTTTAATATCCTAATGAATATTACTGAAGCATGTTTCAAAATACTTACCTTTCCTTAACTATCTTTCCTATAGCACTGTGCATATTCCCACATGACATTTTATTTTATTTGTATTTTAGAGAGAGGGAGCGTGTGAGCAAGGCAGAGGGGCAGAGGGAAAGAGAGAAGGAGAACCTCAGTGAGGCTCCGCTCAGTCAACATGAAGCCCAGTGTGGGTCCCAATCTTAGGACCACAAGATCATGACCTGAGACAAAATCAAGAGTCGAACACTCAACAAAACCACCCAGGCTTTGACAATCACCCAATCACCTTTGAAATTTTGCTTTTTTTTTTTTTTTTTTTTTTTTTTTTTAAGTAGGCTCCATGCCCAGCATAGAGCCCAACACGGGGCTTGAATTCATGACCCTGAAAATGATCAAGACCTGAATTGAGGGTCGCCTGGGTGGCTTAGTCAAGTAAGCATCTAACTTTGGCTCAGGTCAAGATCTCGCAGTTTGTGGGTTTGGGCCCCACATCAGGCTCTGTGCTGTGTTTGTTTATTTATGTTGAGAGAGAGAGAGAGAGAGAGAGAGAGAGAGAGAATATGCATGTGCAATCGGAAGATGAGCAGAGAGAAAGGAAGAGAGAGAATTCCAAGCAGTTTCTGCGCTGTCAGTACAGAGCCCAACACAGGGCTTAAAACCACAAACCATGAGATCATGACTTGAGCCAAAATTAAGAGTCAAATACTTAACTGACTGAGCCACCCAACTGTCCCATTCATGGAATTCCTAAGAATGGACTTCGGGCTTAAAAGAATCTCAACATTTCCTCATTTAACACTAGTAAACCTCATATGTGATACACCCTTTCTTATTTAGGAAACTTGGAAGCCAGGTTGAAAGAAGTTTGCTCATGCACTTAAACATAAAACAAACAGCACAAAGAATGACTTTAATACATACACACAACACACACACCACACACACACACACACACACACACACAGACTGTGCTAGTACTCAAAGATACAAGTCATAATTATCTAACTAAACAGAACCTTTTTCAAGTATTTTCCTCTTTTCTAAGTTAACTGCACAGTATTTATTATATTCTGTAATTTATTAAATCATAGCAATGTGATTCTAGGGGATTAAGCCAAACCATATAATCAGGAGAAACAGACTCTACTTGATTATTTTTTAAAAGATGAAAAATAGATAATAGGTCTAGCCACAATGCACATGGGCCGCACACATTTTATAGGCTAGACCACAGCTAGGTATAGCCCAAAGTCACCCCAAAACCACTGGGTCTTCTAATCAATACACTGCTATTTTATAATAATCACTTCTCATTTGTAATATAAATTGTTATTAACCAAATAACCCATAATTTGTGTATCAATACAAATCCTGTTTAAGGGAGTTGTAGAGTACCAAAATTAACTTTTTGTATACGGTGGAAAAGGAAGAGACTCAGCAGGAAATCTGTAACTATACCACCCAGGTCATTTAATAGACCTTTTCAAGGAAAGAGAGAAATAAAAGTATCAGATCATCACATTTTTAACTAACATATGTTACAGTGTAATTGAAGTGACCACATTTTAGGGTACAAATTCTGAGACAGCCTGAATATACAAGTATGATAACTGAAACAGTAAAATACAAAACCTCAATTTGGATCTACTCTAGAAAAAGTAATGCATATATATAGTTGATTTCACAGATTTCTGTTAAAAGTATCTAAGATGACCACTTATACACAGCATGAGATCTCCTGGCTGCAGGCCCTTTGTTGATATCCTCAGCCTGAAGGATCACTTGAATATAGTATTTTAACTATAAAGCACCATTATCATATTTTCCTCTAATGAATGACTTACCCACATCTTGCTGCCCCTATTAGATCTATGTTTGGTTTATGTTTCTACCACCCACAGCCTAAACTAGGTAACTTATAACTAGTCAATAAATAAGTTTATCGATGAATAAACAACATGCACTCACGTGCTCGCTCACTCTCACACACACAAACACAACAAAAAAGGAGGGTGAGGGAGAGCTAGGAGTTTAGCTTGGCCACAAGCTCAATATGAATTATGTGACAGATCAAATAAAAAATCTAATGATGTAATCGGAATGTGGTATCCAAACCAAAGGCAGCTAGAATCTCTACTTTTCCTTTTGGTAGTTACACTGTATTTGGAATATAATATTAAATTTATTTTGAAATGGTCAATAAAAACTTAGGAAGATTGAAAGGTTGCTATCATTTCATGATACTAATAAAGAATGGGTAATTTAAAAATATCTGAAGTTAAGGGTTATTAAAATTTACATAAATTGCTGCCATTAATATTCTTACCTAAAAAGAAAAAACCCTAAAATGAATCTTTTTAACTTTCTTCAAATCAAAGCAAGAGATTTTATAACTTAAAAGTACTTTTTTCTACAATAATCATTACATCTTAATATGGAAAATAAGTTAACTTTTTTTAATGTTTTATTTATTTTTGAGAGAGAGAGAGAGACAGTGTGAGCAGGGGAGGGTCAGAGAGAGAGGGAGACACAGAATCTGAAGACAGGCTCCAGGCTCTGAGCTAGCTGTCAGCACAGAGCCTGACGCGGGGCTTGAACCCACGAACTGTGAGATCATGACCTGAGCCGAAGTCGGAAGCTTAACCGACTGAGCCACCCAGGCGCCCTGGAAAATAAGTTAATTTAAGTAATATTTATTTCCATGTGCAAAATAAGTTTCACAGTATTTTTATTATCTGATTAGTAATTAATAATTTTATATCTGATTAAAAATTATCTATTCATCCATTAATATCTTTCTTTAGCATCTGTACATCTGTACTTGAGCATAGGTACAAAAAAAAAAATTACTAAATAGTAGCCAGGATTCCTCCCTGTGAGGAACAAGAAACAGTTATAGAAAAATAAACAAATACTCGTGAAAAGGAAGACAGAACAAATCAAATACCAATGGTATAGATGAGCAATTTAAAAGTTCTGAGGAAGGTGCAGGTAAATTTTTAAAGAGGTAGAACTTAAACTGTACATTAAAAAATGATCAAGACTTAAGATAAATGACTCAGAGAACAAACTGCTCATGGTATATTCAGCAACCAGATGATCATTCTGGGTGAAAAAGATACTTAATGTTGGGAAATGGAACAAAGTTTACAAAAATAGACTAGAATTAATTGACAGAAAATCTTGAAAGCCAAGTGAAGAAATCTGGCTTACAATCATTAATTGAGGACTTTAGAACAGTAAGGCTGACATGAAAAAGCAAGCATTTAAGGAACAGTCATCTTGTAGCAGTCTGTAGGATAGCTTTAATGATAAATGGAAAGGAAGCTGGGAAACCTATTAGGAGGTGAACAATAAATCAGGGTTATATCAGTAGGAAAAACACAAAAGGAATAGTAAGCAATTACAGTAAGCAAGACAGAGAGTCTAACAGAGAATGCTCTAAAATTTTGTATCTAAGTACCCCTAACCGACAGAAAGAAAAAAGTACGGGGTTTGAGTCAGTCAGGTCTGGCTCAAATCTATGCTGTGTAACTTTAAAGAAATAATTTAACTTCTCTGAGCCTTAGTTTCCTCAAATATAAAAAGAGATTTACCTTGTTTGGGTTTTGAGAAGATTAAATAAAAAATGCATATAAAGCATCTATGCACCTGGGACACCTCAGGCACTATACAAATGAGATTTTTACCTTTCTCCCCTGGTTCCCTGTTCTTTATCCCTTAACAATTCTAAGAAATGAGCAGTACAGTCGGTAATCTGTCTACAAACTGTCATTTTAGAGTTAATAAAATTGATTTAATGAGAAATTAAATGACTTAATGACATAAAACCAGCTACCTTCACTGTTGGCACCAGAAGACATATATTGACCCATAAAACACATAAAAAGTAGTGGGAAATTATGAACCAAGAATCTTCTTTAAAGATATATCCTTTAAAAATACAACAGAGGATTGGATTCAAAATTTAAAAACATTTAAATTTGACTGTTGCCTTAATACAAAAAGGGTAATCCACTTTAAAAGAAAACATTCATTAGCATATATACCAAATTCTAGAGTAGGCTGAATTTCCAAACGGGGACCTTTCCATTAGAGAAGGAAAATCAAAGGTATAAATTCCTTCTTTTAACTTAGACTGAATATAGGAAAACTTCATACACAGCAACAAATTTACTCACCTTCCATGGGCATGGAAATTTAGACGTAAAAACTGGTCCTCATGTGAAATTGCTCTTTTGGCACGCTGGTGTTTTTGGTGTAATGAATCCACATCATAAGATAAACCTTCATAATGTCTAATGTATTTATTTAAAGGATTTCCATATTGACCTATAAAAAATAAAGTTTGAATTAGTATCATCTTGAAGGTCCATTTTAGTCCTAATATGATTCCATGATTATTCAAATATCTACAAATACGTATGAAATAATTGTCTCACTGATGTTAGTATCTCATTTTCATACACATTTTTCTAAAAATTTATTGTAATGGGAATTTCAACCATATACAAAAGTTTGAATGTTAGCCACAGGTTTGTCTTTGATGTCTTTTATCAGGCTAAGTTTTCTATTAATACTTAGTTGATAAAACTATCAGGAACAGATGCTGACGTGTCACCTCCTCTTTCTGCACCTATAAGTTGATTATATGGATTTTTTCTTTTTAGTTTATTTACATGATGAATTAAGATTGATTGATTTTCTTTAAAAAAATTTTTTTAATGTTTATTTATTTTTGAGAAAGAGAGACAGAGAGAGACAGAGGGTTAGGGGAGGAGGGGTGGAGAGAGAGGGAGACACAGAATCTGAAGCAGGCTCCAGGTTCTGAGCTGTCAGCACAGAGCCGGACGCAGGGTTCGAACTCATGAACTATGAGATCATGACCTGAACCGAAGTCGGAACCTTAACCAACTGAGCCACTCAGGAGCTCCCAAAATTGACTGATTTTCTAATATTAAAACAAGCTGCATTACTGAAATAAACCCCACTTGGTTATGGTGTATTATCTTTTACAATATTGTTGGATTTCATTTGCTAATATACCTTTCTTTAGAACCTATTATCTGTGTTCATGAGAGACACTGGTCCGCAGTTTTCTGTTTTTTGTATTATCTTTGACAAGTTTTGATATTAGAGTAAAAGAGGAGCTGGAAAATATTACCTCTTTTTCAACTTTTTGGACACATTTATATAGCATTAGTATTTGTACCTCCTTAAATATTTGGCAGAATTCAGCAGTAAAGCCATCCTGGCCTAGAGTTCTCTTTGTGAAAAGGTTATTAACTACAATTTCAATTTCATATACAGATAAAGGGCTATTCAGGTTATCTACTTCTTAAATGAGCTTTGCAAGAACCTCAGAAGTTAAAGTTATGGAAATAAAATTGTCCATGATATTCCCTTATTATGTTTTTTATGTCTTTTTGAATCTATAGTGATGTTCCTGATATTGGTAATCTATATCTTGTCTCTTTCTTTCCTGAACAGGATAGCTAGAAATTTACTGATTTTACTTATCTTCTCAAAAAAAAAAAAAAAAACTTTTCTTTCCTTTGATTTTCCCTATTTTTGTTTTCTATTTATTGATTTTCCCTTTGATCTTCATTATTTCTTTTCTGCTTACTTTGAGTTTAATTGCTCTTCTTTTTTGTTTCAAAAGGTAACGCTACTGAGTTAAGACTTTGTTTCTTCTCTAATCCAGATGTTTAGTGCTATAAATGTACCCCTAATGGAGCTTTAGCAGCATCCCATAGATTCTGTTATGCTGTTACCATTTTATTCTATTCAGTATACTTTCTAATTTCCTTTTTGATCCATGTGCTATTTAGAAGTCTGTTACTTATTTTCCAAATACTAAGGATTTTCTCAATTATCCTTCTGCTATTGACTTCTAATTTACCCCATTATAGCCAGAAAACATGCTTTGTATATCAAACCTTTTAAATATACAGTTATTTTATGACCCAGAATATTATCTTTATAATATTCATGTGCACTTGAAAAGAATGTGTATTCTGTTAATGGTGAGTGTTCCAGAAATATCAATTTCTGCTCTTATTGAGTATTCTATAAATGTTAACCAGGTCAAGTTGGTTGATGGGGTTGTTCAAGTCTTTTATATCCTTACTGATTTTTCTACCTACTTGTTCTATTATCAAGAGAGGGGTACTGAAATCTGTCTATGATTGTGATCTTTTGTTTTTCCCCTGCAATTGTTTGCTTCATTGATTTTTGAAGCTCTGTTATTACATGCATAAATGTTAATGATTATCATGCTTTTTGGATTAATTCATCCTTTATCATTAACAAATGATCTTCTTTATTCTTGACAATATTCTATGCCCTAAAATCTATGTTGATATTAATATGGCCACTACCCTCTTTTTTTTTCTTTTTTGGACTAGCATAGTGTATCTTTTTCCATCCTTTTACTTTTAACCTATCTGTATCTTGATACTTAAAGTGAATTTGTCATAAGCAGCATATAATCAGATCTTGCTTTTTTTAAGTAATCTCTACACTCAACACTGGGCTTGAACTCACAACCCTGAGATCAAGAGTTACATGTTCTTCCAATTGAGCCAGCCAGGCACCCCTTGGGTCTTGCTTTTAATCCAATTTGATAATCTCTGCCTTTTAATTGGGATGTCTAGATCATTTATATTTAAAGGTGTTACTAACAGGGCACCTGGGTGGCTCAATTGGTTAAGCATCGACTTCAGCTCAGGTCATGATCTCACTGTTCTTGAGTTCCAGCCTTATGTCAGGCTCTGTGCTGACAGCCAGAGCCTGAAGCCTGCTTCAGATTGTGTCTCCCTCTCTTTCTCTCTCTGCCCCTCCCCCACTCATACTCTGTGCCTCTCTCTCTCAAATATAAAGACATTAAAATTTTTTTTAATAAAGTAGTTACTGATATGGGTAGGTTTAAGTCAATCAATGTCATTTATTTCTATTTGACTCATCTGCACTTTGTTCCTTTTTCCTTCTTTCGGACTAATTATTTTTTATGACTTCATTATTATCTCTTCATTGGCTTATAAGTAAAACTCTTTGGTTATTTCAGTAGTTGTTTTAAGGCTTATAGTACACCTCATTAACTTATCCCTGCCAACCTTCAAGTGGTATTATAACATGTCAGGTATAAGAACCTGACATTAGTATACTTCCATTCCTCTCCTCCTGGCCTTCAGGTTATTGCCATTGTATATTTTTACTTATATATATCTTATAAACCCCACAATATATTGTTGGTGTTTGGGTTGAAATAATTATCTTTTTTTATTAAAAATTTTAACATTTATTTTTGAAAGAGTGAAAGACAGAGCACTAGCAAGGGAGGGACAGAGAGAAAGGGAGACATAGAATCTGAAGCAGCCTCTAGACTCCAAGCTGTCAGCACAGAGCCTGACAGGGAGCTCAAACCCATGAACCATGAGATCATGACCCGAGCCAAAGTCAGACGCTTAACTGACTGAGCCACCCAGGTGTCCTGAAATAATTATCTTTTAAGGAGGTTTAAATACCAAGAAAAAAATCTCCTTTAATCATCATGTGAATCCATATTTATTTCTTTATGTGAATCCATATTTCCATCTAGTATCATTTTCCTTCTGAATGACTTCCTCTAACATTTCTTCTGCTGCTGAAAAACTCTTCCAGCTTTTGTATGTCTGAAGTCTTTACTCTGTCTTCACTTTTCAAAGATATTTTCACAGGGCACAGAATTACAGGTTGACAGGTTCATATATTTTTCTTTAAATACTTTTAAAATGTTGATCTACCATCTTTTCAATTGTATTTCTTCTGACAAGAAATCTGTCATCCTTATCTTGCTCCTCTGAATACAATGTGTCTTTAACCTCCCTAGTTTGCTTTTAAGGTTTTCCTCTTTATTCTTAGCTTTGAGCAATTTGATTATTATGTGCTTTGGTTTCCTCATATTTCTTGAACTTTATATCAGTGAACTTCTTGGATCTGTGGGTGGACAGTTTTTCAACCATTATTTCTTCGTGTTGTTGTTGTTGTTGTTGTTGTTGATGATGTTGTTGTTCAACTCTCTCCATCCTTCTCCAGAAGGATTCCAATTATGAGTATATCAGGTCACTCAAACCCTTCCCACAGTCCACTAGTGGTTTTTCATATTCATCAAAAATTCTTTTATCTCTTTTCATTTTGAGTTGTTTCTACTGCTATGTCTTCTAGTTCACTAATATTCTGCAATGTCTAATTTGTTGTTAATGTCATCCAGTGTACTTCCCATTGAAAACAGTATAGTTTTCATCTCTAGAAGTTAGATTTGTGTTTTATTATTTTCTATGTCTCTACTTATATGAAACACAGTCATAAAAACTCTTTTAATGCTTTATCTCTTAATTCTAATACCTGTGTCACTTCTAGGTTGGTTCCAATTGGTTGCTTATTCTTGTCATTATGGATTATTGTTTTCCTGCTTCAATGCATGCCTTATAATCTTTCACTAAATAGATGCCAGATATTACAAATTTCACTTTATTGGGTGGCAAGCATTTTTTGCATTTTTATAAATATTCTCAGGTTTTGTTATAGGAGAAAGTACAGTTACTTGGAAAGTTTGATCCTTTTGGGTCTTGCACTTATAATTTGTTAGGTAGGTCTGGAGCTCAGTGTAGAGCTAATTATTCCCCACTACTGAAGAAAGACCTTTCTGAGTAGTCTACCATTGCTCCACAAATTAAGAGTTTTTCCAGTCTGGCCAGTAAGAACAAGCACTATGTCCTGCTTTATGTGAACACAAGGTACTGTTTCTTTCCCTGGACTCAGATAGTTTCTTCCCATGTATGCACCGATCAATACTCTACCAAACACTAGGGGAACCCTTTGCAAATCTCAGGGATTCTCTCTCTATGCAGTGTTCTTCACTCTGATATTCTGTTTATGAATTCGAGTTGCTTTGGTCCCTCTTGAGTCTGTTTCATCTCCTCAACTCAGAGAGAGTTAGCTGGCCTCCACCTAGGTTCCTTCTCATATCACTACAGCAGATGGGCATTTTCTCAAGATAGAAAGCTGGAACAATCATAGGTCTTGACTCATTTAAAAATATTTCCCCTCTCTCAGAGATCACTGTCCTTTACAATCTGGTGACCAGGTGACCAGTCTTAAAAACTGTGGTTTCTCTGGTTTTTTCCTTAGTTTCCTTAGTTTATTTCAGGCAGGGGGATAAATCTGGTCCTGGTTTTTTCTTCCAGGAAATTTCTTCCTAAAGAAAACTGCCCTCTTTTATAAAACAAAACACCAGGTTTGTTTTTAAAAAGAAACTATAATGGTTTCTCTAATGTACTGCATAAAGCGTAAGTGTCCATCACTGAATTTTCTGTATATACAAGTCAGTGACTAGTCATTATACAGTTAAGGACACAAATTCTTATGTCAAATGATCTGGGTTTAAGTGCTGGAGAATGACTGCACAACAAGGTAAATACACTTAACACTACTGAGTTGTATACTGAGAAATGGTTAAGGTAGTAAATTTTATGGTAAGCACATTTTTACTAGAATAAAAAAACTATTGGGTTTAAATCCCATTACCTTCATTTATTAGCTTGTTTCCCTGATTAAATGGAAAACTTAGCTTCCCTGCTCCATCCTTAAAAAAGGGGAGAAATAGGGATGCCTGGGTAGTTTAGTTGGTTAAGCATCCACTTGGCTCAGGTCATGATCTCGCAGTTTTGAGCTCGAGCCCCACGTCGGGCTCTGTGCTGACAGATCAGAGCCTGGAGCCTGCTTCTGATTCTGTGTCTCCCTCTCTCTCTGCCCCTCCCCTGCTCATGCTCTATCTCTGTCTCTCAAAAATAAATAAACATTTAAAAAAAATTTTTTTAACTGGAGAGAAGTAGAATATCTCTCTCTTAAGGCTGTTTGGATTATGATTTAAGCCATGGGTGGCAATTAGCAAAGTGCCTCCAATACAGTAGGCACGGTAAATAATTGTCCTCCTCCTCCCCCTTCTTCTTTCTTCATCCTCTTCTTCGTTGTCGTCGTCATCATCATCTCCTCCATCTCTTCCTCTAGTTCCTTCTCCCACACTTGCCTTTGAGACCTACATACACTAACTGAGGCCATAAACTGAAGAATAAACACAGAACTGGATTTGCATTCTGACACTTCCTAGCAATGACTGCATGAGCTGGGTAATTTTTTAACTTTTTAAAAATCTTATTTTTTTTATCTGTAAAATAGAGATAAGGGCTACCTTAAATGCATGTGAACTGCTTAGCACAAAGGTTGGCATTAAAGGGTCATTTAATTTAAACTATTATTGAATCACTTCACTCTACTCTTGAATGCACTGTTCTCAAGAGAAATGACAAGAATGGAATCCAAAACTATCTTTGCAACTAACAAAGAAAATACAGTGAAGCTAGGGTATAAGAAATGATAAAGCTTCCTAGTATGAAATGTTTAAAAATCAAGACTAAATAATGGAATCAAATATTATACCACACATTTACCATGTTCTTTAAAAATATTTTTAAGTTTATACTTAGGTTTAAAAAAATACCCTACACAAGAGAAAATATCAAGAAGAAATCAAGAATGAGGAAGCTGTAGTATGAGAACTTTTGAGTGGTTTTTTTCATTTTGAAAATCAAATGTAGGATTTCCACTGGATTACTGAATTGTATGTAAGTGGACTAAATATTCACAGCACAAACTTGGCTTTGCAAAGTTACCGCTTACACTCCTTTTCCAGCACCAAAAAAGTCAACTTTTAAAGTTATAGTTCAGATAAAGTCTTCTGCCACTTCTGATAACTTAAAACAATAACTATGGCTGTTTCAGTGATGTGATAAAAGCTCAATTAATTGCACGGACGGAACACTCCTGAGTTATTAAACAGTCATCTTTTCTCTGTCCCACACACAAAGGAATTTTCTAAGGTAAGATAATGTTTACTTTCACTGGCAAAGGATCTGAATAATGATTTTCTGGATCTTTATAACTGAGATAAAACACAATTCAGATTTTAATTGGTCAAGTTAAAAAGGCTACCCAGGAACATATAGTTACCAAGTCCACGTTATTATCGTCTACGTAAGACCTATGTTTCTGTGTTAGCTGTACCTAAACACCAGTATTTATGATATGATCTCAGTAATATAAAAAAACAAAAACATTGAAGATAATGTACTGAAATTGTATTATGTAATTTCTCTCTCCCAATACTTAATAAAACAATGGGGATCCATGGGGGGAAAAACATAAAAACTGGCACACCCTCCCATATTAAAAAAAAAAAAAGATTCTTGGGGTGCCTGGGTGGCTCAGTCAGTTAAGCGTCTGACTTCAGCTCAGGTCATGATCTTATGGCTCATGGGTTCGAGTCCCACGTCAGGCTCTGTGCTGATGGCTCCAAGCCTGCAGCCTGCTTTGGATTCTGTCTCCCTCTCTCTCTGCCCCTCCCCTGCTCGCGCGCTGACTCTGTCTCTCAAAAATGAATAAATGTTAAAAAAAAATTAAAAAAAGAAAATTCTTGGGGCACCTGGGTGCCTCAATTGGTTAAGCGTCTGACTCTTGATTTCGGCTCGGGTCATGCATGATCTCAGCATGATCTCACAGTCCTGAGATGGATAGCTCTGCACTGGGTGTGGAGCCCGCTTGAGATTCTCTCTCCCTCAGGGCACCTGGGTGGCCCAATTAAGTGTCACTCTGCTCAGGTCATGATCTCACAGCTGGTGAGTTTGTTCAAGCCCCACATTGGGCTGTCTACTGTCAGCACAAAGCCTGCTTTGGATCCTCTGTCTCCCTCTCTCTTTGAACCTCCCCTGTTCGCGCTCTCAATCTCTCTCAAAAATCAATGAACATTAAAAAAAAAAATTCTCTCTCCCTCTCCCTCTGCCCCTCCCCTACTCACACTTTCTCAAAAAAAGTTAAAAACAAATTTCTCAAGAACTGAAACCAAGTAAGAAAAGAATATAACCAGTGTTTGCTGCAGTGAGCTAATACAGGCTCATAAGCACCTGATCTCTTCCCAAAAATGTAATCAATGAGATTATGTTGGTAGCTTGAAACCAGCCATGGGGGTTGGGGGGTGAATATTTATAGCACTGAAATTAGAAAAGGCTACAAAGCAGAGTTTTTTTTCCTTGTATTCAAGAGACCCAGTGCACTAATACAACACTGAGCATAATCTAATGATATAATCTCAAACAGGCAGCCAAGGAAACAAACAGAATATTCTAATGAAAAAGTGGAAAAGCATAGCACACTGGACTTCTGATGCTGCTTCTAACACTCAGAAGTCATACAATTCACTTTTTTTTTTTATCCCAAAAGAGAACAGAGCCCTGGAATTCTCAAAGAAGTTGTACATGATCATGACCCCATGACTGGAGAAAAGTGAATAAAACACAAATAATCAACCCCTCTAACAATGGCTCAGAGACAAGAGAAAAAGAAGTTACCCACATTATATCACAGCAAAAAGAACAACAGGACAGAGAAAAGCCACACAACCATAAACTTCACATTGTCCAAATATACTAGAGCAAAAACAATGAAAGAAACAAAACAAAACAGCAGAATAGTAAATAATCCAATTAGGGAGGAAACAAAAAAACATTTGGAAACAATCCTGGACAAAGTAGAATCAGTCTTGGATACTATTAAGGAGATCCTGTTAATTTTCTTCAGTACAACACTGTGGTTACACAGTAGAATATTCTGAATTTTTGGAGCTAGATTTTAAAGTATTTAGGTGTAAATACATGCAAGTGACATGCAAAATTTTCATTGAAGTTAGTCCAGGCAGGATAAAAAGTAAAAGGATGCAAGTTATTAAACCAGTTTCCACTTCTGGCTACAACGGAGAAGAAAAAGGGACTCAATTTAACCTACCACCACCATAAACAATTAGAAAACTAAAGAAAACACATAAGAAGATAAGCAAAATGAGATGAGATCTGCAATTGGCCCAACTGACTAACTACAAGCAGTGTCCAGGCCAATGTGCAGGGTGGAAGAACCCAAACAGCCTTGTGTTCTCATTCAAATGAGGGGCCAAATAACTGAGTTCAGTGAGGCTGGGTGTTCAGAATTTGTGGGTTAGAGTATCAAGGGAAAATTGAACAGAGGGAGCTCTCAGACCTAGTCCCCTTATGTGTCTGGTTGAATACTAATCTGAACATGTGAGAGAATAAACTATCCCAGCCCAGAAAAATGAATCACACACCAAAAAAGTAAGTAGAACAATCTTCAAAAGCCAGTAAAGGGCTGGGAACTGTTCATATTCCCACTATCCAGGGAAAAAAGACCTGCAATATATGGAGCATTAGGTACAGCCCTCAAAAAACACCACCTTATTCATGGGGTGAAATGAGCCATACACTAAACCTGTTGTGGACCTTACCCTAGCAAAGCTTAAAGGCAATATTTCAAAGAATTAAACTGATTCCAAGTAGTTTAACTATACACCAAAAAGTCAGACGGTATCTAAAGACAAAATCTAAGTCACAAAAAAGATAAAAATCAGAATGATTTCAAAAACTACCATGCATGTAAAAAGAATCAGGAAAATATAAATATATTTTTCTGCATAACTGGGGGAAATCAGATGAGACAGAAATTACAGAAATGATGGAATTAGCATACAAAGAGGCTAAAACAGCTATTATAAATATGTTCTATATGTAAAGACCATACAAGAAAACAAACATGAGGAGGGGGGAAAAGTAGGAGATTTAACTATAAATCTACAGAACCAAGAAACTCAACAAATCTTTTAAAAAAAAATTTTTATGTTTATTTACTTTTCAGAGAGAAGGAGAGAAAGACAGAGGCGTGAGCAGGGGAGGGGCAGAGAGAGAAGGAGACACAGAATCTGAAGCAGGATCCATGCTGAGCTGTCAGCATAGAGTCCGACACAGGGCTCGAACCCACAGACCCCGATATCATGACCTGAGCTGAAGTTGACACTTAACCAACCGAGCCACCCGGGCGCCCAGAAACTCAACAAATCTTAAGCAGAATTAAATATAAAAGAAACCTACAGAGGCAAATCATAAACTAATGGCTGAAAACTAGGGACAAAAAACCAAAGGAGCTAGGAAAAAAAAGACACATTACATACAGAGGAACAAAAGTATAAATGACAGCATAATTCTAAATAAGTCAGAAGATAATGCAGCAACATGTTTAAAGTATTATAAGAAGGAAACAAAAACTTCTCAACCTAAGATTCTATATCCAGTGAAATATCTTTCACAAATGAAGGTGAAGAGGGGAGAAAAGGTAACATAAACACTTTATTCAGACACCAAACTTGCCAAATCATCACTAGTGCACACCTGCATTACAAGAAATGTTAAAGGAAGCTTTTCAGGCAGAAGGAATGAAACCAGATAGAAATCCGTACTGACATAAAGAACAATGCCAGAAATAATGAATATATAAGAAAATAAAAAAGAATTTTCTCCTTTTTTAATCTCTTTAAAAGTTAAATGACTATTTAAAAAAACACAATGTGCTGTGACATTTATGACGCATTTAATATAGAATTAAAAGGTATGATAATAACAGCCCAGTGGAGAAAATAAATAGAATTGTGTATTACCTAAAGATATATAATGATAAGTTATTGATATACATTGCACACCCTAAGAATAACTTCTAAAAATAAAAATAGCAAACAGGTATAACACAGCCAACAAAGATGAATGGAATCTTTTAAAAATAAATTACTCCCAAAAAACTGCAAGGAAAGAAGGGTGGGGGGAGAACTAACAGAAAATAAATAGTATGGAGTGCCATGATTCAGTCAGTTAAACATTTGACTCTTGAACTCACAAAGTCATGAGTTCAAGCCCGGTGTTAGGCTCCATGCTGATCGTGGAGCATATTTAACTAAAAAAGAAAAGAGAAAAGAAAACAGAAAACAAATAGTATAATGATAGTTTTAAACTTAACCGTATCATAAATACATTAAACATAAATGATCTAAACCAATAAATAAACATGAGACAGTCATTTTCTTATTTTTACAAAAAATGAAGATGTAAATACAGGCTGTACAAAGACATTTAAATACAAAAATAAAGATGAAGTCAAGTAAAAAGGATGGGAAAAGTTATACCATCCAAATAATCCATCTCCATCTGACGGGGATCAGGTTGTGATCTCATAGTTCGTGAGTTTGAGCCCCATATGGGGCTTGCTACTCTCAGTGCAGAGCCCGGTTTGGATCCTCTGCCCCTCTCTCACTAGCCCTCCCCTGCTTGTGCTCTCTCAAAAATAAAATAACTAAAAAAAATTTTTTAGGTCCAGAATCAAAAACAAAGACAATTCAAATATTAAAACTTGTCCTCTTTAAGGAAAATTAATGAAATCAACATCCTACTCACTTCCAAGAAACTACTAACCAACCTGTAATGACTCATTATTCATAATTAACTGTATTTTTGTTAATAAGACATAAGTAGTAAAAAACGGGGAAAACAAAAAGATTAAATGACAACCAGTGATCACAGGTACCAAAAGAACACTGGAGGAAACCAAACATCAAGGAAAAATATCAGTTAAGAAAGTAGGAACATACACCATTTTCAAGAACTTCTTAGCAGTACCGAAGTTCCAAACTCAACATTTAAGCTAAGCTAAAAGAAAATCTGAGAGCCTACTACTCACCATGTGTTCGAATAAGTCCATTCATTAATTATTACCAAAGAGACTGGAAATTTGTGTTTGTAGATGTTGAGTCTTGACACAAAATCTGGCTATTCAAATTGTGCTTAGGGGACTGGCTTCATGTATATCTCCTGGGGAATTGTTAGCAATGCAGAATCTTGGGCTCCCCTTTGGAATCTCCCCAGCAACTCAAACTCAGGCTCTACCCAGACCTACGTGATTCCCAGTGGTCTGTATGCATTTTCAAGTTTCAGAAGCTCTGCAACTTTTCTGTATGTACAGAAATTCCCTGACTTCTAAGAGCTGCTGCATCTTTCTTTTTCTACATGCCTGCTTCAATCTAAGTATTTAATAATATATTAATAGAGCTAGTTACCACAGGCACTATAATTTAAGAAATGTGTTACCTGATGTCACAAGTAATATACTCATTAGAAAAAGTTCCCAATACAAAACAAAGGTAAGCAAATTAACCCAAAAGCTAATTCCAGCCAACCACTTGCTTTTGCAATACAGCTATATGATCATTCTTTCATGTATTTTCTCTCACAGCTTTCATACTACAACAGCAGAATTGAATAGGCAGAGTATTACAAAACAGGCATCAAATCTGTACAAAGTCACTTTAGCACTTGTTTCAATAGTACTGACTCATTATAAACCATCTTTTCTTCCCCTCTACAACAGGAATTCTAATATGAGATCCATGTGCCTTTGTAGGGGATTCATGAGCCCCTGGACTTTGCATGCAAAGGTCTAAGAATATTATTTTCTCTCTCCTTTTAGCTGGCACTTTGTTGATTCTGCTTTTCTTATTTAAATCTTTTACTCCTCCCTTTGTAATAGTATCTTTTTTTAAAACTTACCTACGCTAACTAGGACTACTAAACCATGCTGAATAACAGTGAGAGCATTTTTACTTTGCTCCTGGTTTTAACAAGAGTATCTTCAGTTTTTATCATATGTTCATAATATGATGCTAAGGTTGTTTCTTCCCATTCCTATTTTAGAAATCTAGTATTTTAAAATTCACATGAAAAGTCTGGCTAAAAGACGTTTGTTTTTGTTGTTGTTTTTTTTTTAAAAGCTTCACATTTCACATCTTTAAAAAGTTAAAAATCTAAAACTACATACGCCTATTTTATTTTCTAAATGTATTCTGATTTAAATGTGCACTAATAGTTCACCACATACAAAAAATAACCTGACTAGATAAACATAAGTATTTAAGGGGTCTCTGGGTGGAGGAGTCAGTTGGGCGTTTGTTTGACTTCGGCTCAGGTCATGATCTCACGGTCTGTGAGTTCGAGGCCTGCGTCAGGCTCTGTGCTGACAGCTCAGAGCCTGGAGCTTGCTTCAGATTTTGTGTCTCCCTCCCTCTCTCTGCTCCTCCCCCACTCGTGCTCTCTCTCTGTCATTCAAAAGCAAAAACATTAAAAAATTTTAAAGAAAGTATTTAATTAAATTATATTAATTTAATATAACCAGAATTTATTGAGCATTTGCAATTGGCCAGGCCCTGTAGTGTTCTACATTATTTTTCATTTAACCCACCCAACAGACCTATAAAGTAAGAACTATTAGCCCACTTTAAAGAAAACTGAGGTTTGAGAGCTATGTAATAAGACTAGAGTCACATAGCAAACAGGAGGCAGAGCCAAGAAGATAATTTTGGTTTCAAGGACTTCGTAATTTTCTACAATAATTCCATTACCCTCATCATAAACAAGGCAAGCCACCATTCACATTTCTGCATTTCTGATGGGACTAAAAAAAATGAAGAGACAGGGCGCCTAGGTGCCTCAGTCGATTGAGTGTCCAACTTTGCCCCAGGTTATGATCTCATGGTTTGTGAGTTCGACCCCACGTTGGGCTCTGTGCTGACAGCTCAGAGCCTGAAGCCTGCTTCAGGTTCTGTGTCTCCCTCTCTGTCTGCCCCTCACAGCTCGCTCTCTCTCTCTCTCTCTCTCTCTCAAAAATAAGTAAACATAAAAATAAAAAATTGAAAAAAGGGGCATCTAGCTGGCTCAGCTGGTAGAGCATGCAACTCTTGATCTCAGGGTTGTGGGTTGGAGCCCCACACTGGGTGCAGAGATTACCTAAAAATAAAATCTTAAAAAACAAAACAAAACAAAAAAAAAACTGAAGAGAAGTATCAAAATACAGCACATGGCAGGGACCTTTCAAAACCTAAACTGACATCTGCCTCTAAGATGTGGAAAATATGTAATAAAATACCAAATAAGAACATACTTTTTAAACACCCAGAAAATATATATGTATACCCTTTATTTCCGCAGCTAGTGAACAAAATTGGCACAGTTTACTCCATAGGAGCCCATGCCAATCTCCAACCCTGCACTACTTAGCTCAGTCAGATACCACAAAATTGCCTGTTCCCACATAGAGTATTTGGACCTACTCAACTGAGATCTGTTCCTGTACTTTAGCAAATAGTCAAAAGCTCAAAAAGTAAGGGCAGAATGCAGTTCTAGCACCAAATCTCACTGATCCAGTCAAAGATTCACCTATCTCCTCAACTCTAATCTGAACAGAGCTTGGCCTCTGACCTACTCACCTCTGTATCTGATCTCCCCTTATTGCAGTCCTAATTCCCTTCTTCTAAGCTGCTTATTTGTCTACTCCAATCTGTAATCAAGTACAGGCGACCACTGAACGACGTGGGGGTTAGGGGCACCAACACACACACACACACACACACACACACACACATGCACACCTGTGCACATGTGTTGAAAATACACATATAACTTTCGAATTCCCAAAAACTTAACTACCAACAACCTACTGTTGACCAGAAGCTTTATCAATAACATAGTCAATTTTGTACCTGTTTTATGTACTATATTCTTACAATAATGTATACTACAGAAAAGGTTTCTGAAAAAAATCATAAGGAAGAAACAATACATCTACAGTATACCATACTGTATTTATCAAATAAAATCTGCACATAAGTAAACCTGTACCATTCAAACTCATGCTGTTCAAGAGTCAACTGTACTCTATTCCTGATCCTTGTTACTTGCTAGATTCTCCCATTACATCAATACATAAATATATATACCTTAGTACTAACAATATCATTGTTTCTGTAGTTTCAAGCTTGAACCAAGAGAAATCATGAATCAGGCAAAATGATACTAGACACAAAGAGGAATCCAAGATTTTGCGTTCTTTGCAAATCAATCTGCAAATCCTACATAAGAAACGTGACCTAGAACCTACAAATTTTTCCATAAATACTAAAGCATTCTCTATTATGATTTTATTCAATTCCCATACTTCCCATACAATATTCTCTTACTTGAAGTAATATTCTATTACTTGACAATAATACTGGAACTCTCTCCACTTTTATCTTCTTCAAGACTATCCAGGGGCGCCTGGGTGGCTCAGTCGGTTAGGCGGCCGACTTCAGCTCAGGTCATGATCTCGCAGTTCATGGGTTCAAGCCCCGCATCGGGCTCTATGCTGACAGCTCAGAGCCTGGAGCCTGCTTCTGATTCTGTGTCTCCCTCTCTCTCTGCCCCTCCCCCGCTCACGCTCTGTGTCTTTCAAAAATAAAGGTTAAAAAATTTTAGAAAATTTTATTTAAAAAAGACTATCCACTATCCCTAGAAGCCAGCAATATCATATACTACAATTACCCCCAAAAATATCACATGAAAAACACCAACACTGCCCTGCCTCTCCAACACCACTTTTCTACCAGAGACACAACCATAAAACTAGGAGACAATCTGCACTTAGCTGACTCAGTGGTACAGCATGCAACTCTTGATCTGAGTTTTAAGTCTGAGCCCCACACTGGGTGTAGAGATTACTTAAAAAAAAAAAAATAAAATCTTTAAAGAAAAAAAAAGTTTGCAAGATGGATACTAGTGGCAAAACTTCAGCAAGCGAACAGGTCTGTTCAGTTCAGCAGAATCCAGGTCTCCAATGAGCCTTCTGATTAGAGAAGCCTACTTCAGAAGACTAGTTTACATGCCTGTGTCCTACCTGCAAATGAAGAAGGCTGGGAATTGGAATTAGGAAAACAGAATTTATGAGACTGAAAATCAGTGCCAAACATAACAAGGTTCAAAAATTTCTAGGCAATCAGAAACCATAACAAATAACTCACCTCTTCCCCCACTATACAGTTTATTTTTCACACAGCCATACAAAGTGATGTTGTTCAAGTAAACTCATATCGCATCTGTCCTCTGCTCAAAAACTTCCAAATGTTTCCCAACTGCTCGTCTTAACCATGCATGGCTTACAAGGCTAACCACAGGCCTTATAAGGGACCGCATTCCCCTACTCTACCCCCATAACTATCTCACCACTCTTCCCTTATTCTGTGTGCCCCATTAGTCTCCTTGTCATCCCTCTGCCTAGAACATCTTTTCCCAAAGCAGGGTTGGGCACCACACTTTATTCAGATATTTACTCAATCTCTGCAGAAGCTTTCTTTGGTCACCCTACCTAAAAACACGTATCCCTGTCATCCTCATTCTAGTAAGCTGCTTTAGTTTTCTTCATATTATTTCTTACTGACATATATCCCTCCACTACCAGAATATAAACTCCATGAAAATAAGGACTTTATTTTGTTCAATGATATACCCTCAGTACCTAGAACAAAGTGAGACAGAAAATAAGTGCTCAATAAATATGTACTTTAAGAATTAATGAATCCACTCAATGTTTCATGGAAATTTCCATTTTCCTTTGTATTAATAAAGAAAAAAACCTGGCTGATAAGAAAGGCATAAATCAATCAGAAAATACATGGTCTTATGATACTTTTTCAAGAAATATCAGAATTTCGGGGCGCCTGGGTGGCTCAGTCGGTTAAGCCTCCGACCTCGGCTCAGGTCATGATCTCACGTTTGTGGGTTCGAGCCCCGCGTCAGCCTCTGTGCTGACAGCTCAGAGCCTGGAGCCTGCTTCCGATTCTGTGTCTCTCTCTCTGCCCACCCCCCTCTCATGCTCTCTCTCTCTCTGTATCGAAAATAAATAAAACATTAAAAAAAAAAAAAGAAATATCAGAATTTCTAATATGCCTAGCATTTGCAAAATGCAATTTGTTAAAAATAAAATTGTAAGTCTATTCACCAGGTAATTTCTTTTAAGTTTATTTATTTTGAGGGAGAGAAAGAGAGAGAGAGAGAGAGAGCGCACACACATACACACACATGAGTCAGGGAGGGGAAGAAAGAGGGAGAGAGAGTATCTCTAGCAGGCTCCAGGCTGAGCGTGGAGCCCAATGTGGGGCTTGATCGCACAGACTGTGGATCATAATCTGAGCAGAGATCAAGAGTCAGACCCTCAACTTACTTAGGCACCCAGGTGCCCCACCTTGTGTATTTTTAGAGAGAGAGAGAGAGAGAGAGAGAGAGAACGAGCATACGCACAAGCAGGGGAAAGGGGCAGAGGCAGTAAGAGAGAGAATCTTAAGCAGGCTCCACACTCAGTGCAGAGCCAGACGAGAGGCTCAATCCCACGACCTCGGGATCATGACCTGAGCAGAAATTAAGGTAGGACCCTCAACCTATTGTGACACCCAGGCACCCCACCAGGTAATTTTTTAAAATTTTCTACTGATGCTAACTGCATTTCAGATACTTGTCTCTGCAATTACCTATGAAGCTTTTATCACCATTTTGCAAGACTTTCTGGACAATTTAACTCTCATATTCCTATTGCAACTAAGTTTTTCAATTACCACCACAGGTCAACATATCCTACTTTATGTTCTAAGAGTATAGCAAGCACTATCTTTACTTATAAGTAGAACTAAATTTCATGAGTAAAAATATCAGCTTTGCCCACTTATTTAGTTGAGCTATCTTGGACAAGTTACTTAATATCTCTGTGCCTCAATTTCCCCATCTGTAAAGCAGGTGAAATAGTCTCTGTACCTAAAGTGTCATTATATTGATTAAATAAATTAATATAAAGGGCTTAGAATAGTGTATAGTACATAACAGGTGAAAATTTAAAAAATTATGTCTAAATTACTATTTAACTCTTGTACAACTATACAGAACAAGTATAATTAACCTTAAAATGAGGCATAGAGAAGTTAAGTGACCCACCTAACACTACAAAACTTCCCTCCAGCTCTATCATTCCAATTCTAAATTTACCCCAAAATGAAAATGAGTTTTTAAAAGTTTCATCTTGGGGCACCTGAGTGGCTGGGTCCATTAAGCATCTAACTCTTGCTCTCGTCTCAGGTCATGATCTCACAGTTCATGGGTTTGAGCCTCGAGTCCAGTTCTGAGCAGACAGCTGACAGCGCAGCCTGTGCTTGAGATTCTTGGCTCTCTCCCTCTCTCTCAGCCCCTCCTCGACTCACTCTCTCTCTCCCTCTCTCAAAAATAAAAAAGTAAACATTTTTTTAAAGTTTCATCTTAACATAAAGTTAACAAGTTAACAATAAAGTTTACAAGTTTTATTGAGTATAATCAGATAACCATGAAGACACTCTACATTTTCCCTTGGAATCTAATTTCTGCAGTGAATGACAAATGCTCAATACTTTAAAAGTAACATTTTTTAGGGGCGCTTGGGTGGCTCAGTTGGTTGAGCGTCCGACTTCGGCTCAGGTCATGATCTCACAGTCCGTGGGTTCGAGCCCCGTGTTGGGCTCTGTGCTGACAGCTCAGAGCCTGCAGCCTGCTTAGGATTCTGTGTCTCCCTCTCTCTCTCTCTGTCCCTCCCCTGCTCACTCTCTGTCTCTCAAAATAAAGACATAAAAAAATTTTTTAAATAAAAAATAAAATAAAAATAAAAATGACATTTTTTTAGGGGTACCTGGCTGGCTCAGTCAGAAGACCATGTGACTCTTGATCTTGGGGTCATGCGTTCAAGCCCCATGTTGAGTGTAGAAATTACTTAAATAAGTAAACTTTAAAAAAAAATAATAACATTTTTTAAAATAGAAAGATGTACTAGTTGGGAAAAAAAAGCAACGTTTTATAGAGAAAATTCTAACTCATTCAACCCACCTAGTTTAATTAACAGAACATATAAAACTCATTAAACCTACCTAGTTTAATTAACAGAACATATAAAAAATACTCAATGAACAAGACCAATACTCTAACAAAAATGGTAGTTTCATTACACTTTAAAGAAATTTAAGTGAAAAGACTAATTAGAAGTGTTCAAGGCTTTTTTCCAGACATACTTAGAAACTTATATAATTAACAAAAACTAAAATTATTCAGTTCAATGATCATTCATCTGTTCACTTGACACATATATAATGGCCACTTACTAATATGCTAGGCATTGTTTCAGCTGCTGGGAATACAGTAGTGGACAAAACAGTTACTGACCTCATGAAGCTTTATTCTAGAGAAGGAAGACAGACAATAAAATAAGTAAATAACTTTAGATAGCTATAAGAGTGTTATCGCACGGTAAGCAAATAGAATGCCAAGGAAAGGGTTAGTCTTGAAGTAATTGGAAGACCTCACTAACACATGAGCGAAGACTCTCTTTTGAGAAGGCCAACTGCAACAATGTAAGTGTACATTAGTCCTTCCCTTCCCTGTATTTGCAAGGGAGACGTTCCAAGACCCCCTCCAAAAGAGATTAACAATAACTAATAATCAAATAGAACAATTAGAATGTTGTAATAAAAATTATGTGAATGTGGTCTCTCTCAAAATATCTTAATGTACAGTACTCACCCTTCTTCCTGCGATGAAAGAATTAATAAAATGCCTTAGTGATGAGATGAAGTGAAGTGAATGACAATGGCACTGTGACATAGACTAATACTGACCTTCTGACACTAAGTTGAGAGGATCATCTACTTCTGAAATGGGGTTGACCTTGGGTAACTGAAACCATGGAAATTGAAACCAGGGATAAAGGGAGACTACTCTACTTACCACTACTGAACTGCACAAAATGGTCATGGCATCAAGTGTTGTTATTTGTATTTTGCTATTTTAAAAAGTTTTAATTTTAAATATAAAAAATAAAGATGGTAGATAAAACCACAATCTAGAAGGGAATTGTTACATGCAAAAGGACCAGCAAAGGCAAAGTCCCTGAGACAGAAGCAGGCCTGGCAGTTTTTAAAGAACTCTGTGTAGCTAAAGTGGAAACAAACAAAGGGGAGAACCGCAGAGGTACTGCGGGGGAGACAAGCATACAATGTGCATCATGTAGGGCCTCATAAGCCACTTAGAAGGACTCTGGCTTTTACTTAAAATAGTAGGCCACTGAATGGGCTTTTGTTTTATTTATTTCGCTATTGCTTTTTTTGAGGTGCAATTCACATAACATAAAACTTACCATTTTAAACATTTTAAAGTATACAATTTGCCAGTGGATGGTTCTGACAAAAGAAGTACCTTTTGAACAGGATCACACTGACTACTATGTTGAAAAAAGACTGGGCGCACGAAAGAACAGGGAGAACAGGTAGCAGGGTTTACAGTAATTAAAGTGAGATGATGTTGGCTTGTATCAATCCAGATAGCAGCAGTGCAACTAGTGAGAAGCATTCAAAGTCTACACATACTTTGAAGGAGGAGCTGACAAGATTTGCTGACAGACTGCATACAGAGCACTACATAAAATAACTCCATCCTGCAGTATTCTATGTCTCCTCCTTTCTCTAGTGGTACTTTATTTTACGCATACATAAAAGCATACTAACAACATTTTACTTTCTGGTCCTCAGTTGTAGTTGCCAGAAATCTAGCCTTCAGAAACCATGTAGTAAGTTCACATGGTACTTGTAAGCTTCATGAGAAATTTAAACATCTCACACTTTAAAAAAGAAAGTAATCTTCTTGGTTATGTAAGACAGTGTCCTTAATCTTATGAGATGCATAACGAAGTATTTACTGTTACAACTTACTTGCAAATGATTCAGAGGGAAAATATATATATATATATATATAAAATTTATACATCTATTTACATATATGAGCAATAAAGCAAGCATGGCAAAAGATAACCATTAATAAATTTAGGTCAAGGGCACCTGGTGGCTCAGTGGATTAAGCATCTGACTGACTCTAGATTTTGGCTCAGGTCATGATCTCATGGTTTGTGAGTTTGAGCCCTCCTTGGGCTCCAAGCTGATGGTGTGCGGCCTACGTGGGATTCTCTCTCCCTCTCTCTGCCCCTCCCCCACTCACTCTCTCTCTGTAAGTAAATAAACTTAAAAAAAAAATAAAATAAATTTAAATGAAAGGTATACAAATGTTAATTGGACCACATATATACTTCCAACCTCTCAGAAAGTATGGAAGCTTTTAAAATACAAAGTTAGAAAAATATATAGTATATATCAAGTAAATGCCTATGTGTAAAATTGGTAAAGGATAACTGGATTGGATCACATAAATGAAGAAAACATAACTAATTTTCAAAATTTTTAAATTAAAAGAAAAAACTGGGGAAAAAGTAAAGCAATACCAGAAAATCACCTACTTGCAAGAGTGGTAGAAAAATGGCCAGCAAGTTCTAAGAAGTAGAAAAAAAAAAAAAAAAACTTGGTCTCTTTGCCATTAGAGAGCTTGGAAAGTCTCTCCCTTTTTAAAATTTGAGAATAGTACTTTTATGTCCTGTAACTTTTTTCAAAGTCACCAGCATGCAGGTATTTACTAAAGGTAATCTGCTTTAAAACTATTTTTTCCTGGTTACTGTAGAAACATACAACTTCTATCTCACCACCCAGAGACTTATGTTTCCTCAAGCTTTTAAAAAATGAATATACACTAATTCATGACAAAATTGATATGGTATTATGCATAAAATGTCCTATAAGATGCTTTCTTATCCTTAACGGCAAACATTTTCTAATGTGAAAAAACCAAGAAAACAAACCTTGTAAAGAACTTGATTGACCAAAAGCCAAATGACTCAAATATTTTAAGTACAAAGAACCTAAATTGATGGCAAAATGATTCAATCTTTGTACAAAGGCAGAATCTAACAACCTCACTCTATAATGCCTTTTATTTTTTTTACTGCTTACTTTTTTTTTTCTTTTTAATAGAGAGAAAGAGTTCACGCACGCTAGAGGACGGGGAAGGGGCATAGAAAGAGAAGCCCAAGCAGGCTCTGCGCTTGTGCGAAGCTCAATTCCACGATCCGTGAGATCATGACCTGAGCCAAACTCAGGAATCCAACACTTAACTGAGCCACCCAGGTGCCCCTATAAAGAAGGCAAGAGACATGTTTCTTAGAGGCAGAATAGTATTTAAGAACATGAATTCTGGAGCCTGACAGACCATATTCAAATCCTGACACTGAAGAAGTTACCCTCCCTGATCCTGCTCCCTTATCTGTAAAATGAAAATAACAGAATCTATCTTACAGAGATGTTGTAAAGACTGGGCCCTAAGAACAGTGCCTGGCATACAATAAGTGTTCCCTAAACAAATATTGAATATTATTAAATATTTTCTATATTCCATGCATATTTTCCATATTCCACTTACTTTCCAGAATGATGCTATAAACAAAAGCTTCCTTCCCAACTTCTGAATCCAAAACCTATAATCTTCTGTTCAAATCTAAATTAAATATAATATGGCAAAACACATAGAATGAAAATTTCATTAACATCAAAATGAAAAAATAATCTGAATATATATGGTGGGTCATCATCTTTGTGTGGAACAGCAATTATTACACAACAAACTTTTTTTTCCTATCTATATCAAAGAAAGTTATTCTACAATTTTAAGAATGGGGGAGGAAAAATCTACAAACACATTTTGACATTACAGATCTCCCTATTTACAGAAAAACTCAATTACAATAAATGAGAAGATGTGGAAGAAGCTAAGGCTGGCACATTTCCATTCCTCAGAAAAATTACTTGTAATCAAGTTGTTTTCAACAGACTTTTCACTTGTATAATTCTAAAATTAGGTACCAAGAGCATTTTCCCCAACATAAAAGTATATTTCCTTCCCGAGAAACTTGAGTCATCAACTGTGTCTTAGACATCACACTATGTTGACCAATGCTGCTTGTATTTGATATTGAAGCACTAAATACCATTAACAAAATTGTTCTCTTGTATGACAAAGGGTAAACTTCCAGGAAATATCCTGTCCTATATTTCAGCAATATACTTAAGTATCTTTACTGTACTCTCAGAAAAGTTACTTCAACAATGTGATTTGAAACTTAAGCCACAATAACAATTTCTTCACCAGAAATAAGACAGACCATTTTCTACAAGCAAACATCTATTTACACCTAGCAGTTACAAGTGAAAGTTCAAGATAGTAGGGTGTGTCCTACAATTATAAGCATACTGCAACACACCCACTTTTTGAGATGAACTGGTTTCTAAAAATTAAAAATAATAAAGCTAGCTGGCTCAGAAGTTAAAATAAGTAGCTCTTTTGTCACTTATAAGCTAAATCAATTACAAAGGGCACAAAACATTAATGGTTAAAAAGTACTTAATGTATTGAATTTCTGCCACTAACTTATGAAATACAACTTACAAATCCAAAAGTGGAAATATGTGTATAATTTATATTTCTATGCTGAGTTAAACGCCTTTATACCATTTTGAATAAGTGCAGACCCAAGCACAGAGAGTAACCCATGTAAGGAAGGAACTTTGACTTTCAATCTACCAAAACACACACACACACTGGGTTCAGCCACAACTCTACTGTTGGTATAGATCTACCCCACACCCTCATTTCATCCTAAACCCATTCTCATTACTTCATATTTCTCCCATATCACACCCCAAAGCATCTGCCTCTGCCTCCTTCCAGGAAATGTGGATGTGCAGATAAAACAATTCTGCCAAAGGTGTTAATGATAATAAGAGAAAGGAGGAATGGAGTTACAAAAAAAAAGATATGAAGGTTTTTAAGAACTGAGGAGTTAAAATTTCAAAGAAAATATTTTGTGAAAAGCTGAAACTGAGTAGAACTAATTCTGAAGATACAGTTGCAGAACTTGCTGGCGGAGTCACTCAAAACTATCCCACAGAAACTAAAATCCTACTATCTATGGCTCTTCTGGGTTAACAAGCAACTTGTTTGGTTTGGTTTTTAAATAATCTTCATGAGTTATCTATCAGTCATTCAACCACTATTATAAATTAACAGAATCAGATTTACTTCCCAACCACAAACTGGAAAATGAAAAATGGGAAATGCTGGAAGATAAATAATAAAGTTAAATTTTCAGAGCTACAGTACATAGAACACTAGGAGAAAAAGGTTTGAATAGAAATATGGAAGCTTATGAAACTTGGGTAATCAATTAAGACAGCAAGCTATCAGAAATTTTTTTTTAAAAGGTAAAAAAAAACCCTCAAATTTCCTCTAGAGCAAGGTTTCTCACCTTCAGCACTACTAATATTTTGGCCAGATAATTTTTTGTTGTGAGGGGGCTGTCCTGTGCATTGTAAAATGTTTAGCATCTCTGGCCTCTACCCACTAGATGCCAGTAGCATCCCTCCAGTTGTAACAATCAAAACTGTCTCTAGACTACTGATAAATATGTCAGTGTCTGCTTTGCATATACACTTTAATACACGTTAATTTTTCAAAAGCTACAGAACTGCATAAATACTACAATGCAAATTCACAATAAAAAGCATTTTTTTTATTTTTTTATGTTTTATTTATTACTGAGACAGAGAGAAACGGCATGAATGGGGGAGGGCCAGAGAGAGAGGGAGACACAGAATCTAAAGCAGGCTCCAGGCTCTGAGCTGTCAGCACAGAGCCGACTCGGGGCTCAAACCCACGAATCACGAGATCATGACCTGAGCCGAAGTCGGACGCTCAACCAACTGAGCCACCCAGGCGCCCCAATAATAAGCATTTTTAAAAGACTGAGTGATTAATATTAAAAAGTGATAAAATTGTGCTGGAGAAGGAATTATGGATTTTCTTAAATTCTATTTTCTAATTCTTGGTATCAACTTTCTAGCATTTCAACTTCTAGAAATACATTTTATCCTTTTTTTTAATTAATGTTTTATTTATTTTTGAGAGAGACAGAGAGACAGTGTGAGCAGGGGAGAGTCAGAAAGAGAAGGAGACACAGCATCAGAAGACAGACTCCAGGCTCTGAGCTAGCTGTCAGTACAGAGCCCAACACGGGGCCAGAACCCACGAACCGTGAGATCATGACCTGAGCCAAAGTCGGAAGCCCAACTGACTGAGCCACCCAGGCGCCCCACATTTTATCCTTCTATATTTTGAAACTAATAGATTTCAAATGAAAGTATGCCTGGAAACAACATAATTTTATTAATATTTGTGTAACATATTACATACAGGCTCCAGCATTTTTACAAACTTATACCAATTAATTCTTTTAAAACTATTTTTTATATTTTTGTAATGTTTATTTATTTTTGAGAGAGAGAAGGTAAGCGAGTGGAGGGAGGGAGGTACAGATATAGAGGGAGACACAATCCAAAGCAGGCTCCATGCTCAGCTGTCAGCACAGAACCCAATGCGTGGCTCAAACCCATGAACCATGAGATCAAGACCTGAGCCAAAGTCGGACGCTTAACTGACTGAGCCACCCAGGCACCTCTCAATTAATTTTTAAGGAAAGAGGTAGCAAATTAATATCCCACTCAATTCATAAGTATAGGATTCTATCTATATTCTTATGAAAATGAAATCCAAAGTTCAAATATGTGTATGAGTATGCCTTGCCATCATCAATGCAAGCAAAGGCAAAAGGAAAGAAAATTCTGCTTGAAAAATCATACATGCACGTTTGACTCAAATGCAAATATCACATTCTTTTCCCTAATTTATCTCTGAAATAGGTAGTTCACAATTCACATAAAATCAAGGGTATCAAGCATATTCTTGAGTCAAAGAGCCTAATTCCAACTTGAGAGTAAATATACTTGCAAAGTAAAAATATACTTGCTAATGTATCTTTAATAAGTTTAACCCTCCCCTCCAGTACAAATTCACCAAACTTCTACCTTGCAACTATCTCAAGCAGTGCTTCAAATGATGAGCCACATATTTCTGAAAGACTGTGCAAACTTTTAACCAATCTCCAACAGAAGTATTAGTTTGCAAGTAAGATAAAATCCCAGACTCTGACACACATCCCAAACTAGAACCTATCTAGATTCAAAATCTTACGATGTCTTATTTTCAACTTCAAAGACTGAGGTCCTCTAAGTTTTATAAAACCATACTCTCTCCAAGGCAACAGCCTGAGACCTGCATTCAACAGAGTGAGCCCTCAATAAATTCTGTAGGCTTCACATTAAACTTCTGCCAAGCTTTATCAGTTTTTCTTCTATGAGATTTCTTGTTCTATCCTTATTTATTTCTACAGTCACCACTCTAATCAAGCACTCAAGCACATACTTCCATCAAGCAGCTAATGTGTCCCCTACTTTATCATATCCCAACTCCTCAACATGGACTCCAACCAATATTCCATAATACTCTACCTCACAGTTATCATGGCCTAGAATATGAATAAGTGGAGCCCTGGTTATCATGGCCAAGTTAGCACTTCTTATTTCCTGCCATGGACTCTCCATTCCAGGCAAGTAAGCCTACAAGCACCTTACTAGACGATTATGTCATTCCCTTTTCTCAAAGAGCTTTTCCCAACTGCCTGATGTTCCTTTAGCTTAATAAATCTTCAACTGCAACTACACTACATAACTGGAACTGTATTTTTATATCTTGGCATTTCTGTCTACGCTGACAAACTCAGTGTTTTTTACTTCTCACTCAAGACTGTAGCTTCACTACTCCTACTAACCACAGACTACAATCAACTGGTGACTAAACAGCAATGTTCTCACTGTACACGTTCTCACACTGTTTACATGTTATTGTAATAGCTTCGGAATGAATTCAGCCAGTATCAAAGGGAGTCTACAGTCTCTCAGAACTATTCTCAGTACTGCTATTTCCTGCAACCTAGTGAGACAGGACTGTCCCCACTGGTACCAAGGCAAAGCCTTCACACAGCAGGATAGCAATGTTACTGTCCTCATAGGGAATCAAACTGGTAGGATTATTAGAGTTTTTCCATTTATTCTTATTATATCATTGCTTTCTTTACCTAGTATAAAAATTGACAGCTAAACTAGTTAGAATTATCACTAGTGGATTTTTATTCACAAAAAGCAGGCATTTTAGAGTTGCTTGGAAGAATCACTAACAATCATTAAATAAATCAATTCCTCCTTAAAAAAAAAATCTGGAGCTCTTTACCCAAGCATGTCACATAGAGTTGCCCATGTGCAAACAGACCAAATGCAAATCAATTCCTAGAATTTGGAATGTCTGCCCTGTGACTTGGGGCTCAGATTTGAAACCACTGTGTTCTTCTGTCCACAGCCTTTCATATCTACAATTTGTCTCTCCCAATTAGTGGCCACACAGGCCTCTCACTGAAACTTGTGTTAGCACCTTTAACCAAAGCCTATGCTTGCCCTGCCTCTCAACTTCTCCACAGACACAAATTTCATTTTTGTTACTCCACATATATATTTTATGCTAGACCATTCCAAAAATATACCTCCAACTTTGGCAAAAGTTTTCTAACCATTAAAATGCAATACAATTCAAAGCCAAACAAATTTAACTTTATGCAAATCACAAAGTCACCAAAACCATACGTAACAACAACAGTTACTTACTACAAACTAACAATAAAACACAATATGACAGTATGGGGAGCCTCTGTCATCTACCTTTTATCTAACTGCTCCTTTAAATACAGAGAACATTTTTTCTTAACTTACAATTTGCATTCCTGCAGAGACTACTGCAATTGCCTATATTAAGATACGTTTAATATCAATAATCTAGTATATTAGTTTTGAACCAGAGTACTCATGATTCAGATGTAGGAAATGATCTACCTGCAGCCATATGAGTGTGTACTTTATTGTTGTGTCTTCCTTTAGTCATTAGTTTTTTTCTCTTCATTCTACCCTGCCTCTCTTTAACTAGCAAAATACATTAGTACAACATCATCCTAACTGTTCAGAACAAGACAACCTCAACACTAAACTCCCCAAACCAAACACATACATTAAAATATATACATATATATATATATAAAGCTCATGTACGTGTATTCCATAGAACATGCAGCATACTCATTCTACCTTGCATGCAAATGTATCAAGTATGATTATTTAGTTTCCCCACAGAAAATGTATTAGGAACAACTATGTAGAAGGTGATATCCTCAAAGTTTGCAAGAAAGTCAGGAAATCTAACCAAAAAGTTGGAAATACTATTGAAACTAGGTACAAAAATAAAAAGCACAATCACTTAGAATAAACTTAGAATACCCATTTCAATTGTTCTTGGGGGAAAAAAAACAGAAATGACAATAGAGCCCAGAAAAATAACAATTGTTCTTTATACTAATCCTCAATCCTTTAAGGAAAGATTAAAGTCAGCCCACTTTAAGGACACAGTAAATGTGTAATACATCTCAGAAAAACTTCCATCAAAAATTGCCAAAATATTACAGGTCTGGTCTCAGAGACTTGTTATTTGGGAATCTTCCCATATCTGAAACTGTCCCTGTCATCTCCCAACAATGTTGGAACATGCAGCTTATTGAATGTGTTAATCCATTTCATTTTATGAATTCAAAGGCAGAGTTTATGTTTATAACCTGTCCTTAAAAGAAAAGAAGCCTAAGTTTTTACTTACATGACCCTCAACCATTTTTTTCTGAGTCTCATCCAAGTAGAAAAAGAAATGGTTTCTTAGTTGCTCACTGAGATACAGTGATCCAGAAGAATTATAACCATCATTCTTTAAGACCTTCAAATTGTTGGGGCACCTGGTGGCTCCGTCAGTTAAGCCTCTGACTTCAATTCACGTCATGATTTCATGGTTTGTGAATTCGAGCCCCACATCGGGCTCTGTGCTGGGAGCTTAGAACCTAGTACTTGCTTCAGATTCTGTGTCTCCCTCTCTCTCGGTCCCTCCCCTACTCCCGTGCGCGCTCTCTCTCTCAAAAATAAACAAACATTTAAAAAAACAATTACAAAAAAAAGGACCTTCAAATTGTTATCATGAAAACAGGAATTTTTTTTAATATCTAATAATCTAATGATAGATAAAAAGTATTGTGTATGCCACAGCTTTTAGCAAAATTTTAGTACTGAATAAAGAATTATAAAAATATAATAAAAGTTGGATAAGAGGTTACAGTCAAAAACATATTTTTTTAAAATTTTTTAACATTTATTCATTTTTGAGAGACAGAGAGAGACAGAGCATGAGTGGGGGAGGGGAAAGAAAAAGGGGGAGACAGAATTCGAAGCAGACTCCAGGCTCCGAGCTGTCAGCCTGATGCGGGGCTTGGACCCACTGACGGGGAGATCATGACCTAAGCTGAAGTCAGACTCTCAACCAACTGAGCCACCCAGGCGCCCCAAAAAAAGACTGGGTTCATTTATGGAAGCTGAAGCCCAGGCAGAGAAGCAAATAACATACTCACAGGATCCACACCAGTAACAAAAAAGAGTGAAGCAGGCCAAGTGTATTACCAGTAACTGCACTGACTGGTAAGCACGTGCCCAGTCTAAAAAGAACACCTACTGCTCTACCACTCTGCTACAGACAATGGGAATGCAGCCCAGAAAAGCCTGGGGTTTCCAATTCTTCCCCCAAAAATCCAGAAATTCACAAATTTCATTGAGAAATTTCCCAATTTTTCAATGTTGAGAACTAGTTGAAACCTAAAGACACTGCAAATCAAACGAAACACATCTCTAAGGTGGTTTAGTCCAGGGGCCACCTTTGAGCTAATATGTGAAAACTGCTTTCAAAAAGGCTATGAGGGGGCAATGGGTAAAAAGCTCAGGCTTTGAGGTTAAGCTGGCGTGGGTTTGAATATCTAATTCACCACTCAGCAGGTGGATGATGCTAAAGAAATTAATTCATCATGCCTATTCCTTCAACTGTAAAATATCACCATTCTCTCATAAATGTTGACAAGTGAAACTCGTTCAACACAGTATCAGATACACAAGAGACAGCACAGAAAAGTCCCTTACTCCCCCCTCTTTAACCCTTCAAGTTCTTTGGAAAATGTAAACAAGATCAGATAATAAACACCCCTGAAGAACTTAAACAAGTTATAAAAAGAACATCAGAAAACAGAGGTGCCTGCTATGCCCATTTTCCCTCAACCACTGCTACTCAGAGAGCTCCTGTACCTATACAGAGCAGATACAGTTAATGTAGGGCATGACTTGAATGGGCCTTAAGATGATAGCTAACTGGATTATCAATCTCAAATTCAAAAGACGAACAGTCAGAACACTTAAACATAGAGACAAAAAAGCACCGTCTCTCATTAGTTTCATGGACCCTTATAGAAATAAGAAAAATTGCTTAAGCCTTCATACTTTTAATATTGTTGGCCAAACTTCCAGAAAACTTATTTCTATAGAGAATGCATGGTACAAAGCAAATCATTTACACTGGATTTTTAAATATAAAAAACATGCCATACTCTAAACTTTATTTTATGTATGATTTCATCCAACCAAAGTACTACTGGACTGAATACTGCTACATCTAAAATATCTTTGGTCCTCTCAATTAATTAGTCCTCAATTAATTTGGTCCTCTCCACTACTTAATTTTTAAAGAGAAAAAAGACAACTCTCAAAAAATATCTGTGTTAAAAAGTAATTTTCACACATACATAAAAATCCTTTGGGCTATATTTACTCAGAAGAGTTTCAATAAATTTCTAATACTGTTACAATTAATAAAGAAAAGAGTTTTATGTATATATTTGAGCACATGTCTTTTAAACACTAACTGGAAATTTTACGGGATCTTCCTGCAAATACAATAGACTGGGTTATATGCTAGAAATGAACAGCATTAGGAAAGCTGAAGTTTTATGATTCTAAACACTTTCATTATCTCTTCCAACATTCCACTTTTCATATTAAAAGAAAAAATTAATGCAAAACAATGATTGACAAATCAATATAGGGGAAGCAAATAAAACCATTTATTAAGAATGTAAAAATGATCTATACTTTAAAGTTAAATCTCTATTTCTACAACTCCTAATCTACATAAACATATTCATTTCTTTCATACGCTAAAACAAGTACATTCAATTTGAATGTATTCTATTCTATGTATCATCATCATATAAACTTCTTACAAACTTGACCATAAATATAAATAGCTCAGATTCATATTTAAAGGTAGTTCATATTACAATAAAATCACAAATATCTCCATATACCCAAAGGCTACAATCTTGATACTAATTTTAAAATGGAAGTTTCTTAGTGTCTTTTGGTTAAAGTTCTGCTTACAATAAACATCAAAAACATCAAAAAGTAAGTAGCCTTTTAATGTTTAATGCAAAATGATACTTTATGAATGGCTCCAGAGTTTTGAATTTAGATTTTTGTGTAACAAGGGTCTTAACCCACAAAGATTATGCTGTTAATTTACTGTTTCTTCAACCATCAGGCTACAACAGTTTCTATTCTTACTGTTTCATTCCTTAAAAACAAAGGTCATTTTATATACTACCACTTCTGAGGAGTTTAAAGTACCTTATGTGTTTGTCTTACTTTTTACCACTTCCTAGAAATCAGGAATCCAACACATGACTATAATCATAAAAAGACAGAAAAATGATTTGTTGGAAGCCACATTCAGAACACAAATACAAATGTTAAGTAAAAAGGCCCTTATAAGAGTCTGTGGCACAAGATACTTCCTAAAACTAAACATCTACTGGAAGCTCTTAATCTAAAATGTGTATCTAAAAAATGAACACCACAAACTACAACAAAAATGTACCTACGAAGTATCATCTCCCACTAAGGAGAACTCAAGTCAAAAATATACTTTGGCTCCGCAAAGTTAAAGTGACAAAGAAGAACAGAAACAATAAACTACATAAAATATACAGCATATTCTAAGTTATCAAATTAGGCTATACTCATCTAAAGCATTCCGGGAATTTTTTCAAGTCAGTGCTTTTAAACATACTTTGAGGTGTTTTAAGTATACTTTGGGGCAAAGTCAAACACTTTACCTAAAATAAAGCCCTTTACACAACAAAATAATGCAGCCGCTCCTAGGATACACTGGAAATAAAAATCGTCTTCAAAACTCGAGTCATCAAGAAAGTATCCGCTTACAGTAGTAAATTTAACTCCAATTTGCGGGGTGGGATAGTTGCCACAGTTTGACAACCCACTAACTACACTGTTCGACTACTCCACCTGAGAGTTTGAGAAAACTGAAGTTGGATCACCCTGGGGCTGTCCCTCTAAGAGACCCAATCCTACCTGCAGATCAAAGAACACCCCGAAACGGGTTACCTTTTCCCCCACCAAACCCTTTCCCCTGGGCAACAGAATGTTTTCACTGAACAGAAACACACCCTCCTGAGAGCTGTCTCCAAACACTCGGGCAGAGACAGGGCACTATCGAGAGAGGAAGCGACTCATCTCAGACAAGCAGGGGACCACTGTTACCCCTCCACGGGCTGCCCCTTTGCAAAACCGGGTCAGTCTGGATCGCCGCGCCGGGTGAAGAACAATACACCAGCACCACCACACACCTCGCAACTTCCCACGAGCCTGCGCGGTGGTACCCCGCCGTGGAGCGGACTCCAGAATCAAACACCGGGCAGAGGCTGGGGACGGAAGAAGGGAGGCAAAGACTGCCGGCCCCGCGGCGACTGCCCGTCCCGGCAACCCAGCGAGCAGGCTGGAGGTATGGAGCCACCGGCCTGGGCTCCACGGCTCACACCCGGCGACTCGGATCTCCCGACAATTTCTCTGGGAGGGGACCCCCGCCTCCCCTGGCGCCGGGGCAGTGGGGGGTGGGGAAGGCCTCGGCGGAGGCTCGGAGCCTCCACGGCCCGCCACGGAAGGGAACGCGGTCGGGGCGCGGGGGACAATAGGGAGCGGGGAGTGCTGCGCGCCGGAGTGGCGCCGCCGGCCGGCCGGGCTGACTGACGCGCCCGCCGCGCGGCGCGCCTGGGCTCCGCTCGACCCGGCCGCCGGCTGCCGCCGCGCGGTCCGCCGTGGTCAAGGCGTCCCCGGCATTCGGGGTCGTGCCTCACCTCCCAGCCCCGCCGCCCAGGAGAGGAGCAGAATTAACACTCTCAGGAACACCATCTTCCGCGGCCGCCGCCTCCTCACGGGTTAACAGCAGCACATCGATCCGGAGGGAGAAGCTGAAGGGGCTTGGTCCAGAGTCTCCACGGGAAGCCGGGACCTCCCCCAGCAAGAGAAACGGCGAAGCACCTCCCTCTCGCTCCACTTCAGGGGCCGGCAAAGCTCCCAGCTCCTCCAAAACAGGGACCTCCCTCCCCCTCGTTCGTTTCCTTCCTCCCTTCCCCGCGTTCCTTCCCTCGCTCCTTCCCTCTTCTCTACCTCCCTCCCCCGAGCGTGGGGCCTCCGCCTCCTTCCTCACCACGTGATGCGCGGCGCCCAACCAACAGGCCCAGCCGCACCCCTTCCTCTCGACACTCCCCCTCCCCCAGGCACCTCAGGGGCGCGCGCATGCGCACGGGGGCCGGTTCCCGGACTGCTAGGCCAGCCGCCGCTTCCTGTCCGCCGGCGGAGAGCTGGGATTGGACTTGGGAGGCGGGGTTTCCCCTGGTCCCGCCCCCAAACGGGAGCGCAGCTCCGCAGAGCAGACCCGGCTCGCTAGTTCTTTTCGCGGCTAAGGACCGTCCTCAAGGCTAAAACGGGAGCGTGAAGGATGTTAAGAGGCCGCGTTCGTCCTAACTTCGCAAGGAAGGGAGATTTTTATTTCTTTTTTTCCTGCCTCTGGTGGTGCACCACAGCACCCAAGTAAACGAAAGCAAAGTCCCAACAAGCGACAGCCACCCGTGATCAAAACAGATGTAAAGACCTTCAAGCCCAGAAAGGAAAGACCTAGCCTATGGCATTTTTTCTGAATTCTTTAAAAATTTGTCGCAAATCAGGCTTTGGCCATTCTAAATGCGCGCAGCTTAAATCACATGGTCTTAAAGCTCCTGCTCAAAGTACATCCTCTTTACCATTCTTTTTACCATCTCAGAGGAAAACTCTGATTGCCTTCACCCTAACTTCTTTGAAGCTCCTGTTTGCTTTCTCAGTAACTCACTTGGGTTCTTTGAACTTCTATTCCATGGATTTAAAGACTTAAACAAAGAACATGAATGTAAAACTCCTAGAAGAAAATAGGGGGAAAGCTCCCTGACATGGGTAACAAGCAAAAAAAAGCCAAATAAGTGGGACTACATCAAACTACACAGGGAAATAATCACTAGAATGAAAAGGCAACTTATAGAATGAGAGGAGATATTTGCAAATATATATATATAAAGAACTTACACAACTTAACAGCAAAGAAACAAATTATCCAATTTAAAAATAGGCAGAGGACCTGACTAAAGAAGACATACAGTTGGCCAACAAACATGAAAACACGCTCATCATCACTAATCATCAGAGAAACACAAAACCACAATGGTGTATTACTTTGTTAGAATGGTTAAAATCAAATGCACAAGAAATAAGTGTTAGTTAGGATGTGGAGAAATGGGAATGCTTGTGCACTGTTGGGGGAAATGCAAATAGGTGCAGCCAGGGTGGAAAACAGATGGAGGTTCCCCCAAAAGGTTACAAATAGGGGTACCTGGCTGACTTAGTAAAGCATGCAACTTTTTATCTCAGAGTTGTAAGTTTAAGCCCCATGTTGAGTGTAGAGATTACTTAAAATTTTTAAAACTCTTGGGGCGCCTGGGTGGCTCAGTGGGTTGAGCATCCCCCTCTTGATATTATGCTCAGGTCATGCTGCCAGGGTCATGTTCCCAGGGTCAACCTAAGCATCAGGCCTGCTTAAGATTCTCACCTTCTGCCCCTCTCCCCCACTTGCTCACTTGCTCTCTTTCTAAAAAAAATTTTTTTAATCTTAAAAAAAATTAAAAATAGAATTACCATACAATCCACTAATTACACTAGAAATGTATAGACTTGTTGAATCCTTATATTGTACACCTGAAACTAATATAACGCTGTATGTTAATTATACTTGAATAAAAACTAACTTCTTTATTAAATATTTTCATTTTTTTGAGTAATCTCTATACCCAACATGGGACTTGAATTTATAACACCAAGATCAAGGTCACAGGCTCCACCAACTGAGCCAGCCAGGTGCCCCTAAAAAATAAATTTTTAAAATAGGCAGAAGAATTGATGGAATAGACACTTTTCCAAAGAAGATATCCAAATGGTCAACAGTACAACATTGATCATCAGGAAAGTACAAATCCAAGCCACAATCCTCACTATTAGAATGGCTATCATCAAAAAGACAGTAGATAATAAGTGTTAGCAAGAATGGAAAGAAAAGGGAACCCATATGCACTGTTGATGGGAAGGTAAACGTGCTGCCACTACAGAAAATAGTATGGCAGTTCCTCAAAAAATTAAAAATAGCTACCATATGACCCAGAAAACCCATTTCTGGGTATACATCCACAGAAAATGAAATCAGTATCTTGAAGAGATATCTGCACTCCCATGTTCATTGTAGCATTATTCATAATAGTCACAACATGGAAACAACTTAAATGTCCCTCCATGGATGAATGGATAAAGAAGATGTGGTATATACATACAACAGAATATAATTCAGCCATGAGAAAGAAGGAAATCCTGCCATTTGCCACATCATGGGTGAACTCTGAGGGCATTGTGCTAAGTGAAATAAGAGATCTGATACTGTGTGATCATGCTTATAAATGGAATCTAAAAAAATCCAAACTTATAGAAACAAAGAGTAGACTGATGATTACCAGGGACTGGAGGTAGGGAGAGGGAAATGTTGTTTAAAAGGTACAAATTTCCATTTATAAGATGAATAAGTTCTGGAACTCTAATGAGTAGTATGGTGACTATAGTTAATACTGTATTACATACTTGAAAGTTGCTAAGAGAGTGGACTTCAAATATTTTCACCACAAAAAAGAAATGGTAATTATGTGAGGTGTTAGAGGTGCTAACTAACCCCACTGTGATAATTATTTTGTAACTGTATCAAATCAGCACATTATACATCTTAAACTTACACAATGTTTTATGTTGGTTATATCTTAATAAAGCTAGAAAAAATAAAATTAAATAAAAGTATATGATTCAGTGGCATTAGTAAATCCACATTGCTGTATGGATTTACATCACCACTATCTAGTTCCAGAACATATTCATATGGCAAATAAGGGGGAAAGGGGATTTTTATTTCATTAACTAGAACTTTTTTTTAATGTTTATCTTTGAGAGAGAGAGAGAGAGAGAGAGAGAAAGAGAGAGAGAATGCAAGTGGAGCAGGGACAGAGAGAGAGGGAAACGGAGAATCCAAAGCAGGCTCTGCGCTGACAGCAGTGAGCCCAATATGGGGCTTGAACTCAAAAACCGGGAGATCATTACCTGGGCCAAAGTCAGATGTTCAACCGACTAAGCCACCCAGGTGCCCCTTAACTACAACTTTTGGATGGCATTTAACTGGATATTCTTTATCTATTTAGCATCCTGTTTCAATAGGCTGAATTTGGGAATATAAACACTAGTAGTATCATTATTAATAATAAATTGGGATTCCAATACTTGTTATTCTGTATATTTTTTAAATTTGTTATCCTTTACCTAAGTCAAGAGTATGCTTCTTTGTCAGTTTGACAAATAGATTATTATAGTTTTGCTCTAACATTAATAAATACAGTCAGTCAGTAATTCCAAAACCATCATTAAGAGCATTCATTTATAGGGGCACTTGGATAGTTCAGTCGGTCCAGCATCTGACTTCAGTTCAGGTCATGATCTCATGTCTCATGAGTTCGAGCCTCTTGTGGGGCTTTGTGATGACAACTCAGAGCCTGGAGCATCCTTTGGATTCTCTCTCTCTGCCCCTCCCCTGCTCACACTCTGTCTCTCTCTCCTTAAAAAATAAATAAACATTTAAAAAAATTTTTAAAGAGCATATCCATTTATAATGAGGTGACTCTTAATCTCAGAATCTTGAGTTCAAGCCCCAAGTTGGGTGTGGAGCCTACTTAAAATAATAATAATAATAATAATAATAATAATAAGTATGGAATTATTAAAGGATGGCAGGGGTGCCTGGGTGGCTCAGTGTGTTAAGTGTGAAACTTCGGCTCAGGTCACGGTCTCACCTTTCTTGAGTCCAAGCCCCTCATTGACAGTGCAGAGCCTGCTGGGAATTCTCTCTCCTCCTTCCCCTCTCTTTCTCTCTCTCAAAAACAAAACAAAACAAAACAAAATAAACTTAAAGGATGGCAGAGTCTCATGATTCTTTTTTCTGTCTTAAAAGACATAGTTACATGCAAACATTACATTGTCTATCACCTTTGCTTGTTACTATTCTCTTTCAGTTGTACAGTCAACAAATTATATTTTGATTTCTAGTTTTTAGACTATCTTGTGGGATGTTTCATGTTGCACAGTATTTTTATAATTAATTACTTTTATATAATTATTTTTAATTAATTTTTGTAATTAATTTATGATGGTTAGAGGCAAATTACACTTTGTCTTTGAATTCAACTGGAAAAAAACCAAAATCATATTTTGCATTACCAAGGTGATCATTGAAAATTACACTTAAGATCGTGTCCCTTTTGGGGCACCTGGGTGGCTCAGTGTGTTGCATCTGATTTCAGCTCAGGTCATGATCTCCTGGCTTGTGAGTTCAATCCCCACATTGGCCTCACTGCTGTCAGCTCAGAGCCTGCTTCAGATCCTCTGTCCCCCTCTTTCTGTCCCTCCACTGCTTGTGCACTCTCTCTCTCTCTCAAGAATAAACATTTTTTTCAAAAAATATTATCCCTTTTTTAAAGATTTTTAAAGTTCATTTATTTATTTTGCTAATACTTTTTTAATGTTTATTTGCTTTTGAGAGAGAGACGTAGCATGAGCTGAGGAGGGGCAGAGAGAGAGACACAGAATACGAAGCAGGCTCCAGGCTTTGAGCAGTCAGCATAGAGCTGGATTTAAGGCTCACGAACCATGAGCTCATGACCTGAGCCAAAGTCAGACACTTAACTGACTGAGCCACCCAGGTGACCCTCATTTATTTATTTGGGGAGGGGGGAGGGCAGAGAGAGAGAATCCCAAGCAGGCCCAATGCGGGGTTCAATCGCACAAACTGTGAGATGGTGACCTGCGTCAAAATCAAGAGTCGGACACTTGACCAACTGAGCCATCCAGGCGCCCCTAAGATTTTCTTTTAGTAATCTCTGTATCCAGTGTTGGGCTCGAACCCATAGCCTTGAGATCAAGAATCACACACTCCCTCCACTGAGCCAGTCAGGCACTCCACGTTTTTTTTTTTTACATTTTATTTATTTTTGAGAGACAGAGAAAGACAGAGCGTGAACGGGGAGGGGCAGAGAGAGAAAGAGACACAGAATCTGAAGCAGGCTCCAGGCTCTGAGCTAGCGGTCAGCACAGACGCGGGGCTCGAACCCACAAACCGTGAGGTCATGACCTGAGCCAAAGTTGGACGCTCAACTGACTGAGCCACCCAGGCACCCCTCCACATTTTTATATTAAAACATAAATACATAACAGACCAGCTTCATAATGAATGGTATTAAAATGTTACAAGTTTGAACTGCTATTTTGTTTGAAATTTTAACTTATCACATTTTTGGTATTTTGCATATGTATGGGAAACTGATGATTTATACCATCATAGATTGCCTGGGGTTAGCTCCCCACTCTCCCATGTATAAGCTGTAGAGCTTTGGCCAAAATATTTCACCCTTCTAATCTCAATGTTTCTTTATAAAATAAGAATGAGAAAATATTTGTCTCATGGAATTGTTTTGAGGACTAAATTTAAATTAGTTAACATTGGGGGCACCTGGGTGGCTCAGTGGGTTAAGTGTCCGACTCTGGCTCAGGTCATGGTCTCTGGTTTGTGGGTTTGAGCCCCATGTCGGGCTCTGTGCTGACAGCTCAGAGCCTGGAGCCTGCTTTAGATTCTGTATCTCCTCTCTTTCTGCCCCTCCCCCACTCACACTCTGTCTCTCTTTCTCTCTCAAAATAATAAATAAAAAAATTTAAAAAATAAATAAATAAATTAGGTTAACATTGTAAAGTGATTATAACAGTGCCTGACAGATAATAGTTGGTATGTAAATATTTACTTAGAATATATAAGTATCACAGTCCTTCCGTGAATACTCAAACACCCATTCAAAAGGAGCAATTAATAGTATTACTTCCTTAGCAGCAATATACAGTTTTGATACAACCAATATAATAAAAGTTATCCTCGAGCTGCAATAATGAGAAATTTGGCTAGTGAGTATATGTCTGTATACAGAATATTACACAAGTCATACTACCTGAAAATGCTTGTTGCACAACTGAAGCCAATCCTGGTTAATGTTTCAACAATTACATTTTAAACTTCCAACTCCTAATAAACTACCTTCTGGATGTCTCACTGTCATGTCAAATTGAGTATGTTTAACTTCCTAAGTCTGATAATGGCACCATCACTCTCCCAGTAACCTGGGCTGGAGGGTAGAATCATCACAGACTCTTCTTCCCTTATCTACTCAGAACCAGTCACCACATGCTAATTCGTCCATAAAAATGTCTTTCTTGTGCCTTAATCTTTCCCTTCCCATGACCGTCACTCTGATTCACACAATTGCTTTCTCTTGCTTAGACTGCCTCAGGGCTTGTAACCCATGTCACTCCAGTCTCTCACTTCTGGTCTTCACCTCAGTGCACTGCAATTTGCTTCCACCCCTTTCATTCCTAGAAAGCTAATCTTGCCATGGCCGTCAAAGATCTGTTATCAGTCCCACTGTACACTATACTCCTTACCTAATCAGACCTCTTGATCAGTTAACCTCTCTTGTCAAAATTCCTTCCTCCAGTGTTTTCCAAGGCCTTGCTCACTCCTGATTTTTTCTTCCTACTTTTAACTGTGCCTTCTTCTGCATCTCTTCCCTGGGGCTTTTTCTTCTCTTTATCCTTTAAATATTGGTGATCCTCAGGTCTTTATCCTTGGCTCTTTTGTCTTCTCATTCTTCACTTGCATAATTAGTTTTTACTACTCTCAAATATAACTCACTAGACTGTAAACTCCATTAAAACAAAGCCTGGGTCTCTCTTGTTCTGAATTCTACCCCAGTGCCTAGCACACAGCACTTTTCCTCTACTTGTTTCCCAAGTCCAAGACCAAATCCTAGTTGCACCATTTAGCAGCCATAACCCTGAGTAAGTTAAGGCACCTGTTCCACACTTTGGTCATTTTTACAATGGGGAGAATAGTTAAGACCTACCTCAGAGGCTTGCTGTGAGAGGCACATAAAGTGCTAGATATAAAACACTGAGAATATTACCTGGCACATGTAATTATAAAATTTTAGGTGTTGTTATTATTGCCTATCTAACATTTACTAGCCAAACCCTCCCAGTACGTCAAATATAACATGTCTCAAAAAGAACAAACCCATACATCAACCCACTGAAACCATTGTTTCCTCCTAAATTTGCTGCTTTGGTTAGTGACAATCCCATGCAAGCAATTACCTAACTCATCTCCCATTCCAGTAGGGTCACATGTTTAATCTCCATCCTATGAACCACCCCCATCCACCTCCATGGCCACAGCCCAAGTTCTGGTCTCTCTGTTTCCCCCCAATGCTGCAAGAGTGATCTTTAAATATATATGTATATGTATGTATATATATACACACACATATACATATATATCCTTTTATTCCCAAGATAAAATACAAGGCCTTCGTGATCTGGTCTTTGTCTTCCTTGCCAGATTCATCTTTTATGGCTCTCTTTTCTTTATCTTCTAAAAGCTGCGAGGACAAAAACCAGAATAATAGTAACAGCTGGCAGTTAGTAAGGAAATGAAAGCTTAAAGAACTAGAAAAAAAAATGGGGCACCTGGCTGGCTCACTTGGTAGAGCATGCAACTCTAGATCTTGGGGTTGTAAGTTCAAACCCTGCACTGGGTGTAGAGATTATTATATAGCAGAGCCAATATCCAAAGTTAAATCTGTCTGTAAAGTATGTGCTTTAATCACTACAATATGTTGCTGTTCACCTGCAATTGTCTTCCCAAACACATGTGTCACTTCCCTCTTTGACACCTTTGCACATTTTATTTCCTCCATGAGGAATGCCTCTCCCGTTTACCCTATATATTCTATAAAACTAGGCTCAAAATATCCAAGAAATGTTTTTTGATAGGATTTTGCTTTCTGTGTAAAGGATCAGAGAAGAAAAGGACTTAGGAAATCTACTTTTGGGGAAAGACAACCTTGAAAAATAGTATTTAAAACTTAAGGCATTTAGGGGCACCTGGGTGGCTCAGTCAGTTGAGTGTCCAATCTTGATTTCAGCTCAGATCATGATCTCAGGGTTGTGGGATCGAGCCCCAAGCATGATGGAGCCTGCTTAAGATTCTCCATCTCTCTAAAATAATAAACAAATAAAATAATAGCTTTTAAAACTTAAGGCATTTATTATTTTTAATGTTTATTTATTTTTGAGAGAGAGAGAGAGCAAGTGAGCACAAGTGTGGGAGGGGCAGAGAGAAAGGGAGAGAGAGAATCTAAAGCAGGCTCTGTGCTGACAGCAGCAAGCTTGATATGGGGCTCAAACTCACAAATGCTGAGATCATGACCTGAGCCGAAGCTGGACGCTTAACTGACTGAGCCTCCCAGGTACTCTGAAAATTTAAAGCATTTAGAAGACATGTGATAAATGTCAATTTCCTTTCAAACATAAAGAAATAGGTATTATTAAAGATATGGCTCAGGCTTCTTTTCTATTAGATCTCCCCTAACTTCATCATTAGACAAAATTTAATATATACCATTTACTTCTGATGTAGCTTTATTAAACTGTATTATATTTGTTTAATATCCTCCCTAATTCTTTTTTTTTAAAGTTTATTTATTTTGAGAGAGTTTATTTATTTTAAATTCATCTATTTTGCACATGTAAAAGGGGGCAGAGAGAAAGGGAGAGAGAGAATCACAAGCAGACTCCTTGCTGTCAGTGCAGAGCCCAACCTGGGGCTCAATCTCAAGAACAATGAAATCAAAACCTGAGCCAAATCAAGAGTCAGATGCTTAACCAACTGAGCCACCCAGGTGCCCCTTCCCTAATTCTTGAAGATAGGATGAATCACATGTTATAGGGGTTTTAAACGCAGGGCCTCAGAGACTTTAGCAAATATATATCCAATAAATATTTATTGAATGTTAATGCTAGAATAAGATCCATTTCACTAATTTATTCAAAAACTTGGAGGTAGCCCCTTACAGCCTAAACCCCTGATATTTTAGTCTAACATTCACGGTGTTCCATAAAAACAAACTTGCTTGCCCAATCCTGTCTCTCTTGTCTTTTAGAGTGATCTGTTTTATTATTATTTTGGTAACTTGAGAGAGAGCGAGAGAGAGTGTGGGATAGAGGGGCAGAGGGAGGTGGGGGAGAGTCTTAAGCAGTCTCCACACTAAGGATAGAGCCCAATGCAGGGTTTGTCATGGAGCTTGATCCCCCGACCCTGCAATCATGATCTGAGCTGAAATCAAGTCAGCAGCTCAACCATCTGAGTTACCCAGTGCCCCATTCACTCTTGTCTTTTAAATGAACCCTCCACTCCATCCATTCAGACTAGTCTACACTTCAGTACCCCAAAGCATCATAAACTATCCCCTTCCTATGCTTTTAATTCCCTTTATCTCCTTTCCTCTTATACAGTATGTTAAAAAACAAGACAGCAGGCTCAAAATGGAGTCATTTATGCTAAGCTCCACGTCACCAATCTGAAACTTAATTACAGTTTCTACTCTCTCAGAGATGGAATCTTAAACCGGACAGTTAGAAAATATCTGGTCAGCACTAGTTAGGTAATCTGCCAGATAGGCTCCTACCATCTCCTAAAGGAATTAATTTTGCATTAACCAACCCACTTATGCCTCTAAAAGTCTTTCATTTTGTGAGCCCTTATCTATCTACATTATTATTATCTATTGCCTGATTTGAATTGATTTTTGTTCAAATAGTCTTTGAAATTTTTAAATATGCCTCCATTTATCTAATACTTAACCCCAAGCTAAGTAGTATATAGCCTTTAAAGCTCTGGTTACAACCTGGTAGTCTGTAAACCAAATTAGACTCACAGGCATGTTTGGTTTGATTTGTAGTTAAAAGTTTTTTCTTAGGGGTGTCTGGGTGACTTAGTTAAGTGTTCAACTCTTGATTTCAGCTCAGATCATGATCTCGTGCTAGAGCCCCGTGTTTGGCTCTGCACTGACAGAGCCCAGCTTTCTCAGAATTCTATCTCCCTCTGCCCCTACTCTGCTCACGCTTTCTTCAAAATAAATAAAATAGGGGTGCCTGGGTGGCTCAGTCAGTTAAGCAGCCGACATCAGCTCAGGTCATGATCTCACAGTTCGTGGGTTTGAGCCCCGTGTCAGGTTCTGTGCTGACAGCTCAGAGCCTGGAGGCTGCTTCTGAATCTGTGTCTCCCTCTTTCTGACCCTCCCCCGCTCACACTGTGTCTCTCTCTCTCAAAAATAAGCAAATGTTTAAATAAATAAATAAATAAATAAATAAAATAAACTTAAAAAAAAAGATTCTCTCTTTCCTTCTACCCCTCTCCCCTGCTCACATATGCTCTCTCTCTCTCTCTCTAAAACTTTTTTAAGTAAAAATTAAGAAAATAATAATAAAATTTCTTTTTCTTAATTATACATTAATATTCAACAATTAGGAGCTTTTGTGTTAAAACCTAGATACCAGATTTTCTGTGAAAACTGAGAGGTTAAGCAGACTTCAGTTCTTACAAAACCTCAGTTGGCTGAAACTGAGTAGAGGCTGCCCTCCTTGGATGGGCTGGTCTAATATCACCCCAGCCTGTGTTATTCCTGTCAGAATTTAGCTTGTGATCTCTGTTGAGAACTAGACCAAGTTCCAAATAGTCCTAAAGTGTTTTCCTAGACCCCAGGGGCCCCACAAATTTCAATTACATTTTAGTACAAAACACCCATTATTTATATATATCACTCATCTGCAGTTAATCCTTTGTTACTTGATGGACACTCTCCATCAAGAGAGAATCCAGAATTATTATTCTGTTATTACAGAGGACAGAGATAGAAAGGCTTTGAGGCAAAGCAGAGAGCACCCAGAAAAACCTTACAGGGTGGCAGAGGTAATTATTGATCATTCATTCAAGAAATATTTGTTCTGCTCCTGATTTGGAGATTTCCAGACTACCAAGACAATATTCCTAACATAGTGCCAGGTACCATAACCACTTTACATACATGATCCCCTTTACTCTTCACAACAATGCTATGAAGTAGACATATCTCATTTCACAAATGAGAAAAGAGAGGGGGATGAGGCTTCTAACCTGCATTTGTTTGCCTCCAAATCTTATATAGTCCAATTTTTAAAATTCTTGGGCAAATCCATTTATATTATCACTGTCATGGTCCAGGATCTTCTGTTTGGTTTCGAAGATCCAGAAGCTTGACTTTTCATCGTGCAACCTGAGTTGATCAGCCAACAAGGATGAATTCATAGGAGTTAAACTCTCAAGGGACATGTCTTGACCAAAACATCCCCTTATTATTCTACAAGTTAGATATTCATGTTAGCAAGTCACTGCATTCCCTTTTTTATCTTTTAACACTTGAGCGGCTAAATCATAATTAAAAGCAGCTTAGTAAGCAAGGCATCATTGCAGAAGAAATTAATTAAATGATTTTACTGTCTAGTTTATCCAACTATCCAACTTTCTATGCCACATTAGAATCTGACAAGGGGTTAGCCAAGAACCAGGCCATCCACCTGCTCAGGTGACCTCCACCCTAGATGGTGATGGTAGCACACTATGACAAACCCTTAGATTTTGGGATTTTCTTCAGACTCCACGTAGACCACTATCTTCCTTTCTCTTATTACTTTTTTGTCAGGAATAATATCATTGATTACGCAACAACTTTTTTACATTTATTCAGTTTGTGATTAGATTTCCAAGTCTTTTGCTTCTTTTGGACCTGGAACGAATCCTGTCTTCTAAGGCAACTATAACAAATAGCTAATGTGATTCATTTTATATTGATTTGGTTATTTAATTCTTATCTTTCTGGGAAGCACTTCATAGTAGGCCTTATATATGGCCTCAAGTGTCATACTTTTATTTCACTTGTAAATGCTTATATCTTGTTTTCTTAACAAGATTGTAACAAATTTAGGGCAGTGACAATAATAATATATTTGAAGAGCTTTCCTATATGTTTCCATGTTATTTGCAAAGCAACATAGCAAAATCATTCACACCTTTTTCCCTGCCTTTTTTTCTTTTACAAAAGGTGAAATCTTGTGTTAAGAGAAGTAAATTGATTTATCGAAGCTTGTAAAATTAGTCAATGCAGACTAGATTTTGGGCCCAGGTCTTGTGGTCTCCATTCATCACAATTCCTACTACATTAGGCTGCCTCTGTGTGACCATGCTTGATACTCCCTTCTGTGCCCCAAAGCACCACACTGTAGATATTCAATACATAATTACAGTTCGTTATTGTAATTAGAAGCCAAATGAGTCATAATTCTTACTGTATGCATATTAACAATTACCAACTATACTTCTCAATAGCACAAGTGGCTATTACCTGATATTGTTCTAGATGAGTGTTTCTCAGTGTATGGCCAGTGAAATACCTGCATCAGAGTCACCTAGGATGCATGTCAAAACTGCAGATTCCTGGGCTTTTCTCCAATTCTGAATTGGGGAATCTGAGTTCCTGGGCTTGGAGCCCAGAAACATGCATTTTAACAGGCTCCTTGCGTGAGCATTAATCACATTGAAGTTTGACAATCACCATCCTAAATAAACATGAGGGATAGAGTGAACATAAAAGACCAGGTTGTCTCAGAAAGTCAATGTCAACATATAAAAATAACAGAAAAGAGGATATATTTCCTTGATTCTAAGATACTCTCAGTTGTAAGATACACCATTGATTTAACAATAGCTATTGAAGAAAAGAGCATTAAATTGTTCACAAAATGTTTAATTTTGAATCTAGAAATGTTTTAAATGTTAAGAAAGTGAATCTTAGACCTAAGAAAAATCAATAATTTTATTTTTTAACGACTGCTCTTTTATTATTGCTTTAATTTCTCATACTAACACATATCTCTTGTCTATCCAAACTTAAACACTTTGACTAGAAATCTAGATAACAAGACATACCTAATGTAAACATTTTATTGGTCAGCATTTATTTTAAGACAAACTAAACACTTTGCATTAAACACTTAACATGAACAAATGAATCATTTTTGTGGGGCCAATTTTTAAAAATATAATTAGTTTCTTTTAAAGCTATATTGTAATAAACAATTCAAATGCTGAGGAGTCATCAAATTTGCTAAAACAATTTTGCTCGGTTATCTGGATATATTTTAATCTCAGGCTAACTAGCTAAACAGCACATCTTTAACAATTTTTCAAGTCAAGACATTTTTATATTTTGAAATCAATCTTTTCTTTCCCAAGGCCTCTGTCATAATGTGTGTGCTACATTGTAACAGAGCAACACTGGACTGAAAGTTCAGGGACTCTGTTCTAGCACTGATCTGTGGTAATAATGGAACTGTTTGACCTTGGGTAAATCACAGGACTTCTTTCAGCTCTAGTTTCCTCCTTTGCAAAAAAAAAAGAATAATGTCTGAGGATGCTTTAAGCTCCAAAATTATTCAGATTCACAATATTATATGCTGTGCATTGTTATATGGGGCCAAACATATCAAATTAATTAGAAAACTAGATATCTTTGCAAACATGCAAGAGAATATTTTGTTTTTCTTATAAATAATTGTATTTTAAATGTATTGAAAACAGGGATTTTGAGGTAGAAAGTTGGACACAGTCTGAGTAGACTTTGAAAGGTAATCTGGAATTAGGAGAAAAAGAGAGAAGACATTATAAATTAAGGAAGCAAAATGAGCCAATCATTTGAATAGGTATAATTAGTTCAAATTGTATAGAAAGAGGGTTATTACATTTTAGTAATTGATAAGGCTGGTTACATAGAATGAGGATAGATTAAGAAAAGCTTTGAATGCTAGACCAACCCATGATATTGAGTGATTAAAGAAGTGCCTTTAAAGGTTCAGTGGTAGATGGAAATAATAAAATCATTGTTTACTCTGGCAATATACACAATGTACTCAAAGGAAAATAAATTATAGAGAAATCAATTAGCAGGTTTACTCCAACACACTCACTGACCTAAGACAGCACCAAAGAGAATGGAAAGCAAGGCGTGAAAAGCAAAAGTACTGAAGCAAAAGTCAGATCCTTATTTGGCTTGAACATCTGGAAATCTATTAAAGGAATAGAGATGGGGTGCCTGGGTGACTCCACTGGTTAAGTGTCTGACTCTTGATTTCAACTCAGGTCATGATCGCACAGTTCTTGAGTTCGAGCCCTGCATTAAGCTCTGCACTGGCAGCAGAGAGCCTACTTGGGATTCTCTCTCTCCCTTTCTCACTGTCCCTCCCCTGGTGTCTGTCTGTCTGTCTGTCTCTCTCTCTCTCAAAATAAGTAAATAATTTTTTTAATTTAAAAAAAGGAATAGAGATTGTTACAAGGACATTGATTACAGTGAAGTTTATAATAGTTAAATAATCTAAATGCCCAAAAAGCAGGGATTGGTTCAGCCATATAATAGAATATTATTGATTCACTAGAAATGTTGTAGATGAATGTAAACTAATACCTAAAGATGTTCACAGATATGTATTTTTAAAGATTTTATTTTTTAAAGTAATCTCTACACCCAATGCGGGGCTTGAACTCTCAATCCCAAGATCAAGACTTACATGCTCTACCATCCAACCAAGCCAGGCACCCCAAGATATTAATAATATATATTGATAACAGTTCACAATATATTGATATCAGTGCAGAGCCCAATGCAGGGCTTGATCTCACAAACTATGAGATCGTGACCTGAGCCGAAATCAAGAATCAGACACTTAACTGACTGAGCCACCCATGCACTCCACATTGAATGGTCCAATTTTGTTTTCAGATGCCTAGAGAGATTTGAGGAAGATATGCATACAGTGAAGTATCACTAGTGTTATTTCTAATACTTCATTCCACATAGCATGCTGAAGGGTGGCTTTTCCTTTTTTTTTTTTTTTGCTTATATGTGTTTGCTAATTTTTTTAACTAGAAAAGCACAATATTTACTTATATTAAGCATTTTAAATTAAAAAAGGGGACTTGTTGACTATGAGGAAACTACATGAAAGTACTTGAATGTTTTAACCCCATGTAACAGAGACTGATATGAAGGTGGAGAAATGTGGGAAAGACAGGAAGAAGCATTTTGATATCAGGATAACGAAATATGGTTTTAGACATGACTTTGAAGGTACACATACCCACCCACCTACACACACACACACACACACACACATACCCTCAAAGGAGAATATATAGAAAAAATGGCCAAAAGACTAACTTTGGAACATTGTGGAGTTCTGAAAAATTGGAGAGTAATGAAAAATTGGAGAGTAATGAAAAATTGGCTATAGAAGGTAAATTTAGAAGCCTTTTACTTTTGTTAAGGTTTATTTATTTTTTACTATAGTAACTTTTACTTTTTTATTTTTTTAAATTTAAATCCAAGTTAGTTAACATATAGTGTAATAATGATTTCAGGAATAGAATTTAGTGATTCATCACTTACATATAACACACAGTGCTCATCCCAACCAGTGCCCCCTAATGCCCATTTAGCCAACACCCTGCCAGCAGCCCTCAGTTTATTCTCTGAATTTAAGAGTCTCTTGTGGTTTGTTTCCCTCTCTGTTTTTATCTTCTTTTTGCTTCCTTTCCCTTACGTTCATCTGTTTTGTTTTTTAAATTCCACATATGAGTGAAATAATATGGTATTTGCCTTTCTCTGACCGGCTTATTTTGCTTAGCATAATATACTTTTGTTCCATCCACGTTGTTGCAAATGGCAAGATTTCATTCTTTTTGATCACTAAGTAATATTCCATTGTGTGTGTGTGTGTGTGTGTGTGTGTGTGCGCGCGTGTATGTGTGTGTGTGTGTGTACATACCCCATCTTTATCCATTTATGGTCAATGGACATTTGGGCTCATTCTATACTTTGGCTATTGTCAATAATGCTGTTATAAACATTGGGGTGCATGTGCCCCTTCAAATCAACACTCCTATATCCTTTGGATAAATACCTAGTAGCACAGTTGCTGGGTCCTAAGGTAGTTGTATTTTTAATTTTTTGAGGAACCTTCATACTGTTTTCCATAGTGGCTGTACCAATTTGCATCCCCACCAGCAGTGCAAAAGAGATTCTCTTTCTTTGAATCCTCGCCAACATTTTTTGTTGCCTGAGTTGTTCATTTTAGCCCTTCTGACAGGTGTGAGGTGATATCTCATTGTGGTTTTGATTTGTATTTCCCTGATGATGAGGGATGTTGAGCAGTTTTTCATGTGCCTGTTTGCCATCTGGGTGTCTTCTTTGGAAAAGTGTCTATTCATGTCTTTTGTCCATTTCTTCACTGGATTATTTGTTTTTTGAGTGTTTAATTTGATAAGTTCTTATAGATTTTGGATACCAACCCTTTTTGTTGGGAGCCATTTCTGAATTCACTAAGTTGAGAATACTCCTTGTGAGGTTAAGGTGGGTTTTGCATGGCCTCCTGCCACCAGATGATGACTGATATCCACACCCACTCAATTATTTTTGCTTGAGCACCGACCCCCCAAGACATCTTGCTGATTGGTATCAGGAGTGACTTGTCCCCTTATCCTAAAATACGCTGATTGCACCTTGTGAAGGAACTAATTATAGGAATTTCTTCTTTTGTGATTATAGGAGCAAATATTGCATTTCCTGAGAAACCTGTTTTACTTCCCCTCAAGAAAACAGGCTATTGACCCCTGCTCACAAAGAACTAACTTTTGCCTTTGCTATGCTAAAAATGTTGTCTTGTATTTGAATGCTGAAGATACCTTCCTTCCCCATATGATAAGCATCTAAATCACCTACATCAATCACTATTGATAAAGATTATGCATGAGTCTTCTACCAATCTATGTTCTGGGAAAATTTACATACCAAAGACATACATACCAAATTTGTCTAAGGCAAATGCCACTTCTGTGCTGGGCCCCATACATTTTTTACCATAAATAAAGGTGACTCTCAGTCAGCACAGAGATGCCTGCCTGGTGATCATAAAGAATCTCATGGCTCTCTCTTTCGCTGACACCATCCATCCTTCAGGGAGTCCTGGACCTGCTGGAGCTGAACTCCGGCACCTTTATCTGATATGTCATTTGCAAATATCTTCTCCCATTCCTTCAGTTTCCTTTTAGTTTTGCTGATTGTTTCCTTCCACATGCAGAAGTTTATCTTGATGATGTCCCAATAGTTCATTTTTGCTTTCGTTTCCCTTGCCTCAAGATATATGTTGAGTAAGAAGTTGCTTCGGCCAAGGTCAAAGAGGTTTTCGGCTATTTCTTCTCTAGGATTTTGATGGCTTCCTGTCTTATGTTTAGGTCTTTCATCCACTTTGAGTTTATTTTTGTGTATGGTGTAAGAAAGTGGTCCAATTTTCCCAACACCATTTGCTGAAGAGACTATCTTTTTCCATTGGATATTTTTTACTGCTTTGTCAAGGACTAGTTGGTCATATGTTTGTGGGTTCATTTCTGTATTCTCTATTCTGTTCCATTGTTCTATGTGTCTGTTTTTGTGCCAGTACCATACTGTCTTGATGATTACAGTTTTGTAATACAGCTTGAAGTCCGGAATTGTGAGGTCTTTGGTTTTCTTTTTCAGGATTGCTTTGGCTATTCAGAGTCTTTTCTGATTCCATACAAATTTTACAATTGTTTGTTCTAGCTCTGTAAAGAATGCTGGTGTTATTTTGATAGGGATTGTGCTAAGGTTTATTTATTTGCCATAAGGGTAGGGAAGAGATGATTCCCTTAGTGCTAGAAAAGTAATTCTCAAACTTCATTGTGAATGAGAATCATCTAGAGGTGTGTTTAAAACACAGTCCTCTGTGTCACTGGACTTTACACACAGAATTCCTGTTTCTGTAGATCTAGGGTAGGACTAGAGAATTTTCTTTCTTTCTTTCTTTCTTTTCAAGTAAGCTCTATGCCCAATGTGGGGCTCAAACTCATGACTCTGAGATTAAGAGTCACATGTTCACCAACTGAGCCAGCAAAGGTGCCCCAAGAATTTTCATTTTTAACAAGTTCCCAGGTGATATTAATACTACTAATCCAAAATCCACACTTGGAGAATAACTGTATTAAAGTTGAGAGATACCTAGCAAACCAGTAGGAGTGTGTTTGAAGAGCAGTGTCCTAAGGCATGATATACGTGATCCAATAACAAAATCTTAACCATTGTCATAAGACCAGCAGAGTAGGGATTTTGAGTTGAAGGTGATGGAATATATTCCTTGAATTCATTCCTGATAGACTCTATATATACCCAAATTTAGATCCCACTCTTAGGGACACCTCAGTGGCTCAGTCGGTTAAGCATCTGACTTCGGTTCAGGTCATGATCTCATTGTTCCTGAGTTCAAGCCCCACATCAGGCTCTATGCAGACAGCTCAGGGCCTGGAGCCTACTTCGGTTTCTGTGTGTGTGTGTCTCTCTCTGCCCGCCCCCTGCAACTCTGTGTGTGTGTCTCTCTCTCTCTCTTAAAAATAAACATTAAAAAAAATTTTTTTAAATAACCACATAAGTAAAATTTAAAAAAAACTGTTTCACCAAATACTTAGCATATTAGAGGTAAATAAAGGGAAAAGAAGGTCATTTTCCTCCATTCACCATCATACATCTTTAATACCACCAGGATAGACTAGCATCTGGTAAAGCAGCATGGAGTAGAAGTAGCACCTGGTAGAATATCATAGGATTGGATTTGTTTCTGAACAGGTGTGGGACTCCTCATGGGGGCTCTCAGAAATAATTAAATAGGGGATGTACTTTGCAGGAGGCTGGAATTTCTGCATAAGCAGTTGAGGGCCAGAGCCAGCGCAATTTGAGTTACATGGAAACACTTGATTTGAACTCAAAATTTCACCACCATATCTTGGGTAGAAAGCTAAGAGAAAAGAAATAAAGGTATATATGCCAAGTCTGCGCAATCTGCTCTGACCCAATTTTGGTTCAGCTAACAATAAAGAACCTTCACATTATTTTTAGTAGCACCATCAACAAAATAAAAGCAAGATGTAGTAGGCTTAAAAGTCAAATAGTTTATATAAAAACAAAGCAATTCCCTCTGTTCTATCCCTCTACACTTTTGAGTCCTGTTCTTTAGAAGCAGTCCCACACTCCTAGATATTCTTTAGTTCCTTATCCCCAAATTTCTGAATAACATGGTTACACTCTGATTTCTTCATTCAAAAATTGTAGATATTGTTTATTGACTTATTCCTATGGAAGATGAGGATTTAGGGGAAAAAAACCCCATAGGCTGAGGAATAATTAGAATGCTAATACACACTTGTAGTAAGGTGATAAAGATTTAGCAAGGGGGAGGGGGGTGGCCACAGGTAAATGAAATAGAAAAGGGGTGTATAATATCAGTAAGACTTGACAGATGAGATAATAGTAAATAAATTCGGGGAAAGTCAAAGATAGTACCAACTTTGCTGTCATGGTAGCTAGAAAAGCTATGATCCAATTTTTTTAAAAAAATTAAAAGAATATTTTTGAGAGTTAGAGATATGTTTTTTTGGATTTCTTAAGCCTGAGGTAACAACCAGCCTATGATTTCAATTAGGATAATGTAGCTTAATTCCTCAATTATCTTATTTCCTCAAATATATTTTGCCCTTCCAAAGAGTAAAACCAGTGTTTTACACTTGTGACCCCCATATCTCACTCTCTGGCACTATCAATAACTCCATAGTAAGTATACTTTTTTTTATAGCATATTGTTCAGATATCCCTTGAAAAATATAAAGGACACATTAAAAACTGTGATCAATATTCTACGAGATGAACGATCAGGATGCCTCTAAGCAATAAACAGGAACTAGAAAGAATTCCTGGAAGTTAAATATACAACAGCACCAGTAAGTAATGCATTAAAAATAATTGAATGGGTGCCTGGGTGGCTCACTGGGTTGAGCGCCCAACTCTTGGTTTCAGCTCAGATCATGATCTCCCAGTTGATGGGATCGAGCCCTGCATCGGGCTATGTGCTGACAGCACAGAGCCTGCTTGACATTCTCTCCTCCCCGCTCTCTCTTTGCCTCTTCCCCCTGCTTGCACACAGGTGTGTGTGTGTGTGGATGTGTGCTCTCTTTCTCTCAAAATAAATAAATAAACATTTTAAAAAAAGAATGGAAAGAGAAAGTTGAGAGAATCTCTTGGAAAATAGAACAAAAAGATAAATAAAATTAAAGAATAAGAATTATAAAAGAAATGAAAAATTTCTAGAACTGAAGAACGTAAGTTTCTAAATTGAATGTGATCACCAAGTATGCAGCTCAATAAATAAAGCAAAACCCACTCAAAACTATATCAAATATTGAGACACCTGGGTGGCTCAGTTGGTTAAGCGTCTGACTCTTGATCTCAACTCAGTTTGTGATCTCAGGGTCTTGATCTCAGGGTCCTGAGTTCAGGCCCTGCATTGGGCATAAAGCCTACCAAACAAACAAACAAACAAACATCAAATACTGAAATGTCAGAACATCAAGAAGAAAGAGATAATCAAATAAACTTCAGAGAGAAGACACGGGTAATATATAAAGGTTCTGGAACGTCAGACAACTCTATAATCATTTGGAAGCTGAAAGACAATGACTGATGACTTCAAAAGGAAGAAAAAGTATTTCCAGTGTTGAATTTTTATGTCTAGCCAAACTATAAAGGTAAAGGTAGAATAGAGTTCTATATTTTTTTCAGACATACACAGTCCACAAAAACATGCTTCCTATGCATTCTTTCACAGGAAGCTAAATAAGAATATGTTCCACCAGATCAAAGAAAGAGGAAGACAGGAGATCCAAGAAAGGAATCAACATGGAAATGAGGAGGAAGGGACTCCTAAGACAATAGTGGAGAAATCCCAGGACAACAGCTGTGCAGCAGCCCTATAAAACAGTATGTTTAGATCAGAGTAAGAATAGTGTTTCGGGAGGGATAGACCCACGATTAAAATGGATCTGAGAGGAAACTTGATAGGTGTGATTGTACGGGTAAGTCTATGGCCGAGTTAGTAGTAGGTGAAGAGTTAAACAAAAAAACACAATGATGTGGTAATTGTCAATTCTATGAAAAACAAAAACCTAAAGATACATATAAGCAAAAATGAATGAGACATTTTTCAGCTTACTGTCTTCTGGCATTTCTCCATAGATGGCATTCCCCACCTCCCTTAGAAAAATAACTATGCACATTTTCATAAACTTAAATAATTACATACACCCATTTTTACCACTGTTCATTTGGGCTTATGTAGTTGCTGACAACATATAGAGAAGAAAAATTGGTTCTGTTTCTTTCTATTATAAATAAATTCTTAAATTATGCATGTGAGCATTTGAAATGTATACCAATGAACACTACCAGAGCAAGTTCAGGACTCTCTAAGCAGAGTCTTAAAAAAAAAAAATAGTGGAAGACTATTATGTGAGACATGTGTTCCATACTTTTTGGCTCCGTGGTTTCTGGCCTGTAAATGATCTACTCATTCGATTTACTTATATAATACACCTTCATTTATTTATTTATTTTAATTGATTATATTTTAAAGTGGCTCCACACCCAATGTGAGGCTTGAACTCACAACCCGGAGATTAAGAGTTACCTGCTCTACTGACTGAGCCAGCCAGGCACCCTTATAATATACCTTTATATATCTACTTATAATCAAGGCACCATGCTAAATTCTGAATGTCCTGAAATCTCCTATATTCTCACTTACATTTAATGGCCTTAAATACTGTAAAATGCTTAATCCAGCAGCATATATACTTTGTAAACTCTACATCCAACGTGTAGCTCGAATTCATGACCCCAAGATCATGCTCTGTAGACTGAGCCACCCAGGTGCCCCCAGCAGTATGTGTCTTAACCTGTTAACACTTGCAATCCTTTTTCAGGGAAAAATTCTTATTTGAACAATAGTATGTGCTGCTTTCAAATTGACATGGAGACCAAAAATACACAAAACTTCTAAAATCAACATTTTGAAGATGCTTTCCATTATCTTGTTAAATTTTCCTCCTTCCCAAGAGTTGGATAAATACTATAGTATTGTGTTAATGTAAAAAGGTGGAAGGTGCTCCACCTTCTGCATATCAGGAAGGCATACTTTCCAAGCAAGTATTAAAAATATAGTAATAGGAGGGGCTCTTGGGTGGCTCAGTTGGCTAAACAACCCACTCTTGATTTTGGCTCAGGTTCTGATTGGGATTGTCTCTCCCTCTCTGTTCCCCTGCTCACTCTGCCTCTCTCTCTCAAAAAATAAATTAAAAAAAAAAAAACCATTTAAAATAAATAAATAAAAACATAGCAATAAGAAAAAACAAAACCAAAAACTAGATAGTAAACCCAAAGAAGCTATGAGCCCCTTCTCTTATTTGCCATGGTGTCCCCAGTGCCACAGTTTCCAGCAATGTACTTGGTCTTGAGAGGTGTTGAGTGAATGAAACACTACTTTGTAATTTTGTCTACCTTCTCGAACCAAAAGAGACACAGAAAGCCACCGTTCCATTAGATGTCGGGTATTTATACGCCTAACTACGAAGGAAGACCTGTCTTGCCTTTTTTTTGCCTCCTTGGAGCCTAAATACTGTTGAAAGACAAAAACAAAAACAAAAACGGTAGGGGAGAGGGGGGAGATCTTGTGGGGAACTGGTCAGAATAGGACCCAAATCCCATTTTGTCACCAACAACATTTCCAGCCTACTTTGTCCTCTCTGAAAATTGCACACGGCCTTAAGACGAATCAATTGCAATTAGAAAACTCTTTCAGCAACAGGCACTTCCCACTCCATCCAAAGTGAGGCCAAGTTAACAAAACCGCAAAGGCCTGGCTAATTCAGGCAGAAGCTAATTTATTATTATTGGTCCAAAATTACCAACTTTTTGTTTTGTTTTGTTTTCTGTGCATGCCAATATCCACAACCGCACTGACGCCTTAAGTAGGGCGAATGTTTTCTACCAATAGCTGGTGGTGAGCCCCGTGTTTCTCAGCCAAAACCTTGGGAGACTGGGATTTATGCGGTGTGGTAATCCAAACACCTCGAGTAGACTGACAGCCTTTAGAAATCCGTATCTCGTAAGAAATTCCTTCAATTTTCCATCTTACAAGCCGAGGAAACAAATCTCCTCAGCTCTTCGGGGACGAACTCTATTCCAAATAACACAACCACAGGCAACTCATCATCCTTGATCCCTAGACTGGGCGACACACACCGCAGCTCTGAAAGGTCACAACCGAAGTAGTCTTAGCCAGCCTCTCCTTCCCTTACCCAGCCTCTCCTTCAAAGAAGCCGCGCGGTTGGGCTGCCCTAAAGTTCAACTTCCGGCTACATAGTGAGAGGATGTTTTCCTTCTGGCCACACCTCCTAGCCACGCCCACCACGCCACGCCTTCCGAGCGCGAGCTCCGGCCGGCGGGCACGCAGGAGGGCCGGGTCCGGGTAGGGGTCGCCGCGCGTTTCGCCCTCCCCCGGCGGCGCGCAGGCACGCCCCAAGCAAGCGGATAGAGCGGCGGCGCGCGCGCGCTCCCGGTGCCCTCCCCGTGACGTGCCTGGCCGAGGCCGCGCAAGGGCGCTGTAGCTGCCAGTGCCGCTGTCATGGCGTCTGAGGCGCTGGCTGAAGAGAACCCGCCGCGGTCTCTTTAGAGCGAGAGGCTGGCGGCTGGGTATGGAGAGCGGCCCCGAGAGCCTGCAGCCGCTAGAACACGGGGTGGCCGTCGGGCCAGCGCCAGGGACAGGTTCTCTGCAGGAAGGACCACCGGAGACCAGGCTCGCCGCCGGGGATGGTCCTGAAGTATGGGCGGCGGAGAGCAGAGGCGGGAATGGGCAGGGGGCGGCGGCCGCCGGGAGGAGCCTCTTGGACTCGGTTTCTCCCGCCGGCTCTCCTCAGGTTCCCGGATCCTGCAGCTCCTTCCCGGGCTTGGACTTGAAGGAGAGTGATTTGGAGAACACTGCTGCCCAGGAGGCGCCTCTGAGAGGGCAACACAAGGTGACCGCCTCCCCAGAGACAGCCGAGGCCGGAGCGGACCATGGATCGGGTCCGGCCGGAGACGCCGACTCCCGCGCGGATTCCGCCGGCACCTGCCGCGGGGCAGAGTTGGCGGCCGCCGGCTCCGAGGAGCCTAGCAGCGCCGGCGGCCTCAGCAGCAGTTGCAGCGACCCGAGCCCTCCTGGGGAATCGCCGAGCCTGGACTCCCTGGAGTCGTTCTCTAACCTGCATTCTTTCCCTAGTAGCTCGGAGTTTAATAGTGAGGAGGGAGCTGAGAACAGGGTCCCCGGGGAGGAGGAGGAGGAGGGCGAGGGCGCGGCGGTGTTGCCCGGGGCTGTGCCTCTTTGCCGAGGGGAGGAGGAGGAGGAGGGGGAGGAAGCGCAGGTACTGGCGGCCTCCAAGGAACGCTTCCCGGGACAATCTGTCTATCACATCAAGTGGATCCAGTGGAAGGAAGAGAACACACCCATCATCACTCAGAATGAGAATGGACCCTGCCCTTTGCTGGCCATCCTCAATGTTTTGCTTCTGGCCTGGAAGGTACATTTCTGCAGCTATTTCCTACAGCTTTTGGGAGGGGGGAAACGGGGTGAAGGAGCTGCTGCATGTCAGCTGACGGCTTCCTCTTTTCTGTCCTCATTCATCAGCCCTCTTATCCCATGAAATTCATTCTGGGACACCTTTGTCCAAAGAATATTCTTATATGTGTTTCGTAAAAGAATTGCCGGCAACCTCAGGTCTCTAGTGTTTAAATACGCGTTCAACATTGAGTTGATGTACTTATAAACAACTAGGACTTAGAGCGCCCTAAACTCTAGGATTATTTTTTCAACTATACTTTTCTATGTTTCCTTCTTACTGACTTTGTCACATGTGCAAGAGTGAAGAACTGGGGAAAATGATCTTTAGAAGTTACCGTGAATCCATGATATAAGGGAGCAAGTTTTGATGGTTATGTTTAGCTAATTTTCCAACTAATTGCTCCATTTGGGTGTAGATTTAAGGAAATGGTGATAGGGAAGATGTGGCCCATTAGAAAAATTCCATTTAAGGGAAAGCATTGGTCTGAGCCCAATTACCATAACTTCTTGGTTTTCAAAGATTGTTTTTGAATGATTTTTACTTTGTTTCTTTGGTTCTTAAATAGTTTGGCATTATTACTGTTATTGCATTATTACATATTACATCAGAACTTGTTAAGGTTATTAAGCGAACTAAAATTGTAATGACTAAAATAAGAAAAGATATATTCACGGTAAAGGAATAAAAAAGGTAAGGGCCCTTCAAAAGTTAAGTGTATCGAGGGGACTCAGTGAGTTATGTATAATTGAAGTTTCTTACTCAAGCTTGCAGTTTTAGGGTGTTGAGATGAAGGATCTTACAGCACACATCTCATTTTCAAGTTGATAATTATATCCATTGATAAACAGCTTCCTGGAAAAAAATAACCTGGATTATTCTGACCGGTTAGGAAGAAAATTAAGTAAAAGGAATAGTATTTATTCTGTGCCTTCATCTTCCTGTTACTAGAAAGGGCTGATGCAAAAAGAATAAGATTAGAAACCTTAGCAGTATCTGGTACATAATGGCACTCAAATGTTTGATGAAGACTGTGCCTGCTTTAGCTTTTGAGCTATTTGGGGTTGCATCATTGACTTACTTGAATTTATTAAAGGACAATGCAAGGCAATACGCTATAAATACGTCTATATACATATAAATCTGTTTATGTAAATATAAATTTTTCGGTTATAGAAAACAGATTGAAATGTATTAGATATTCTAAAAGGGGAAATTTTTCTATGGTCTGGCATCGTCCCAGAGAGCTTCATGGAATTTGTGGGTCTTAAACCAAGCTTTTAAGAAAGAGTAGAATTTAAAATAATAAGGAAATGGAATTCTGGGAAAGGGAAGGATATAAACAAAAGGGATGAAAATAGAATGGATAATGTGTGTGTGTGTGTGTGTGTGTGTGTGTATTGGCTGACAGGAGGGATAAGTTCATACTAGTGAATAATAAAAAATAAGATTGAAAAGGTGGAGATCCACTTGATGAAAGTCCTTGAATGTCAACGTCAGGAGTTAGACTCGATATACATGCCAAAGTCCCTAGTCTTTTTGTAGGAAGGAATAAGAGTTTCCTTTAGGCTTTTCTCTTCTCTTAGTTACCAAATAGTACCACCGAAGTTCAGAGGAAGGAGCAGGTGCTATGATCTGGAATATTTGGGGATAGATGAGCATTAAATTGACTCAGAGACATGGTTTTAACGAAATGATCAAACATTTGAGTTCCCACTATGTGTGAGGCACTAGAAGTACAAAAACAAGTAAGATACTGTCCTCATGTAGCTCCCATTTAGTGGGGAGACAGACATACAAATAATTACAGTGCAATGTGATAAGTTCTAAATGTGCTTTGGTATTAGAAAAGGGTATTTGGGGATAGGATGTGTTAAGGGAAAGCTTTATAAAAGAGGTAACCTGTGGACTGGATCTGAAGGATGAGTGAGACAAGGCCTTCCAGCCAGAGGGAATAGTGTATTCAAAGCTGGTGAAGCAGAAAAAGATTTGTTCTTTTTCATGATTCCAACCTTGGTTTAGGAGTGCAGAGTAGGAGGGGAAGGAAATGGCAATAGCAGGAAATAAAATTGGTTGGATTAGACTGTTAATGAGCAGCTGTGCTTATTAATTTGGAGGTTATTTTATAAATCTGTGCTTTTTAAGCCGCCTTTCTGCCTCCAGGCTATGGCTACACACAGCCGTTACTCATCAGTAATCAGTGATTGATTGGGAGGCAGATTAAGAGAAGCAAGGTCTGATAAAGCAGTGTTCTCAAAGAGATCCAGGGGTGCTAGAGGTCAGAACTATTTTCGTAGTAATACTACGCTATTCTTTGCCTTTTCATTCTCATTCTCACAAGTGTCAGTGGAGTTTTCCAGGCTATATGATGTGTGATGATATCATTGCTCTGAGAGTTAATGGAATGTGTGCTATGTATTCTCTTTAAAATTTTTCTCAATTTTCATTTGTAATATGGTACATATGGGTAGATATAACCTACATAGACCAAAGCTCTTTGGAGTCCTCAGTAATTTTTAGGACACCAAAAGGTTTGAGAAATGCGAAGGTAGAGAAAAATAGTGAAGAGGGTATAAAAGTAGCTATCAGATTTCAGTGTAAACACTAGTGGTGTTTACACTTTATATTTAGCTGATAATAGGGAACTTGACACAGAATAACATGATGGAAATGGTCTTGTTTGTTTGAGATTAGACTAGGGGTAAGATTGTAGTGTAGCAGGAAGCGTAGTATAACATGAATTGATGAGGATGTCCCTTTTGGATGGGAATTCTCTGTCCCTTCTCTTTGATGAAGATAATGTTGCAGCCTAAATGATGAAGTGATCACTAACTGAACATAAGAAATGAAGAAGATAACCCCACTTTTTCTAATCTGGGTAATAGAGATTGGGTCATTCAAAAGATAGAGAAAGTGTTTTAGCTAGGAGATGTCAAAGTTTAGTTATGTCAGGTTGGAAAATGTCTGATAGTGGGACATGAAAATATAAATATTAATCATGCTTCTAGAAGCATGGATTGGGTCTTAGGGAAGAGGTCAAATTATAGAGAAAAACTGAATAGGGTACTTACTGCATAGACCTAAGTATGGTAGTTTACTTACCGTAAGTATGAGAATAAATGAATACTTCATTGAGAGTGGTGAGCCATAATTCTCAGTTTTTTACCATCTCAATGTATGTGGGGAACTACAGATTGCTAGCTTATTTCCTCCCTGTAATTCTCCACTCCCTCTTCCACCCCATTCCCCAGTAGACAATAGAGAGAACAGAGAACAAAGATTAAACTTGGTGGGGGAAAGGCAATAAGCGTTAAGAGAGAGTGTAAAAGAAACCAGTGTAGGCATAATGTGAGATATGATTGAGAACTGGAAATAGGACAATGTCATGATAGTAGTCTTGGAGAGAAACTAATAAAGCCAGTTATTTTCAAGCGCAACAGCATCAAGGAGCTATTTGCAGTACAAAAGATTTTACCAAAAAAGGATGGATGTGAGGACAAAGATGCTGAAAAGTCAGAATAATACAGACTCCTCAGAATAGGTGGTAAAGGAAATCTCATTTTCTGAAGTAATGGAAGGAATGGGACAAGGTAGAGAGACAGGTCATGTGAAGATAGAGAGGGAGATGGCAATTGAGGCTTCATTCTTCCATTTTGGGACAGTAACAATTGACCTAATCAGTAATAGCTGTTGAACCTGTCAGTAATTCCTAAGGAGAGGTTTTAAAGCATAGAGGGGAGGATTTTGTGAGAAAGGCACATTGTATTTTAAAGAAATTCTAATCTCATGGAGATTATGTCTTGGAATTTGAGGCATAAATACAAAGTAGTAAGTAGCAGTGGATAAGTTGGGGTTACTCTTTAAAAACTTTTAGTATATGCATTTTGCTTTGTTTTTGTTTTTTTTCCCAAGTAGTTTTCTAATACCTAGAAATAGGAACAGATAGAATGGCTGGTTAGGGTTATATCAGGGATTGGGCTTTTCAAAAGCTGATTTGTGGAGAGTCAACGGAATTACAGTTGAAAATGAAACAGTTGATTATCTCTTTGAAGGTCAGTGGAGTAATGAGAAAAATCAATAAACTAAACTAAACATGTTGGGAGGATTTGAATGATTCAAAGAAAGTGCCATAGTTCTGGATGAGAAATGACAGTTAAAATTATAGAGTAAGTATTGTGTTGGAAATATTGGAGTTTTAATTATAAGTGTTGCTTTAGGACTAGTGAAGAGTAGGTGATTGTTCATAATCTCTGAAATAGTTGAGCTGTGATAATCCAACAAATCAAGAAAAAGAAACCTATTCATTAAATTTAATTCAGGCTCAAATTTCTAATTCTCTTTAACTGACATCAGGTAAATGTACCCAAGTTTATGCTTCGGAATATATATTCATTTTGCTTCTTTACTTGAGACTAAACTTAGTGTTTTTTATAGTTTTTCTTTAGCCTTTCATCTTATCAGAAACAATGCTAGGGGCACCTGGGTGGCTCAATCAGTTAAATGGTTAAGCATCTGACGATTGATCAGCTCAGGTCATGATCTCATGGTTTGTGCTGACAGCAGGGAGCCTGCTTGTGATTCTCTTGCTCCCTCTCCCCCACGTGTGTGTGCAGGCACACACTCTCTCAAAATAAATAAATAAACATAAAAAAACTGCTATTTATAGGTATATTTGAAGGCTGTGACCCACTTATTTAGATGTGTTTCAGGATGCCTGGCTGGCTCAGAGTCTTTATTTCAGGATTGTGAGTTTGAACCCCACTTAGGGTATAGAAATTACTTAAAACTAAAATCTTAAAAAAATGGATGTGTTTGTAAAAATTAAAACAAGTCAAAAGATATATAAAATATAAAATTTAGTTTCTGATGATACTGACCTTATGTTTTAAATGTTGAAGCTGAGTGATAGGTACTTGGGAATAAGTTTCTCCATTATTATCCTTATGTTTATGAAAGTATTACTTTAATAATAGAGAGAGTTCCTGCTTTGTCATACATTTGTTTTCTTATAGAAAGAATCTTACAGGTTCTGAGGCTCAAACACTCCAATAAAACTTATATAAACTTATTCTGTACATTATGATAGAAGACAGTTTTGTAATATCTAATGATTATGTAGCATTTTAATAGAAGAATGAATACTCTGTTCTAAATTAAGATGCTGAAAGCATATCTCATTTCCTCCCAGCCCTTTTAGGTAGGAAATTTTTTTCCCTCTCTTTCTTTGCTTGGTAGGAACTGAGATCATCTCCTACTCCAAGTCAAGAGAGGAATGCCAGGAATCTAAAACAAGATTTTTTTATATTAAGCTGGTTTCTCCATACATTAAATCTAGAAACTGTAAAAATAAGATTGATACATTTTATAAAAACTGAAAAAGCTAAAGGTTAAAAAAAGGACAAAAAGTCCCCTTCTCCCCCCCCCGCCCCCCCAAAACCCTACCTGAAACTAAACCAAAATACACACCACAAGCTGAGAGAACGATTTGCCAGATTCTGTATCTAATGGTTAATTTCTTCATTTACAAAGAGCCCTTATAAATTAGAAGAGACTAGCAACCCGATAGCAAAATGAGCAAAAGGCCAGAAAATTCAAAGATGTTCAAATGGATGTCCTCTCTCATTATCACTTGCAGAGTGAGGCAGCATGAGGGTGAACCTCTTGCCAGCAATGGGTTTTTGCTCTACTTCTCCCTCCCACCTTGACAACTTTTCTCATACCGTTTTCATACATCTCTTTTGCCTCCAATAGTTTTTTTCCCCCCAAACTTCCTGACTTATAAGAACATTGCAAATTTTCTATTTCCCTTTTCCCAAAGTAGGCATAATACAGCTCTTGTGAGGCTTTCCAAGTGTGTTTATTATAAAAGTGGAAAAACAGATGGTGAGCCAAAGATTCCGTTTTAGACTCTGCCCATCCTTTTTTTTTTTTTAAATATAGATCCTGTAAGAAGAGATTAATAACTTCGATTAATAACTTCACATGGTGAAGTTTTGTTTACACACTAGATGCAAGTAACACTTATGAGACTTTCACTTCCAATCTCTTTTAAGAATTCGGATTGGTATTGTATCTCTGCATTTGTGAGATAAAATGGATGAGGGCTGATGCTAGTAAGAATACTCCAGTGGCTGGTTGCCATATTAATGATGGGTTCATTTGCTCCTTTCCCTTTGCTCCCAGTAGTCGTTCAGTGGATAACTTTCCCATTCTCCATCCAGCCTTGTCTATGTTGAGTCCCAGGTGAAGAACATTTGAGCATAGATGGTGCCAGCAATCATATGGCTTTGAAAAATAGTTGTAGTCCATTATTTTTTTTAATGTTTAGAGAGAGAACACGTGCCCTCACTGTGCATGCACATGAGAGAGGGGGAGGGGCAGAAAGGGAAGGAGAGAGAGAATCCCAAGTAGGCTCCATGCTGGAAGTGCAGAGCCAGACCTGGAACTCAGTCTCACCACTGTGATATCATGACCTGAGCCGGAATCAAGAGTTGGATGCTCAACTAACTGGGCCACCCAGGCACCTCTATTTTTCAAGCAACTAATGCAAAAGTTTCATTGTCAGTTATTCTTTGTGTAGATTTTTAAGCAACTAGGCTTTTTAACATTTGTTTATTTTGAGAGAGATTGAAGAGTGCAAGCACGAGCAGGGGAGGGGCAGAGAGAGAGAGAGACAGAGAATCCTAAGCAGGCTCCGCACTGTTAATGCCAAGATAGATAGCAATGCGGGGCTCAAACACATGAACCATGAGATCATGACCTGAGCTGAAATCTGATGCTTAACCGCCTGAGCCACCCAGGCGCCCCAGGCTTTGAGAGCTTCTTAAATAGAAATCCACTGTATCATTCTTCATTTCTTGAAACTTTTTGATTACATATAGGACATTCTCGAAAATCTAATATGTATGAATGTATCTGCAGTTTCTGATGGTTTTAAATAGTTTTAAATAGGCCTTGGTATTACTCTGAGGATCGGGTCTTATTATGATAGAAATTGATGGCAAACGTGTTTAAAATTGCCTTTTTTTTTTTTTTTTTCAGAGAGAGAGAGAGAGAGAGCGAGCGAACAAGCAGGGGAGGGGCAGAGAGAGAGAGGGAGAGAGAAAATCCCAACCAGGCTCCACGCTGTCAGCACAGAGCCGGATGTAGGGCTTGAACCCACGAACCATGAGATCATGACCTGAGCCAAAACCAAGAGTTGGACGCTTAACTCACTGAGCCACACAGGCACCCCTCACGTTGGCTTTTCTAAGTTGAAGGTGGTCTCTTATAAATATTTCCTGACTTGAAATACTGATGAGAAATAGATTTACTAAAAAGCCTGGATTTTAGTATTTTTAAGTACAATAATTATTCTTAATAATAAATCATTCCTAATAATAAAAGATAAATATCTAAATGAATGATACATATAAGAAACTAGAAAAGGAAGATGATGTATAATAGTTTATAATATGTATGCTTATTTGCTGGAGCCAGAATTAAAGGCATATTGAAAGGATCCTTAACTTTTTTAGTTTTTTATTTTGAAGGAAGCTACATTTATTCCCTTTAATTCCCATTAATACTTATAATATTTTAAAAAATAGTTTATTTACAATTTCAACTAAAAAATCATGAGTGCTATATGATTTACTGTATGTTCAAAATTAGTAGGGGCACGTTACTGACTCAATGCCATAGAGCATGTGACTCTTGATTTTGGGGTTGTGAGTTCGAGCCCCCCATGTTGGGTGTTAGAGATTACTTAAAACAATTTTTTTAAGTTTTTTTTATCTTGCTTGAGACTGTTCTTAAATACACTTTACTCTTTAAATGACTAAGAATTACAGATTGTTTAATGTTTATTTACTTTTGAGAGACAGAGACAGCACGAGAAGGGGAGGGGCAAAGAGAGGGGGAGACACAAAATCCGAAGCAGGCTCCAGGTTCTGGGCTGTCAACACAGAGCCTGACGTAGGGCTTGAACTCAGGAACTGTAAGATCATGACCTGAGCTAAAGTCGGACGCTTAACCGACTGAGCCACTAGGGATAATTGGGCTGAATTAATGAGGTTTTACTGTATAGTTGAATATTTGGAGTTGGAGTAGCTATTTCCTTTTGTTAAATATTCTTGCTCTGCTTATGTTATTAATATGCTCAGGAAATCCATTTAATCTAATAAAATCTTATAGGTTAGGATAATCTTACAGGATAATTTATTTTCCCAGACTCTATTGGACTCTTAATATGGAGCTATGTGTTACTATATACTGAAAGACTTTGCTCATATTTTAGGAAGAATATTTACACTATTTGAGAGTACCTTCCAACTACCCTTATATACATTTAAGTATTCATTTATTTAAAAACAGTATGTTATGGGGTGCCTGGCTCGCTCAGTTAGTAGAGTGTGTGGCCCTTGATCCTGATCAGGGTTTTGAGTTTGAGCCCCGCGTGGGTGTAGAGATTACTTCAAAATAAAAATCTTAAAGTTTTTTTTAAATTTTATAATTATTACTAAAAGACCACCAAAGAATCTAGGTTATACTGCATTTGAGTTTGTTTTTTCATTATAAAATTTAAAATTTAGAAATTCAGACAAAATACCACCATTGTTATTTTCTATATTCTTAGCTAGCTGTCCCCTAACCTGTTTCTTCTTCAATAAAATCTAGGGGCACCTGGGTGGCTCAGTTGGTTAAGCATCTGACTTCCACTCAGGTCTTGATCTGATGGTTTGTGGGTTCAAGCCCCACATAGGGCTCTGTGCTGACATCTCAGAGCCTGGAGTCTGCTTTGGATTCTGTGTCTCCCTCTCTCTCTGCCCCTTCCCGGTTCAGACTCTGTCTCTCTAACTCTCAAAAATAAACAAACATTAAAAAAATAGAAAAAAATAAAATCTATAGAGACAAAGGAATGAAAGTCTTAGGATCATTAACAAAATCTTTAGCCGTTTTTAAAGTATTTTTTAAATTTTTATGTATTTTTAATTTTTTAATGTTTATTTTTGGGGGAGAGAGAGAGAGAGAGAGCGAGCGCCAAGGAAGAGAAGCAGAGAGACAGGGAGACACAGAATCCTAAGAAGGCATCAGGCTCCACGCTGTCAGCGCAGAGCCCATTGCAGGGCTTGAACTCCCGAACTGTGAAATCATGACCTGAGCTGAAGTCGGATGCTTAACCGACTGAGCAACCCAGGCACTCCTTAAGTATTTTTTTATTTTTAGAGAGAATCTCAAACAGGGTCTGTACCATCAGCACAGATCCCGAAGCTGGGCCTGATCTCACAAACTGTGAGATCATGACCTGATCTGAAATCAAGAATCGAATGCTTAACTGACTTGAGCCACCAAGGCGCTGCCCCTGCCACTTGTTTTTGAGGTGATGGTGATAGAGGAAAACAAAAAGAGAAGCAAGCATTCAGGAAGATAACTTTGCGGTTTAAAAAAAAATCTGTTAATGGCTTAACGGTATTAGTGAGAGGCAGGCGTTCCTTTACAATTGTTTATTTGTCCCTAGTTTCAATGAATATCCAGAATATTTTATTGGCTAAGATTCAGGAAATGAATATTTCACTGAGTTTGCTTATGAATAAGTCAGTTAAAATATTTGCATATTTGTTGTCCCACTTCTAAAAACAGTATAGAGGTTGTCATTTTCTTTTACAAATGTTTGCTGTAAACGCATGGTAGGCAATTGTTATGATAGGCAGTTGTTATTATTTGGAATTTTCAAGGCTAAACCCTGAAATCATATTTGTTGAAATCTAGGATTATAGTATGTATTTCTGAAATACATATATTTGTTAGTGCCTTGGTTTCATATTTTGACAGAAATGCCACATTAACACTTCTGTTAATTCTTATTTTGACAATTTTATAGTACGATTACTACATTAACGAAAGCAGAGAATAAGCTATCTGTTTGTGGAATTTTCAGGTGAATATATTCTGACTGAACCTGTCTGGAGTAAAAGAATATATAGGTCTTATTTAAGAAACATTGTTAGGTGTAAATGAGACTTTCAGGTTTTTCTGACAATTGTTCAGAATTTAAGCATTCACAGTGAATGTAAACTACTGGTATAAATATCAGACCTTCAATAATGGTACTAAAATAGCCTGATAAAATATTCTAGTAACAGTTAAAATCATCTAAAGCAAGATCAGCAAACTTTTCCTATAAAGGACTAGATAGTAAGTAAGTATCTTAGGCTTTGTGGGCTCTGTGATCTCTCTTGTAAAGATTCAACTCCTCTATTGTGCAGAAAAAGCCAAAGACTATCCACAAACAATGAGAGTGACTGTTCCAATAAAACTTTATTTAGAAAAACAGTCAGGGGACCATAAATTGCCAATGAATTTCAGTTTAAAAATATACCATATTTGGGAACTCAATGCACTTTCTGCTCAATAATTCTGTAAGATAAAAAATTGCTATAAAAATCTATTACAGAGTTTTGAAAAACATGTCACAGAAAATAAAAAGGATTTAAAATCAAGTAATGGTTAAAACCTCCATGGCATCTCTTGGTTTATAATGCCTGATAAATCCACTGGATGAAAAAAATCGTAGGCATCAATTGTCATGTATGCTCTTAGAGGTTATCAAACTGTTTTACAGGGATCTGGCTTAGAACTTTTTCATTGATTAAAACAAACAAAAAATTATGACATGCTATTCCCCACATTTACTAACATAAATACCAAGAGCACCTTCTTCAATACTTGGGGGAATAGTTGGAGAAATTGATGAATTAAATGATTTTGTTGGTTGAACAGAAAATAATTCCCAAAAAATAATTCCTGAAGAATGTTTAATTATATTACTGTTCTCCTGTCATTGATATTTACTTTGAGTTTCCATCTTACAGTATTTGTTTTTCTCATATTCCATGAATGTACCACAAGAGTATGCTTTCGAGTAAGTTAAAATATTTATAACCATTGGTTGTAATACCTGTGTAACTTATCTGACAGTTCAGTTAAAACATTTAGACTAATGTGTTACAGCTGAATTAACTTTAGAACCTTAAATATGATTGTAATGTATATATCTACTTTTAGCTTTTTTATTGTGAACTGTAACACATGTAGAATACATAAAACAGAGATGTACAGTTTAACAAGTTATTATAAAGCAAATGTCACTGGAACTACCATGCAAGTCAAGAAATACAGCATTGCCACCATTCCAGAAGGCTCTTGTATGTCCTCTCCAACTATAACTCCTTCCCTAACCTCTAGGGCTAACCATGATACTGATTTTTATAGTAACCATTTCTTTACTTTTCTTTTTTTCCTTTATTTTTTAAATTTACATCCAAGTTAGCATATAGTACAACAGTGATTTCAAGAATAGATTCCTTAATGCCCCTCACCCATTTAGCCCATCCCCCACTCCCACAACCCCTCCAGCTGTTTGTTCTCCATATTTAAGAGTCTCTTATGCTTTATCCTCCTCCGTTTTTATATTATTTTTGCTTTGTTTCCCTTATGTTCATCTGTTTTGTATCTTGAAGTCCTCATATGAGTGAAGTCATATGATATTTGTCTTTCTCTAATTTTGCTTAGCATGATACCCTCTAGTTCTATCCACGTAGTTGCAAATGGCAAGATTTCATTCTTTTTGATTGCTGAGTAATACTCCATTGTATATATATACCACATCTTCTTTGTCCATTCATCCATCGATGGACATTTGGGCTCTTTCCATACTTTGGCTATTGTTGATAGCGCTGCTATAAACATTAGGGTGCATGTGTCCTTTGAAATAGCGCACCTGTATCCCTTGGATAAATACCTAGTAGTGCAATTGGTGGGTCATAGGGTAGTTCTATTTTTAATTTTTTGAGGAGCTTCCTTACTGTTTTCCAGAGTGGCTGTACCAGTTTGCATTCCCACCAGCAGTGCAAAAAAGATCCTCTCTCTCTGCATCCTTGCCAACATCTTTTGTTGCCTGAGTTGTTAACGTTAGCCATTTTAACAGGTGTGAGGTGGTATCTCATTGTGGTTTTGATTTGTATTTCCCTGATGATGAGTGATGTTGAGCATCGTTTCATGTGTCTGTTGGCCATCTGGATGTCTTCGTTGGAGAAGTGTCTGTTCATATCCTTTGCCCATTTCTTCACTGGATTATTTGTTTTTTTGGGTGTTGAGTTTGATAAGTTCTTTATAGATTTTGGATACTAACCCTTTATCTGATGTGTTGTTTGCAAATATCTTCTCCCATTCCATCGGTTTCCTTTTAGTTTTGCTGATTGTTTCCTTTGCTGTGCAGAAGCTTTTATTTTGATGAGGCCCCCATAGTTCATTTTTGCTTTTGTTTCCCTTCCCTCTGGAGACATGTTGAATAAGAAGTTGCTGTGACCAAGGTCAAAGATGTTTTTGCCT
>CM053560.1:95041126-95104612 GCA_028646485.1 Cryptoprocta ferox
GTTTGCAAATATCTTCTCCCATTCCATCGGTTTCCTTTTAGTTTTGCTGATTGTTTCCTTTGCTGTGCAGAAGCTTTTATTTTGATGAGGCCCCCATAGTTCATTTTTGCTTTTGTTTCCCTTCCCTCTGGAGACATGTTGAATAAGAAGTTGCTGTGACCAAGGTCAAAGATGTTTTTGCCTACATTCTCCTTGAGAATTTTGATGGCTTCCTGTCTTTCATTTAGGTCTTTCATCCATTTTGAGTTTATTTTTGTGTATGGTATAAGAAAGTGGTCCAGGTTCATTTTTCTCCATGTCGCTGTCCAGTTTTCCCAGCACCAGTTGCTGAAGAGACTGTCTTTATTCCATTGGATATTCTTTCCTGCTTTGTCAAAGATGAGTCGGCCATACGTTTGTGGGTCCATTTCTGGGTTCTCTATTCTGTTCCCTTGATCTGAGTGTCTGTTCTTGTGCCATACTGTCTTAATGATTACAGCTTTGTAATACAGCTGCATTGTAAGTCAATACAGCTTGAAGTCTGGGATGGTGATGCCTCCTGCTTTGGTTTTCTATTTCAAGATTGCTTGGCTATTTGCGGTCTTTTCTGGTTCCATACAAATTTTAGGATTGTTTGTTCTAGCTCTGTGAGGAATGCTGGTGCTTTTTTTGATAGGGATTGTATCAAATGTGTAGATTGCTTTGGGTAGTATTGACATTTTAACAATATTTGTTCTTCTTATCCAGGAGCATGGAATATTTTTCCGTGTGTGTGTGTGTGTCTTCTCCAGTTTCCCTCACCAGCTTTCTATAGTTTCCTGTGTATAGATTTTTCACCTCTTTGGTTATGTTTATTCCTAGGTATTTTAGGGTTTGGAAGTGTAAATGTGATCAATTCCTTGATTTCTCTTTGTGTTCCTTCATTGTTGGTGTATAGGAATACAACCGATTTCTGTGCATTGATTTTATATCCTGACACTTTGCTGAATTCCTGGAACAGTTCTAGCAGTTTTTTGGTGGAATCTTTTGGGTTTTCCATATAGAGTATCATGTCATCTGCGAAGAGTGAAAGTTTGACCTCCTCCTGGCCAATTTGGATGCCTTTTATTTCTTTGTATTTTCTGATTGCTGAGGCTAAGACTTCCAATACTATGTTAAGTAACAGTGGCGAGAGTGGACATCCTTGTCTTGTTCCTGACCTTAGGGGTAAAGCTCTCAGTTTTTCCCCATTGAGGATGATATTAGCGTTGGGTCTTTCATATATGGCTTTTATGATCTCGAGGAATGATCCTTCTATCCCTACTTTCTTAAGGGTTTTTATCATGAAAGGATGCTGGATTTTGTTAAATGCTTTCTCTGCATCTATTGAGAGGATCATGTGGTTCTTGTCCTTTCTTTTAGTGATGTGATGAATCACATTGATTATTTTGCGGATATTGAACCAGCCCTGCATCCCATGTATAAATCCCACTTGGTCGTGGTGAATAATTTCTTTGATGTATTGTTGGATCTGGTTGGCTAATACCTTGTTGAGGATTTTTGCATCCATGTTCATCAGGGAGATTGGTCTATAGTTCTCTTTTTTAGTGGGGTCTTTGTCTGGATTTGAAATCAAGGTAATGCTGGCTTCATAGAAAGAGTTTGGAAGTTTTCCTTCCATTTTTATTTTTTGGAACAGCTTCAAGAGAATAGGTGTTAACTTTTCCTTAAATGTTTGGTAGAATTTCCCTCAAAAGCCATCTAGCCCTGGACTCTTGTTTTTTGGGAGATTTTTGATTACTAATTCAATTTCTTTACTGGTTATGGTTCATTTCCCACTACTTTCTACTTAATTTTGTTCTAGCTATTCAGGACTCCTTGCTATTCCATGGACACCAGTATTGAACTCATTTCTGCATCAGTTTTTGCACTAGTTTCTATTTTGTCTGGAATGCTTTTTTCTTTTCCTCTGAGCTTCCCAAGACTGAGTATTTTGCTTTGGTTGATATTTAAGTGTCATTCTTATAATTTTTTTTACTGTTTATTTATTTTTGAGAGAGGGACAGAGCATAATCGAGGGAGGGGCAGAGACTGAGAGGGAGACACAGAATCCAAAGCAGGCTTCAGGCTACGAGCTGTCAGCACAGAGCCCCACATGGGGCTCCATTCCACAAGTTGCGAGATCATGACCTGAGCCAAAGTCGGATGCTCAGCTGACTGAGACATCCAGGCACCCCTATTTAAGTGTGATTTTTAAAGAGCTCCCTTGCCTTTTTAAAGCAGTTTAAGTTTACAGCAAAGTTGAGTGGAAAGAACAGTGTTGCCATGTATGTCTTGTCCCTCCTCCCCTCCCCACTCCACACATATACAACATTTCCCCACTATCAACATCCATTCATTGATGCATTGTTATAATTGATGAACTCATATACTGACTCAAAATATCACCCAGGTCCATAGTTCACATTAGGGTTCATTCTGGTTAAACATTCTATGTGTTTTGACAAATGTATAATATGACATATGTTTACCATTATAGTATCATATAGAGTAGTTTTATTTTCCTAAAAATCTTCTGTGTTCTGCCTATACATCCCTCCCTCTTCCTAACCCATGGCAACCACTGATCTTTCCTACTGTCTCCATTGTTTTGCCTTTCCCACAACATCATTTGGATTCATGTATGTAGCCATTTTAGATTGGCTTCTTTCACTTAGTAATGTACATTTAAATTTCCTTTATGTCTTTTCATGATTTGATACTTCATTTCTTTTTTTAATTGTGATTAAAAAACAATATAAAATTTAATCGCTTAACATTTTTAAACGTATAATTCAGCAGTATTAACTATATTCACACTGATAACAGATCTCTAGAACATTTTCATCCTGTAAAACTATGAAACTCTAAACCCATTGAACAACTCCCCAACTCTCCCTTTGTCCATCCCCTGACAACCACCATTCTACTTTCTGTTTCCAGGATTTTGACTTCTCTAAATATTTCATATAAGTGGAATCAGATAGTATTTGTCCTCTTGTGATGGCTTTTTTCACTCAGCATAATGTCCTCAAGTTTCAATCATATTGTAGCATGTTATAGGATTTCCTTCTTTTTTTTTTTTTAAGGCTGAATAATATTCCATTGTATGTATATACTACAATGTCTCTATCCATTTATTTGTCAGTGGACATTTGGGCTGTTTCTACCTCTTGACTGTTGTAAATAATGCTATAATGAACCTGGGTGTGCAAGTATCTCTTCAAGATGTTATTTTCAATTCTTTTATTCTTTTGGATGTATACCCAAAAGTGGAAGACCTTTGACTAGAAACTTTGTCTTTGGTCTTCCTGTTCTAAAATAGGCCCCTCATCCCTGTCCTTTCCCTGCTCAGTTTTTATTCAATACTTGATATTATATTATATATATGTTTGTCTCTCAAAGTAGAATATTAGTTATATGAAATCAGGAACTTTTTTTATTTGCTGTTATCTCTTTAGAACTTAGGTTAGTGCCTGGTACATCGTAGGTAGTTAATAAAAATTGGTTGAAGGGATGCATAAATTGGATAAAATGGAAAATTAGAAGTAAATGTGCCTGCATTTAAATATCTTTGCTGTTGTTGTTGTCATTGTCATCATGGTTTGATATTGCTCATCTTTACCTTTCTCCTTTCTGTTTTCAGAATATGAGTGATGCTATGGCAATCTTGCACAAACTACAGACAGGCTTGGATGTAAATGTAAAATTCACTGGTGTTCGAGTGTTTGAATATACACCAGAATGCATAGTATTTGATCTTCTTGATATTCCTTTGTACCATGGGTGGTTAGTGGACCCTCAGGTAAGTAGAAAAATATAAAATATATAAACAGAAATGTAAAATTTTATTAATTTGAAAAATTAATATAAATTCATATGTTCTAATTATTTTTGTGCTTTTACCTGAAATTAGCCAAATTGTGAGCTTAAGGGCACTGTCCTCCGGACTGCTAAATCTGTCCAGGACTTCTGACTACATCTTTAAGGAGTTAGGAGTCAACTACAAAGTTGAATCTATATTTTCACCAACAGTTCTTATTATCTATCTTTTGCATTATAGTCATACTAATAGCGGTAAAGTTATGTCTCATTGTGGATTTGTTTGTATTTTTTTTTGGCTAATGATGTTAAGTATCTTTCCTTTTTTTTTTTTTTTTTTTTTTTTTACATTTATTCATTTTTGAGAGACAGAGAGAGACAGAGCACAAGTGGGGGAGGGCCAGAGAGAGAAGGAGGCACAGAATCTGAGGCAGGCTCCACGCTCCATGCTTTCAGCGCAGAGCCTGACGCTGGGCTTGAACTCACAAACTGAGATCATGGCCTGAGCTGAAGTCAGATGCTTAACCGACTGAGCCACCCAGGCACCCCTTCCTTTTTTTTTTTTTTTTTAATTTTTTTTAATGTTTATTTATTTTTGAGAGAGAGACAGAGACAGAGCATGAGTGGAGAAGAGGCAGAGAGAAAGGAGACACAGAATCTGAAGCAGGCTCTAGACTCCGAGCTGTCAACACAGAGCCCAATGTCGGGCTCAAACTCATGAACTGTGAGATCATGGCCTGAGCCGAAGTCGGACGCTTAACTGACTGAGCCCCTCAGGCGCCCCTTGAGTATCTTTCCATGTGTTTATTGGCCATTTATATATCTTCTTAGGAGAAATAGCTGCAGATCCCTTGCCCTTACTTATTTATTTGTTTGTTTGTTTAGTTTATTAATTTTGAGAGAGAGAGGGAGAGAATGGGAGGGAGAGAATCCTAAGCAGGCTCTGCATGCTCAACGTCAAGCCCGATGCAGGTCTCAAACTCACAAACCGTGAGATCTTGATCTGAGCCGAAATCAAGAGTCAGACCGTTAACCACCTGAGCCACCCAGGTGTCCCTCCCTTGCCCATTTTTAATTGGTCTATTTGTCTTTTTGTTATTGAGTTGCAAGAGTTCTTTATATACTCTAGGTATAAGTCTCTTATTAGATACATGATTTGTATACTTTCTCCCATTCTGTAGATTGTCATTTCACTTTCTTATTTTTTTTTAAAGTTTATTTATTTTGAGGGAGAGATAAAGAGAGTAAGGGAGGAGCAGAGAGAGAGAATCCCAAGCAGGCTCCACGCTGTTAATGCAGAGCCCAACGTGGGGCTCAAACCTACGAACCATGAGATCATGACCTGAGCCGAAATCAAGAGAGTCTGACACTTAACAGACTGAGCCACCCTCACGCTCCTGTGGTTTTACTTCCTTGATGGTATTCCTGAAGCACAAAAGTTTTTAATATTCATAAAGTCCAATTTATCTGTTTTTTTCGTTGTTGTTGTTTATGCTTTTGGTGTCCTAAGAAGGTTTTGCCTAACCCAAAGTCACAAAGATTTACTCCTGTATCTTCTCCCAAAAGTTTTATAGTTTTGGTGGTTATATTTAGGAATATGATCAATTTTGAGTACTTTTTATATATAGCTTTAGGAAGAATCCAATTTTATTCTTTTGCATGTGGATATCCAGTTGTCCTAGTACTATTTGTTGTACTCTTTGTAAAAGATTATTTCCCCCATTGAATTGTCTTGGTACTCAGAGGGATCTTTGTAAAACAACCCTCCCCTTGATTTCTGTGTCCCCCTCCTTTCCTTAAAAGCCTCTAGTAACTTAAATAAGATACAAAATCCTTACTAGAGTTTTTATGATACACTGCATGATCTAGACTGTCCAACTTTCACCTCACATAATACTCCAATTTTTTAAATTTTTATTTATTTATTTATTTATTTATTTATTTATTTATTTATTTTACTACTCTCCAGTAATACTAACTGCCTTACTGTTCTTCAGATATATCAAGCTCATTTCTTTTTTTTTAATTTGTTAAGTGTTTTTATTTATTTTTGAGAGAGAGAAAGAGACAGAGCATGAGTAGGGGAGGAACAGAGAGAGAGAGAGAGAGAGGGAGACACAGAATCTGAAGTAGGCTCCAGACTCTGAGCTGTCAGCACAGAGCCCGACGTGGGGCTCAAACTCACGAACTGTGAGACCATGACCTGAGCCGAAGTCAGACGCTTAGTTGAGTGAGCCACTCAGGCACCCCTCAATCTCATTTCTGTTTCAGGTTTTTGTACTACATTGTTCTCCCAGATCTTTTTGTTTCTGGTCCTTCATTATTCAGATCTTAGGTGAAATATCACTTTGGTAAAGAAGCCTTTCATGGGGGTACTTGGGTGACTCAGTCTGTTAAGCATGGATTCTTGATTTTGGCTCAGGTCATGATCTTACAGTTCCTGAGTTCAGGTCCCATGTTGGGCTCCAAACTGACAGCATGGAGCCTGCTTGAGATTCTCTCTCCCTCTCTCTGCCCCTGTCCTGCTCATGCTCTCTCTGTGTGTCTCAAAATGAATAAATAAAACTTAAAAAAAATTTTAATAAAAAATAAATAATAAAAAAGAGGTCCTTTCTGACAACTTGTTGAAATTAGTTACCCTCCTTTTCCCCAGTCATTTCCTCTCCCATGAGTCTCTTTGATTTGATTTTCTTTACCACTTAATATTATCTGGAGTTTTATTTATTTCTTTTTCTTTTTTCTTTTTTTAAGTAGGCTTCACACCCGGTGCGGAATCCAATGCAGGGCTTGAACTTACAACCATGAGATCAAAACATGAACTCGGATCAAGAGTTGGACACTTAACCAACTGAGCCACCCAGGCGCCCCTATTTATTTCTTTACTTGATTGATTCTCATCTCCTACTAGAATGTTTTATGAGGGCTGGGATCTTATATCCCATTGGTTAGAAGAGTGCTTGGCACATAGTAAGTTCTTAGTAAATATTGATTGATAGTATGAAGCATGCATACATGTCTGCATGCACTAACCACAAGGATGGAGAGATCACAGGTGCAAGTTTCTTCATCTCTGTCTATTGGTAAAAACAACTGGTAGTCTGGGCAAAGAAAGCATGGCTTATTATAAACAGGGTGTCTGTATCTTCATTGGCATCCTGTATCTGAGAACATCACTGGCAAGTCTAACCTTGTGCAACATTTTACATATTCAAGGTGAGCCATATTGGATCCTGGCAGATGACAGTGCCACGTTGCCTAGGTTCTTGAGGAGAATGAGCTGACAGCCTGAGAAACTTAAACCTGAGTTCTTAAAAATTGTACTCACATTGTAGCTCTGAATATATATGTGTAGCTATATATTGCCTGGTAGGCAGTTGAATTGATACGCTCAAAGAAAAACATATACTCAAATGTAGGACTGAAATTGTTCATCAGACTTTTCTGGTATACACAAGTGTTTTTCAAACTCTTGGAAGGGCCTGAGGATTGTGCTTTTTATCTGTATTACTTAATTGTGATGAATGATTCTGCTGCTGAGAAAGAAAAAAGAACAAGGCAACATTTTGGCACCTCTAGGTCTATATGAAATCTCCCTCAGAACTGGTTAGTTCTTTGTATTCTAATTATGTATTATGTAAGTAATTATCTCGCAAATAAGTATCAGCAGTTCACTGGATAGTAGGCATCAGAATCAGCTACTGAGAGAGTATGTCTCCATTATTAATTGATAACTAACTCTTGAAGAGCAACATTGGAAGCCAGATGATAGTGGAAATGATACATTGAGTGTGCTGAAAGAAGACAAATGCTAATCTATAATCCTGTTTCCAGAATAAATATCATTCAAGAATGGAGAAAAATAATTTTGTAGTTTAAATTAAGATAGCTTCTTCAGGGCACCTGGCTGCCTCAACCAGTAGAGCATGTAACTTGATCTCAGGGTTGAAAGTTCAAGCTCCACACTGGGTGTAGAGATTACTTAAAAATTTTTTTAAATTGTAAAAAAAAAAAAAAAAAAAAAAAAAAAAGATATCTTCCTGGCAATAGAGCATCATTAGTAGACAGTCTAAACAAGGATTTTAGAAAGAGGGAAAGTGATTTCAGATAGAGGGAAAAGTGAATGAAGAGAAAAATAACACGATAAACATGTGGATAAATATAAATGATTGTCGACTATATAAAATATAACATATTTTGTGATTTTAAAAAAGCATTAACATATGCAAACATAATAACATAAGTTGGGAGGAAGGTAAAGTATTCTAAGGGCCTAGAATTAATTGTTCAAGAAGAGAATATTAACTTTTGGCTTTGTAGGGTTAGATGTTACAATTTCTATAATTTCTTTGTCCAGTGTGGTAGCCAAGTGTGGCTATTTAAATTTAATTAAAAATTTATTTTCTGCGTTGCACTAGATATATTTCAGGTGCCCAGTAGTAACATGTGGCTAGTAGATATCTTATTGAGCAACACAGATTTGGAACATTTCCATTATTACAGAATGTGCTATTGGATGCTCTTTTAGAGTAACTATGAAAAGAATAGAAAACATAGTAACTTCTAGATTAGTAGAAGAGAGAAAAATTAATCTAAAAAGGAGGAAAGAAGAGGTAAAGGAATGTTGAACTGATAGAACAGAGAGAATAGATTTAATAAATTCAAATATATGAATAATTATAGTAAGTGTAAATAAGACTAAATCCTCTAGTTAAAAGTGATTCTGAATCTGAAACAACAAATATATATATTTGTTAATTACAAGAAACAAAAAACAGAAGGATTGCAAGTAAAAACTGCAACTAACTGGAAAAAGTTAGATTTATATGTATCTGGAGACACCTATTAAGTCAGTACCTAATTGATTGTTCATTCCTGGAACCCGTAGGAACTGTCACAAAGGATAAAGGTCAGTTTTCGACAATAAAAAAAAATTGTATGCACCTAATCATATAATCTCAAAGTACATAAAACAAAATTTAACAGAATTTTAAGTAGCAGTAGATCACCATACTGGAAGATGTTACTAGTAATTGATAGAAGCAGAAAAGAAAACCTGATTAATGTATATTCTTTAAAAAGAATTAATATTTTTTTATTTTTGAATAATTTCAGATTTATAGGAAATTTGCAAAGATGATTACTTTTTACCCATTTTTCCTAATTAAGTGTCAAAACTTAATATTGGTACATTACTATTAACTATATTATAGTCTTCATTGACACTTCACCAATTTATTTTATTTTATTTAAAAATTTTTTATTTAAATTTCATTTCACATACAGTGTAATATTAATTTTAGGTGTACAGTATAATGATTCAACATTTCCATACATCACCCAATACTCCCAGTGCGTGCATTCTTTAATTCCCATCACCTAATTAACCCATCCCCCCGACCGATCTCCCCTCTGGTTACCATCAGTGTGTTTTCTATAAGAGTCTGTTTCTTGGTTTGCTTCTCACTTCTTTTTGGTCCCCCCCCCGACCCATGCTCATTTGTTTTATTTCTTAAATTACACATATGAGTGAAATCATATGGTATTTGTCTTTCTCCGACTGGCTTATTTCACTTAGCGTTATACTCTGTAGCTCTGTCCATGTCATTGCAAATGGCAAGATTTCTTTTTTTTATGGCTGAGTAATATTCCATTGTATATATTTACCACATCTTCTTTATCTGCTCATCAATTGATGGATACTTAGGCTGTTTCCATATTTTGGCAATTATGTAGATAATGCTGCTATAAACATCAGGGTGTATGTGTCCCTTTGAATTAGCATTTTTGTATTCTTTGGCTAAATACCTAGTAGTGCAATTGGTGGATTGTAAGGTAGTTCTATTTTTAACTTTTTGAGGAACTTCCATACTGTTTTCCAGAGTGACTGTACCAGTTTGCATTCCCACCAACAGTACAAGAGGGTTCCCCTTTCTCCACATCCTTGCCAACACCTGTTGTTTCTTGTGTTGTTGAGTTTAGCTATTCTGACAGGTGTGAGGTGATATCTCATTGTAGTTTTGATTTGCATTTCCCTGATGATGAGTGATGGTGAGCATGTTTTCATGTGTCTGTTGGCCATATGTATGTCTTCTTTGGAAAAATGTCTATTCATGTCTTCTGCCCATTTTTTAATTGGATTATTTGGATTTTGGGGGTGTTGAGTTTTATAACTTCTTTATATATTTTGAATACTAACCCTTTAACAGATATGTCATTTGTGAATATCTTCTCCCATTCCATAGGTTGCCTTTTAGTTTTGTTGATGGTTTCCTTCGCTGTGGAAGGAAGACTTTGGTTTTGCTTATTCTTTGCTTGCCTCAGGAGACCTATCTAGAAAGAAGTGGCTATGGCTGATGTTAAAGAAGTTCCTGCCTGTGTTCTCTAGGATTTTTATGGTTTCAGGTCTCACACACTTCACCCATTTTTCTACTAATTTTTGTTGTTGTTGTTGTTCCATATGTAATCTAGGATATTACACTGCATTTAATCATCATATCTTCCTAGTCTTCTCTTGTCCATGACATTTTTTATTTTTTTCTTGAACCTGACTATACATTATGTTTATACATTCATGAAATTTACAAAAACTGACCTACTACAGGGCTATAAAGCAAGTTTCAGCAAATTTTTAAGGATTTAAATCGTATAGACTATAGAATATCCTCTGACCACAGTGCAATTAAGCTAGAAATCAGAAAAACAATAGAAATTGTTTGGGTTCAAAAAATCATAATGAAACTTAGAGTATGTTTTAGACTGTACAATAAGCAAATACATATTTTAAAGCCCTAAATATATTAATAAGAAAAGATTGAAAGTTAATAAGCTATGTATCCACTTTAAGAGCAGAAAGTGTTAAAATAGAAGGTAAATATATAGTAAAGAAGATTAACAAAGCTAAAATTCTTCAAATAAACATTCTTCAAAAAGAATTTTAAGATGACAAACAAGGGGGTTCCTGGCTGGCTCATTTGGTAAAGCATATGACTTGATCTTGGGGTTGTGAGTTCAAGCCCCATGTTGGGTGTGAAAATTACTTAAAAATTAAAAAAATAAATGAAAAATAAAATAACGAACAAAAAATGAAATTTTAAAAATATGTCGTTTAAATAGCATAAATTCCTAAGGATAAATCTGACAAAAAGATGTACAAGACCTCTGTATGGACAATTTTAACTTTGAGAGAAATTAGAGACCTATATAAATGTAGGTCTCTAAGATTTTAGATTTTAAGGCAGTTTATACAGTTGTCCTTTTTCTCTAAAGTAAATTATAGTTTCATTATAACTCCAAACAATATCCCAATAGATTTATGGGGAGTAGTGGTAGAATGAGACAAGTGGATTCTGCAATTTATATGGAAATGCAAAGACCAGGAATAGAAAATGCAATATTCTTGAAGCAGAATAAGCAGAAAGGACTTGGTCTTCCAGATAGGAAATATTTTAAATATTGTAATTAAGAATTGGACCAATGACAGAATAGAGAAGCCAAAAAGACTATGCCTTTATAGATAAATAAGGCACTGTAGAGCAACAGGGGAAAGGCAGTCCTTAAAATAAAAGGTGCTAATAAGGCAATTAGATAGCCATTAGATATCTAATTAGCTAGTTAGATAGCCAATTCAGATTTCTAATTAGATAGCCAGTTAGAAAAGAATGAAATTTTTTCTCCCAACTGACTGCATAAAATTCTGTTCCATATGCATTGATGTTTAACTGTCAAAGCTAAAACTCAAAAGTTTGAGAGTATGTTTCTGACCTTAATGATAGAAAAGGATTTCTAAAACAAATACATTAATCATGAAGAACACTGGTAAACATGACTACATTAAAATTGAGAACTTGTGATTATTAAAGAAATCCCATAGAAAATGTAAAACCAAGCCATTGAGTAGAAGATGATTATAATTTATATAATGAATAAAGAGATAATATGCAGAATGTATAAAGAATTCCTACAAATACACATATTTTAAGATATTTATAAGCTATATATCCACTTTAAGAGCAGAAAGTGTTAAAATGGTAAGTATAAAGAAAATTAACAAAGCTAAAATTCTTCAAATAAACATTCTTCAAAAACAACTTTAAGATGACAAACAGAGGGGGGTGCCTGGCTGTCTCATTCGGTAGAGCACATGACTCTAGATCCAGTTTAAAAAATAAAAAAAAAGAACAAATGACTTGAACAGGCACTTGATAAAAATGGATATCCAAATGACGAGTGAACATATGAACTAGTCATCAGGGAAATGCAAAATAAAACCAAAATGAGATACCATCATACAGCTATTAGAACTGTTAATATTTGTCTTATATAGTACTAAATGCTGAAGATGTACAATGTAGCGAATTCTCATTTCCTGCTGATGAGAATATAAATTGGCTTTCTACTTTGGAAAGCAGTGTGGATTTCTCCAGTAAAGTTGAGGATAAGCATAACCCAAGACTTAGCAGTTTGACAAGACATATTCCCTAGAGAAACTCTTTATGTGTAGAATAGGATAAATGTATAAGACTGTTCATAGCAGTATTATTTGTCATAGCCTGAAACTGAAAGAAACTTAGAATAACTCTCAAAAGATGAATGATAAAAAAATTATATTATGGTATATCCATACTAGGGAATACTATGCAATGAAAATGAACAAAGAATAGCTGCAAACCACTATATATAACTACCTAGCATATATTTGTTTATTTGGTTTATTGTCTTTAGAATGTAAATCTTATGAAAGCACAAACCATCTCTTTTGTTCACTGCTGAGTCTGCAGTTTCTCTAACAGCATGTAGTACATAGTAGTGCATAAAAGGCTCCCAAATGAATTGAAGGAAATACTAATACAGAAGGGCACCCGGGTGGCTCAGTCAATAAAGTGTCCTACTTCGGCTCAGATCATGATCTTGCGGTTTGTGAGTTCCAACCCCATGTGGGGCTCTGTGCTGACTGTCGTGGATTCTTTGCTCCTTCCTGCCCCTGCCCCCCGCAAAAGTAAATAAACATTTAAAAAAATACTAATGTAGAGATTCTGCCTATGAAAAGTTGAAATCTTTGTATTGTTTGGTCTATAGCAATAGAATTGAATTTTGTATATTGATCTTGTATTTATTATAGTTGTATTTTTGTGGATTCCTTAGGATTGAAAATTCAGATTCTTTGCAAAGACTTAAGTTGAATCACTAAAGAAAATTGTTGTAAACAGTAAAAGTGTTAAGAAAAATAAAATCTAAAGGAATTGTGCCCTCAAATTGCTTCTTAAGGGTCTAAGTTTTCACTTTAAATCAAAACTGGAAGTCATAGTCTTTTGTGTATATAGAATCATAACCAAATGATCGCCTTTCAAAGAAAAGCCCTTATTTGGCTGTGCATCAAAAGATTGACAAGGGAATAGTTCGTGTATTTTTTAACATAAAATGTTTAAGATATGTATATAACAATTTTCCACAATTTCCTGCTTTGACTTTTTTCAATTAACTGCTCTTCTCAACAGTCAGTCGTTCCACAATGGTTCAGAGGCTTTTTCCACCCTAGAATTTTGCAGGAACAAAGAAATCATAGCCTAGAGCAGTTGTTCCTAAACTTTGCTATGCAGCAATGGAATGAAAACTTAGACAACTGAAAAGAGAAGCAACTTGAGCCTGGAATTCTTTTAGATCTTTTTAACAAGCTCCCCAGTTTGAGAACCATTGTCCAGAGCATTACTTGTACAGTTATATGTGAAGACTTGTGGTGTTCAAAAAGTAAGTATTTAAGAAAGATCATTTAGATGTAGAAAGAAAACATTAGCCCTTTTATTTTATGTCATTGTATTAATTTATATTTGTTGTATTATATATTTATCAATATAGTAATACATGTAAATAGTTTATAAGTAAATATATTTTTCAGATGGGATGGCAATCAAAGCAAGTTGTTTAGCCACTAGAAACCTATTTTTCTTCAATAGTCAAAGCAAAGTATAATGGAAGGAGAGTAGAGATGCCCAGTTCTATTCTCCTATAGCTAAACTTTACATTTACTTTTCTACTTGTGCTGCCAAAAACAAAGATTAAATAAGACTCATGAGGCAAATACTGTCCCTGATTAATATATATTAACTTTTCTTCAGGAAAATGACATAGTTACATCTACTTATATCTCCACTATACTTTGCTAAGAACTAAATAATGAATAAAATGGGAAAGCTTTGTTAATCCCATAAATTAATATCTTTAGATTTGCCTGCTTTAAGTGCAAAATATTTATTTTTTAGGGGAAAAACTGAAATTTTATTTTTCCTCCTGAAATAGTTTACTTTTTATTTTAATCACTTAAATGCATCTTTACAACCTTAAATAAAGTTGCATGTAATAATACCATTTCATTCGTTTTCATAATTCAAATATAGCTAAGCAATATTTTTCATAATATGTTATATAGTGAGCTGTAAACAAAATTAGAAACTGATGGGTGTTAATTTCTTTTTAATAAGTAATACTTTTATACTTAATATAATATTAGAATAAAACCCTAAAGAACGATACAGGTTTCTTTGTCATTGTTTTTAATCTTATCATGATTAGTGAGACAGTCATTTGTTTTCTAGATTGATGACATTGTAAAAGCTGTTGGTAACTGCAGCTACAACCAGCTAGTGGAGAAGATCATCTCTTGTAAGCAGTCAGACAATAGTGAGCTGGTTAGTGAAGGTGGGTGAGTGCTATTACCTGACATATTTTTGGCAAAATAACTTGTCTTATAATTTAGTATCTTTTAAATGTCACAGATAAGACTTCTAAAAAATACAAGTGATGCTACTTGTAGGAAATCAAAGAAGTAATTATTCATAAAGATACCAGTGAAAGGTTTTTCTAGAACACTTTTCACTTGACTTTTAGAATCAGGCCTGTATTCTAAAAATCTTTGGAATCACTTGTTAGCTTTGATAAGGTCAATCACTCAGGAGTTATTGATAATTACTCTTTTTTGAAAAAAAAAGTTGGGAGTAATGAGTGAACTTTATAATTCATCCTCTAATTGAAATGAGTATTATATACTTGTGTTCATTTTAGTATAATATAGTATATTAAAGCACCATTTTAAATCCAAGTATACTCTGATCAACAGTTTTCCTAATCCCTAACTAATTAAAATTGCTAAATTTATCATCATAGAAGCAGTTTCATGTTATTGCAGCTGTGTTCTAGTCAATGAAGGGAAGAGAATATTTGAAATCAGAATGCTATAAGGAGCCATAGTATTTGGATATACCTTTCCTACTACCTACTTCACTTTCTCATGAATATGCACAAATACTCAGGCTGCTGTTCTCCTCTGTTTGAAGGGTAAGTAAAAGAAAGAGAAATCACAAGAAATAGGAGAAACTATGCCTCTCAGACACAGTTCTTTTACATGAGGTATAATGAAAGTTTATTATAATCACCATATTAAAAAAATTAAGTGACTGTAAGAGGTAGAACATGTAAAAGAAAATAGGTACATGAATCACATACTATATTGATAAATCAGAACCCAACTAATTATATTACTCAATAGATCTGTAAGTTTAACACGTTTATTCAAGAAACAAGTAGCCAGAAAATACAGAATATTTTAGTGGAGACTTATCCTGGGTTTTTACTTGGAATAGACACATAAGTACACAGGGATATCAGTCACTGATTTGTATGACAGCTCTTTCACTGCAACTCAAGGCAACAAAGTTTAATTATAGGGGTGAGGGGAGAAACAAAAGCCATTAAAACAAAAACAAACTTCCAATTAATAAAATTCCACTCACTAGAACTCCCATTCTTTTTTTTAATTTTATTTTATTAAAAAAAATTTTTTTTTGGTTAATATTTATTTATTATTGAGAAGCAGCATGAGCATGGGAGGGACAGAGGGGGGGGGAGACACAGTATCTGAAGCAGGCTCCGGGCTCTGAGCATAGAACCCAGCGCGGGGCTCGAATCCATAAGCGGTGAGATCATGACCCTAGCTGAAGTCGGACGCTTGACCGACTGAGCCACCCAGGTGCCCCTCCATTCTTTAAAAAAAAATTTTTTTTTTAACGTTTATTTATTTTGGACAGACAGAGACAGACAGAGAATGAGCAGGGGAAGTGCAGAGGGAGAGGGAGACACAGAATCCAAAGCAGGCTTCAGACTCTGAATGTCAGCACAGAGCCTGATGCAGGGGTCAAACCCACTAACTGTAAAATCATGAACTGAGCTGAAGTTGGACACTCAACCAACTGAGCCACCTAGGCGCCCTGAACTTTCCATTCTTTATCCAAACTCTGATTACTGTGTATTCCTACAAAAAAAGACTATAATTGCCATGTGTAGATTCCAGCTATCTCAGTAACTTCCAATATACTATTCCGTAGTAACTTAGGGATCAATAGGGTTCAGAAAGTGTTAACAGATGGATTGATAGCTAGAAAAGTGATATTTGGATGAATAGGCTTATAGGGTATGAAGCTATAGGGAATGCATGTTAACAGCAATTTTGCCAAGGCAGCCTGTAATGTCACTAGGGTAGGACTTAGGCAGTACACTAATTAACAAAGTGAACAACAGCAACACAAATCCAGTCTCTTTATTTCTTCTCCTTTTTCTCGACCTGATGTTACAACTAATGTTACTATTTCTCTAACATTGATTCCCCAGGATTACAAAAAACTATAAGTAAAAAAAATTTTTTTATGTGTATTCATTTTCTGAGAGAGAGACAGAGTGCGAGCAGGGGAGGGGCAGAGAGAGAGAGAGAGACACAGAATCTGAAGCAGGCTTCAGGCTCCAAGCTGTCAGCACAGAGCCCCACGTGGGGCTGGAACTCATGAACCAAGAGATCATGACCTGAGCCGAAGTCAGATGCTTAACCAACTGAACCACCCCGGTGCCCCACTATAACTAATTTATATAGTTATAATTTGAGAACTCATTGATAAAATCAAGGAAGGAATCCTCTTTAGTGTTACAGAATTTTTGGATAATATGTACCAGAATTGATTAATACTTTGGTATGTAAATTTTGTAATGGTAGAACTCTGCATATCAGATTTTTATATCAAGGAATAATTATACATGGAATTCAGTACAGTTAAAAAGCTAGGGGCACCTGGGTGGCTCAGTTAAGTGACCAACTTCAGCTCAGGTCATGATCTCACACTTTGTTAGTTTGAGCCCCGTATCAGGCTCTGCAATGACAGCTCAGAGCCTGCAGCCCGTTTCAGATTCTGTGTCTCCCTCTCTCTCTGCCCCTCCCCTGCTCATGTTCTGTCTCTCTTTCCTTCAAAAATAAATAAACATTAAAAAATTTAAAAAAAAAATAAACTAGTTTTTTGTTTATAAGAAACTATAAATGTGTAGTTTGAAGTATTTATTCAGTTCCAATGGTTACTTGTATAGGCACTAAGATAATAGTATAGGGAAGAAAAGGCCACAATGGATATTTTCACTTTTAATGTAGCAATTAGCTTTCCTCCAGTGTTTTTTCTTCATATTTTCTTGGGTATAGTGTTCAGCTAAAGGAGTCTGCTTTTTCTGTTTGTGCCACAACTGTAACTTTCCTTCTGAATCAATAAAATATCCAAAAGGTGGTTTATATCTAATTCTTCTTTATTAAAAGGTATTAAGCTTTAATCTCAGGTGATAACTGCTTATTTTTTTAATTCAAATATTTTCATTGCCATGAGTACAGAATACAAGAAAGAAATATTTTTACTGTCATTCTTTTTTGATGAAAAAGCAATGTTAACTAAATAGAATTAGATATTCTTTCACCTTCTTTCAGATAACATTTTTTTCTTTTGCTGACAGTACCTTGTAAGTAAAAATACAGAACTTTCATGTGTACATAGAGTATTATTTGTTTCCTCTTTTGGATGGCAGTACTTTTTTGAATATAGGTATAATGATAGGGGTGGCACGGCAGCAAAAATCAATAAGGAAAAACAAATAGCACAGTACCAGCTGTCAGACTTCACTAGAGCTGGTCACTTAATTCCAGATACTTTCTCAGGAATAATTTTTTCCTTAACAATTATTTCTAAGTTAAAAAAATGCTCAAATAATTCCTAGTTTAGCATTTAAAAAAATTTTTTTAATGTTTATTTTTGATACTCATTTATTCAAATACTTATCAAGCCTTTATCATGTGCCATAAACACTAACGATTATAGTTTGAATTTAAATTATTTCTGATTAAATGATACTGATTTTCTCCTCTTTTTCTTTCATTTTGAAAAACTCTCAAACCCATAAAAAAGTTGAAATATTACAATCGATTACATATATGCAATTTGCCTGAATTCACCAGTTATTAACATATCGAAGTTTTGCTTTCTTTCTCTGTTCACACATATAAACACACTTTTTCCTAAACCATGTGAGAATTACTTACAAATATCACAGCACTTTGCCTATTAATCCTTCAACATTTGTCTCCTAAAAACAAAGAATTCTCTTATGTAGTCACAATAAATTATCTCAGGAAATTTAGCATCAATACAATACTTTTTATATCGATAAAATACTTTTATCTAATATACTGTTCGTATTCTTAATTTTCCAGTTGTCTCAATAGTGCCCTGTATAGCTCTTAAGTTTTTTCATTGTAGGCTCCAATCAAGAATCATTTGTCATATCAACTTAGTTTCCTATAATCTAGAACAGATCTTTAATCTTTTTTCTTTTTTTCTTTTTGGTCTTTCTGGTATTGACTTTTCTTAATAATCCAGGCCAGTTTTTTGTAGGATAGTCCTCAATTTGGATTCATTTGATTGTCTCCTTATGAATAGAATAGTTACATATTTTTGGTGGGAATACTATATACGTGATATTGTGTCTTTCCCAGTGCATCAGATCAGGTGGCACAAGAAAGATGTCTGCTTATTCTGTTATTGGTGATGTTGAAATATGATTAAGGTGGTATCTGCTAGACCTTTTTGTTGTAAAGATGTCTTTTGCCTTTTGTAATTAATAAGTAATCTCTGATGTGCTTTGAAACTGTGTGAGTACCCTGTTCCCTAATAATCTTTTACCCAGTACAATTGGCATTCATTGATTCTTGTCTAAATAAACTATTATTGTGGTGGTTATATTTCTATTATTCCTTTTACATTTATTAGTTGACGTTCTTCTGTAAAAATAAAAGTTTTCTCCTCCCCCATTAGGAATTTTTTTTATCATTGTAGACTTACGGATTCTTTTTTATTCAGTGTGTTATAATCCATTATTATCATTACTCTTTTTGATGCTTACAGTTATCTCAGATATATCCAATGGAGTCCTCTCAACCTGGATCCCATGTTCTTTTTTAATTTTTTTTATTTTTTTAATGTTTATTTTTGAGAGAGAGTGCAAGCGGGGGAGGGGCAGAGAGAGAGGGAGATACAAGTGAAGCAGGCTCCAGGCTCTGAGCTGTCAGCAGAGAGCCCAACGTGGGGCTCGAACTCACTCGTGAGATCATGACCTGAGCCGAAGTCGGACACTTAACCGACCGAGCCACCCAGGCGACCCCCCATGTTCTTTTATAATGTCTTCATTTCTTGAGTACTTTCTTATTTTATGGCACAGTAGGATGTTCTGTGCTCCCTACTATATCCCTGGAATCAGATTATATGAGCCCTTGTATTTTCAAAGGAAATCTGGGCATTTGTCATAGTAAAAAGGGATTGTTTTGCCCCATCCTCTTGAGAAAAAATATTGATATAATGTATTTGATTTTTGAAAATTGACAGTAGATGAAACTAAAAAGGCAGTCATTGCTTAAAGCTATCACTGTGACAAAGTTCTGATTGAGTTTAAATTTGAATGTAAATCTTAGGCAGTGGCAAATCTAGCCAATATTTAAAACTAAGCCAAGTTTCCTTTTCTCCTATAGCCTCTTTTTGTTCTTTTTTGCCTATTTTTAGTGCCTCTCTTTCTAGTTTCAGTTCCTTTAAGGCACTTAATACTTTTGTGTTCTCTAATAACTCTTCAGTAACAGAGGAAAGTAATTTGATAAATTTAGTATGGAATTTCTGAAACTAAGAAATATTTTCAAATATATTACTGTCAAGAAAACAATTTTTAATTTAAATTCACTTTTAGTAATATAACTTTATTATTACCATTAATTTTTACTTTTGGTATAATTAACAGTATGTAGAACATTAAAATTGAAATTTAAGCTAAATGTTGCAAATAAACTTTGATTTGAAAAGCAATGCAGATAAGTAAACTGCTATGTAACATTTAGAATTGTTTACCAAAATTTAAGTACTGACAAAAAGTTGAAACTAGGTTAGGCTTTTGAATATTCCATGAAAATCACAGGGATCATTTTAAGAGTTGATAAATGAATTAGGAAATATTGTTTTTTGTAAGTCTAAATCAGGATATGCTTTGGGTCTTGGAAGAAATATAATTCAGTTTGCATTTATGATAATCAGCACTAAATTTTTAATCTTAATACCAATAATTCTCCTGTGTTCCAGTCTATAAATATAGACTACAGACTATTTCTATAACTAGCTTTATATGTCCTTGAGCAAGTCATGTATTCTCTCTGAGCTGATGTCCTGTTCTCTAGAATGAAGTAGCTGAGAAAGACCTTTCTGGTGTTGTATTTTTTAATTTCACACACATGAAATAATGTTGTGAGTTCAGTAATCTCCACTGAATTTTTGTATCATTTTGAAAGGGACTTGTAGAGAGGCCGTTGTATGAGGTGTGGGAGGAGCATTCAGAAACATCTTTCTGAAGGAACCATTTAGTAATGTGGATATTATATAAAACAGTGGTACTTCTCAGCATAGGCATAGTGCTTAAAACTAAAACTATTATATAGCAAGTGCTTTAGTATATAACTAATGCATTTTATCCAATAACTTGGTACTTGGCAAAGTAATGATAATAATTGAAGAGGGAAGCTCTTCTAAATGTATAAACCCAAGAAGTTACAAATGGGCTATAAATTTCCTTTGGCCAGGGCCTTCTGTATAAGGTTTTGCACTTCCCCTTCAACCTTAACCAATTCCTTGAAATAGTGTGATACTGGTAGCTTTTTACAATCACTTTGCAGCTTAAAGTGCTGTAGCTTAAAGTGCTGTAGCTTGGCCCTAAGGGTGAGGGATAGAGAGGGAGTGGAGTAAACTTATGTTATCCAGCTGCCTCTGGCCCTACCCAAGTTTATTTTCAATTTTTTTGTGGGGTGTCAGTTTCTTAACTGACATCTTTCCTGTTCATCTTTCCTTCCTATATCTGTACCTCTCTGCTCACTTATGAAAATTTTTAGGGCATTATCTTCCACCACCACCCTTCATTGCTTCTGAGACATTCCTTATTAAAAGAAGGGAGCAAAAGGATGAAGAAGAGAAAGAAGAAAAGAAGCCTTTTAAAATATTTATACAGATTCTCATTAGTCCTGGTAGTTATGTTCTATAAAGTTGCTATGAATGTTGAATTAGTGAACACTGAACCACTGCTCCTAGGGAAACACAAGATTAGGTTCCCGTGAGCCTCTGGTCACAAGATTTTCATCAACTAATCAATAAATACATACCTTGTTTTATTTGCATTTCTATTTAGAAACACCTTATTTAATACATATTGTTGATCCATTAACATTACATTCATGGCCAACAGCACTATAACTCTTGTCTGAATGAATTTGCAAAAATATGTGTTTTCTCTATAAGGCATGTCACAACCTTGTGCACTTAGGAACACTACCCAGCACCTTCAGCAGTATGCTTGGGAGCATTCACACAATAAAAATCACCCCAAAAAGCACACCTACTAGACTGTGAAGAGTCTGTTTTGGTAAGAAAGCTGCAACAAGAAGGCAGAATGCTGCCTTGTTTGACTTCAGTGGAGAATGTGTGCATTGAGTGACTCAAATTTTTTGCCACTTTGCACATATCCAAGATTGACCCTGAAAGCATATCAAGTATTGATTTTGTATTTATAAATAAATTTTAGTTAGTAGATGAGTTTGCAAATATGAAAGTGCACAGATGATGAGGATCAGCTAAACTCCAGGAAGCTTCTTTATATTTCACTGTGTTTTGAAAACAAAAGAGATCATTTCTGTCTTGGAACTTGATATAGCTACATAATGAGTGGTATATGTTGGAGGACATTAGGATAAAACTGGCATCAGTTCTCTCACTGTTTTCTGTTTGGTCTCACACCTGCTTTTAGTTTTTTAAGGCAAAAAGTGAACACGTTGTGAATTGAGAATTATCTGGGATCTTTGTTAACATCTTCAAACCAACTCAATTTATTAAGGCTACTTTTAATTTCTAAACACCTTTCCATTGGGAAAGTAGGTGTTGACATATATCTTTCATTCCTACCTACTTTTTAAACTGCTGACTCTTGGCTTCTTATTTGTTTGAATGGGTTTTAGTTTTATTGTGTTTCTATCTTTTAATAATAGTGCCTGAAATCCTTTTTGTAAGGTGAAGTATTAGTAAATATATTTATTGTTAAAAAGAATTTCACAGAACTGTTTCTTCAGGATGGAGAATGTTTATAGACACATCTTCTATACCAAAATTAGAAAGAAGAATCTTCAATATGGAGTCAATCATGTTATAGTAGGGAAAATCTTACTTTGATTAGCCTTTCTTCATACTTGGAACACAATGTAAATAGAAAAAACTTTTTAATTTTGAAATTATTTCATCTAATATTATGCATTGTTTCCATAGGCTTTGTAGCTGAACAGTTTCTAAATAACACAGCCACTCAACTGACATACCATGGATTATGTGAACTAACTTCAACAGTTCAGGAAGGAGAACTTTGTGTGTTCTTTCGGAATAATCATTTTAGCACCATGACTAAATACAAGGTATGATATAGCAATAGCTATTTAATTGTTATTCTAAGGTAAAGGAGCTGGATTTAGAGATGTTTTATGATCTACTTCAAAATTTAAAAAATTAGCATAATCTTTATTCATCAGATTATGAAGGTGATTATTAAATACTCCTTTAGGATGCAATGGATTCACAATTTAAGTGTTACTTCAAATCAGCTTTTTAAGTTTCAACCCCTTTTTCACAGATTACTGCATTAAAAAGTATTAGATCCTTTCTAAGAAAAAAAAATAAAGATAAACCTTAGAAATAGAACTAGGATCACTGCTAATGATGGATGTGTATATTTGAGAGTTAAAGGAGGTTAGAAGAATCAGGATCTGTCTTTATGATGGTGTTTACTGTTATTAAAGTTACCAGTGTGACTTTAAATTCTTCTTATGCCATTTATGGTTCTGCCAAGAATCTTATTGGTTTATCCTGTTTTGTTATCTCTTCATCCATCTCATCCATTTTTACAGCTGCTACCTATGAGGAGTTTATCAACTTATAGGGAGGCTTCTGTGGTAGGATACTGCCCTGATCATGTCAGTAATATAGCAAAAATGTTCAGTAGCATTCAGTGCCTAGAGGATAAAAATGCAAGTATTTTCTACTATCCTCCTGTGCCAACACTTTGCTTCAGCCCTGTAGTCTGTCTACTCATTAATAATCCTCTATCCTCGGGGCACGTGGCTCAGTCAGTTAAGCATCTGACTTCAGCTCAGGTCATGATCTCAAGGTCTGTGAGTTCCACCCCCCACGTCAGGCTCTGTGCTGACAGCTCAGAGCCTGGAGCCTGCTTCAGATTCTGTGATTCCCTCTCACTCTGCCCCTCCCCCACTCACACTCTATCTCTCTGTCTTTCAAAAATGAATAAACATTAAAAAAAATTTTTTTAAATAAACATCTGTCCTCATATATACTTTACACTTTCCCATTTCTGCACTTTTACTATTGTTTCTTCTTAATTCCTATTTGAAGAGATCTCACTCCTTTTAGCCTATGCACAATTTCACCTATCTTTTTTTTAACGTTTATTTTTAATTTATTTTGAGAGAGAGATCGGGGAGGGGCAGAGAGAGAGGAGAGAGAGAATCTCAAGCACTGTCAGCGTGGAGCCCTATGTGGGGCTTGATCTCACAAACCACGAGATCATGACCTGACCTGAAATCAAGAGTGGAATGCTTAACAGACTGAGCCACCCAGGCTCCCTTCACCTATCTTTTAAGAAGCATTTCAAGGGGCAGGGTGCCTGGGTGGCTCAGTAGGTTAAGCGACCGACTTCAGCTCAGGTCATGATCTCACGGTTCATGGGTTTGAGCCCCGTGTCAGGCTCTGAGGTGACAGCTTGGAGCCTGGAGCCTGCTTAAGATTCTATGTCTCCCTCTCTCTGCCCCAACCCCGCTTGTGCTCACTCTGTCTGTCTGTATGTCTCTCTCTCTTTCTCTCTTAAAAATAAACATTTAAAAAGACTTTAAATACAATAATTTTTTTTTAAAAAGGCATTTCAAATTCTAACTCTACAGTACAGGTACTCCTTTTCTCTTTAAACCAGTGGTACTTAACCAGATTGTATGCTAGAACTACCTGGAAACTTCTTAAAAAATAACCAACGCCCAGAGCCCACCACCAGTTCAATTAAATCAGACTGTCTGGAGGTAGGACCTAAGCATCTGTGTGTTTTAAATGCTCCCCAGGTGATTTAAATGTGCAGTCAGTTTTCTTTTCCTGTAAATATGCCTTCTTTCTTTAAATGAAAGTAAGCTGATTTGAAGTCAGGAATCAGGTTTTCATATTTCCTTCAACACTTTAATCAATGAATTGCACAAAGCAGTGTAAAATAATGCTTTGGTTATATAAGAATACTTTAAGCACTGGGTAATATATAGAACTGTTGAATCACTATATTGTACACCTTCTGAAACTAATGTAACACTGTGTGTTAACTACACTGGAATTAAAATGTTTAATTAAAAAAAATACTCTAGGGGCGCCTGGGTGGCTCAGTCGGTTAAGCATCTGACTTGGGCTCAGGTCATGATCTCGCTGTTCGTGGGTTCGAGCCCTGCGTCGGACTCTGTGCTGACAGCTCAGAGCCTGGAGCCTGTTTCTGATTCTGTGTCTCTCTCTCTCTCTGCCCCTCCCCCATTCATGGTCTGTCTCTCTCTGTCTCAAAAATAAATAAACTATATAAAAAAATTAAAAAAAAATACTCTAAAGCCGTTGCTTCCTGTTATTAGTTATAGGAGGCATTCATTTGTATTGCTCCCACATTTGAGGTGTATGTGTGCTAGGTACAAACCCAGAGTCATCCATGCTTTTCAGAAATTTAAGGCCCCAAAACCTCAGAATCAGAATTATTGCTACATAGTATATACTGCTTAGTTGTCTTGCTTTATCTGACATCAAGGCCACACTTCATTCATTTAACAAATGTCTATCAAGCATGATTATGTTAAATATTTAGTAAGCGTGATTATGTCTGGGTGCTCAGCCAAGTACTAGGACTGCAGCCTGTACAAGGCAGCTTTGGATCCTACCATTTAAGGACCTTCTAGTTTAGCAAGAAACATATGTTAAATAATTGCACAAATAGTTATTATTTATGTTGAGATATACTCTGTAAAGGGTACATACACCTGCTGTGAGTGGTTTTATCAGGACTTAGAACCAAGTTGGGGATGTCAAGAAAAATTTCCTTGAGAAGGTAACAGTTAAACTGAGACTTGAAAAAATGAGTCTTTTAGGAGTTAAATCAGTTAGCAAAAAAAGGATTAACTAAGCAGATAGAACATCTGTGCAAAGGCCCTGAGAAGGAAAAGAACTTAACTCCTTAAGGAACTAAAAGAAGGCTTGTATGAAGCATAGAAAATGAGGGACATGGTGTAAGGCTTAAGAGATAGGCAGGTACCAGATCTTGTATAGAGTCTGAGTTAAGAAGAGAAACATATCTTGGTCTCCTGATGGCCTAGTGATTCTTTGTGTTTTGGTTTTTTGTTTGTTTGTTTGGGCTCAGCAGGAGTGTGATAGTTTAATGGGAAAATAAGATCTCTGGCTGTTCTTGGTGGTTGTTATGCAGCCTCCCCAGACTGAACTGTAGATGTTTTTGTCTTTCCTATCAAGGCCGTATCCCTGACCAGAAGTCCACTACTAGTCAGCTACGTATTCCCAATGTCCCTGTGTGGTTGGGGAGGGGTGCCTCCCCTCAGGCACTTTCTACCATGTGTCTGTTTCTGGACTAAGTGTACATTTCTGTGAGATAATGATAACTCAGAGAATGTGTGCATTCTGTTTCTCTGCTTCCACGTTTTTCTCTGTAAACCTTATTCTGTGGCTAAACAGTGTATCAAAGGTGATATGTTATCTCCCGGGTGCCCCCTCTTGTACAACATTAAGGTGCTTTGGACTTCGAGGCAAGTGTGGATGTGGATTCCGTTAGGAGACTATTGTGCAAGGCCAAGTAAGATGTTATACTGACTTGGACTAGGATGGTAAAGAAATGGAGAGTGGAAAGATTCCGTAGATATTTAGGAGATATAATCAACCAGATTTGGTGATTAGGATGTAAAAAACAAGAAAGAATGGTTTCTGGGTTCTTTACATGAAGAACTGGATAAATGGTGGTGTTCCAGAGAACACTGGAAGAGGGGAAGAGAAACATCATGAAATTAGCCTTGGAGCTGTTAGAGCTCCTTCCAAGGCATTTCTCCAAGTGAAAATGTTGGGTAAATGGTTCAAGACTGGAATAATTTTTGTGTATAAATGGTAATTTGGGAAAGGGTGAGATTTACAAGGAAAATATAGAATGAGAAGGAAAGAGATGGCTTAGGACAGATTTAAGGAGTGCCAACATTTAAGAATCAACTAAAGGAATATGAACTAACAAAGGAGACTGAGAAAGAAAAAAAGAAAAGGAAAATCTGAAGAGTATGGTATACATATAAGCCAACAGGGAGAGAGTATTTCAAGAAGAACAGAGATCTCAGTTGTTAAATGCTATTGAGAGGATGAGAAACATGCGGACACTGTGGAGAAACCTGTCCATTGGTGATACGGATTTCATTGGTATCTTTTAGAGAATGGTGGCACCCAAAAAAACTCAATTTGAATTGGTTAAGAAGTGATTGGGGTGGGGGGCACCTGGGTGGGCTCAGTTGGTTGAAGTCTGGTCTGACTTCAGCTCAGGTCATCATCTCACAGTTCATGGGTTCGAGCCCCACGTCCGGCTCTGTGCTAAATGAGAGCCTGGAGCCTGATTAAGATTCTGTGTCTCTTTCTCCCTCTGCCTCTCCCTGCTTGCATTCTGTCTCTCAAAAATAAACAAAGATAAAAAAAAATTTTAAGTGATTGGGATGTCAGGAACTAGAAGCATTATAGGAAACTGTTTGAAACTGTGTGGGGACATAGACATAATGACTCATAGCTGTAGTGGCATATGGAATCCAGAGGGTTTTTTATTTTTGTTTTTTTATGTTTTTGGGGTTTGTGTGTGTGTGTGTGTGTGTGTGTGTGTTTTAAATATTTTTTTTAATGTTTATTTTTGAGCAAGAAAGAGAGCACAAGCAGGGGAGGAGCAGAGAGAGAGAAGGAGACACAGAATCCAAAGCAGGCTCCAGGCTCCGAGCTGTCAGCACAGAGCCCAACTTGGGGCTCAAACTCACAAACTGTGAGATCATGACTTGAGCCGAAGTCAGACACTTAACCAACTGAGCCACCCAGGTGCCCCTGTTTTCGTTTCTTAATGTGAGAAATTTGGTCATGTTTAAATATTGAAGGACTCAATAGAGAGAGAAAGGATGAAGATTGAGGAGAGGAGATAATTGATGTTAGAAGGCCCCTAAAAAGGTGAAAAAAAGGATAGAAGTTTTCACAGGTGAAGGGGATTAACCCTTGATTGAAAAAGGCCTGTTCATTGTAAAGGAGGAAGGAATAGACTATGAGTACAGCTATGGGTAAATTTATAGATTTGATGGCAAGAACTAGAGAAAGCCACTGTTTGAATGCGTCTAGTTTCTGTGTTGTTTGGAAGGCAAGATCAATTACTAAGACTGAGTAGGTAAGTTTGGTTCCAGATTTGAAGGAGGTAATTTGAAAAGTCTTTACAGCACCTGGGAGAAATTTGTAACCAGAGAAATTGAGGATTGTAATTATTACATGAATATGCCTTTGGGTAACTTTTCTGCAGAAGTATTCATCAGAGTATAGGCATGGCAAAGGTAGCTTGTTTATCATTCTACATTTGGGACGTTGTTAAGTGGGTACAATAAAGAATAGAAAAGCAAAGGAAGTGAGGAACATCATTCTCTACTAAGGTAATCCTGTTTTTACAGAAAGAATAAATAGGAACAACCATCGTGGTGGCCAGTCACTAAGGGAAATGCTTATGTTCCCTTGTTTACTATAGTGACCATCAAACTGAAACAGTAACGCTGGTTTTTTGCTCTTTATTATGAAAAACTGCAAAACTTAGAGAAAAGTAATGAGACTAATGTGTGCCGATTATACTCATCACTTTCAACAATTTTGACATTTACTGTTTTTATCTATTTTTGTATTTTTGCTTATACTTCAATATGCATCTCTAAACAAGGACATTTTCCTTTCAAATCACAGTGCCATTACTGCATCTAACAAATTAACTATTATTTTTAGTATTATCTAATACCCAAACCATATTCAAGTTTCCCATTTGTCCTTCAAATGTCTGTATAGATGGTTTGGTCAAACCAGGGTCTAATCAAGGAACATACATTTGATGAAGTAATTCTATTTTAATATGATGCAAATCTTTGTTTTCCAGGAATCTTATGAGCCTGTGAACATATTTATGTCCCATTATAATCCTCTCAGTCTTATTTCCTGTATTCCTATTAAACTATCTTTCTAATCCTGAATGTAAATAAGACACTGCTTTACGTCTGGCAGAGTTCCTAAGGAGTACATTCTTTATAAGAATCTGAGACATTTTCCCTCATCGACCCAATGGCTGATTAACTGACTTACAATAAAATCTATAACATTTCTTTGGCCGTTGGTGTAGAGCTAGAAGCCCTAAAATAGAATACTTAATATAAAGTTTAGGAAAGATGTTCCTCCAACATGATATCCATTACCTTGAGAAAGAAATAGGATGTAAGGTTGTGACCTTGTTCTATTAAACCTATTCATCATTAAAACTATTATTCTCTACCATTAATTCCTGGATTATTAAGAGTTTCTGTAGTTCTTTATAAATTTGAGCCCCAGGGAGTCTGATCTAATAAAGATATAAGCAAGGAAAAATTACAAAGCTGCTTTTTCAAACAAGATACGCTACTTTTAATACTACATTAGGTCTTCATGACATTTCACTTTTGAAGACCTTTAGGTTTTAGGGCCAGTTTGTGCATTCATATTTAATGATCATTTCTCATCTTCCTATCCCTATGAACTCTTTGGAATACCTATAATATAAATACAGTTTATCCCACAGAATTCCAGATGTACCTTCAACAAAAAATAAATTTAACATAGAAATAGAATACTTTCTACTACAGACAAATGGTGTGTATAACTAGGAGCCTATAATAATAAATTGTAGAGTATTATTTATATAAATGCCAATAATAAATTGGTAATGTCATACATGTATGTACCTCTGTTATTTGTGGGGCTTATTTTTATTGTGATTTGCAGAAAGGATCTTTATGCTTTCTGATACCCATGTTATATATCATATGCCATTATCATCCCTGGACCAAGCCTTACAAGGAGGGAGTCCATGTTGGCAGGGCAAAGGATTACCTAGGAAAGGTCATCTCTAGTTGTTTTATTGGTTGTACTATTTCTTTAGGAATTTACTAAACTCTAATTGATGTGTAAACATCTTTTTCATTTTAAGTCTTTGAAACTCTAGAGATATATGAGCTATGGACTTTTATTTGACCACAGGGGAGGTATATGTCTGTTTTAATGTCTCTAGTATTCACCCTTGTTCTGACTCCTATCTTTAGGCAATGAATAGAGACAGGGGCAAATTCTCTGTTAGGTTAGACTTTTTGATGACTCTCTATAAAGCATTGAAGATTATAGATATTTCTAAAACCTGTACCTCGACAAAGTATTCTCTCATTACTAACTTTATGATTCCATCTTTATAGACTATTAGGCCTCTGCCATAGCAGAGTAACAGTGGATGTGTTAGTCAAATTGATTTTGTTTGTTTTTTTTCCTGAACACTATCAACCAATGAACCTCACACTTCCCAACTGTCTAACATAGTATGATCTATGGTATTTATTGCATAGCCTCTCATTACATTTTCCCTAACCACAGATACTAATTGTCTTCCTGTTACTAGAAAGTCCTCTTATCATTCCTGGTTTTGTGATTTACCATTACTAAACCCTGGACAAGTACCTCTGCTGTTTCTTCCTATTGCTAGCTAGCAAAGTAATCAAGTGCAGCTCTTGTTAGTGATTTGTTGTAATAGCACTCTCCGTTAATCCTTCATTAAACTCTTCATCTCTCATCTGTCCATCAGGAACAAATAACATAAACCCCCCAGTTTCTGCTATCACTTATGTTACCTTGGTCCATGTACTTCCACTTAACCTTGTACAACTAAACTGGGCAGATCATCTTGGCAAATACATATTTTGATTACATGATCTTATGAAGATCTTTGCTTTTCATCAGCATAACTAGATTGGGATCTGAAAGCAGCAGGAGGAGACCCACCCTAGTGAGAGAGCAGATACTTTCAGTGCCATTCCTGTGGTTCCAGGTAGTAAGGTGACTTTTTTATCCAGGCAAGAAATTTGAAAGTATAAAAATGAATGGTAAATAAACTACCTCTTTCCTAGAAACAAACCTTTGTAGGTCTGTTTTGCTTCTCATATTATTTATATGATCATGACTTTTAGATTTTTATATATATTATTAATTCTGTATCTAAGTTCTAGTTATTCCATTTTATTCTTAGGATCCTTCTCCATTCTGTTTGCTCTTGAGTAAGGTAAACTACTAATTCCTTGGCCCCTTTGTAGATCACTTAGCTTCTAGATCTTTGGTTTATATATTGACATATGTGTAGCTCTTGCCCCATCATGACACCCTCGTGTGTGTGTGTGTGTGTGTGTGTGTGTGTGTGAGTGATTTCCTCTTTCCTCTTAATCATCCCTTATCCATGTCAGCCTTTATATCCATGTCTGTTATATTCATAACTGTTTCTTCTACCTCTTGGTTTTAATTACTGATATCTCTGTGGAGTATATTCAGAATGGGGGTTTTTGAGGTTGGCTTTTGTTTGTTTGCATTTTTACTTTATATCTAGGGATATCTAGAAGCAAAAAGTAGTTTAGGAGGAGATGCAGTTCTAAATAAGTGCTAAGGCCATATTAAATAAATCTATTCTCTTTTCTCTTTGACTAAGACTATACTGGGATTTGTCTTTTTCCATAGAAGGGTACATTGAAGTAAAAATTCAATTAATTTAGTTTTTTTTTTAATTTAGCTATTTTTTAGAATTTTTTTGTTTATTTTTGAGAGAGAGAGAGACTGAGCATGTGCCAGGGAGGGGCAGAGAGATGGAGACACAGAATCTGAAGCAGCCTCCAGGCTCTGAGCTGTCAGCACAGAGCCCGATGTGGGGCTGGAACCTGTGAACTGCAAGATCATGACCTGAGCAAAACTTGGACACTTACGCAACTGAGCCACCCAGGTGCCCCCAAATTTAGTTATTTTTAAAAGGTGGCTGATACATCAAAAATTGTCACATTAAAAAAAAATGTTCTAAGGAGGATGGGGGTGAGGAATGTAGAAACAGACTAAGACAAGTGGTAGATTCTATAGTGTAGGCAGAGAGATTCATCTTTTTCTCCTAAATAGGAGACAGGGAAAGGTGATAGCTACAGTAATTTTGAGATGGATTTAGGTGGTATTCATGGGTTTAATATCTTATATTCAACTAGCATTATGTGCCTTGCATTGTGCTAAACACGCTACATGTAGTATCTCATTTAATTTTCACAGCTTCTGAGGAGTGGATGTTATTACTCCCACTTTACAACTAAATAAATAAGCTTAAAGGCACGAAGTAACCTGCCCAAGACCATTCAGTTTGTAAGCACATCCAATCTGACTTTCAAGCCCACACTCAACAGCTCTGCCTCTCTGGATGGATAAGAAAGCTATTTGTAGATGAGAGAGATGCTTTTTAATTAGAAGTAAAGTTCATCTTTCAATTTATAAAATATCTTAGAAATTTTCTCTGTATCACTTCATAATAAAGAATAGTCCAAAGACATTAAGTAATTTGAATCCAAGCTAGTCAACCAAAAATATTTGGCAGTGCTTTCCTCCATATTTAAAGGCTGGAATTACATAATTTTTTTATACATTTGACCAGTTTTCTTCTATTTCATTAATTTACAAATTATGATGACATTGTCATGTATGTTGTTAATACAAGTAAATCATAGTCTGTGTAGAACTAATTTATCAGGGTATTTTAATGTTTATTTATTTATTTACTTTTGAGGGGTCAGGGGAGAGAGAATGAGAACAAGCCGGGAGGGGCAGAGAGAGAGAAACACAGAATCTGAAACAGGCTTCAGGCTCTAAACTGTCAGCGCAGAGCCCAACACGAGGCCTGAACCCATGCACTGTGAGATCATGATCTGAGCCAAAGTCAGATGCTTAACTGAGCCACCCAGGACCCCCTGTCAGGGTATTTGAGATAGAATAGTTTTTTATTCTGTCTTTGGTGATCCAACTGCCTAGTTTTGTTTGTTTGTTTGTTTGTTTTTAATTTTTTTATTTTTTTAAGTATACATCCAAGTTAGTTGGCATATAGTTCAATAATTATTTCAGGAGTAGAATCCAGTGATTCATCCCCTACATATAACACCCAGTGCTCATCCCAAGTGTCTTCCTTAATGCCCCTTGCCCATGTAGACCGTCCCTCCAACCCACAATTCCTCCAGCAACCCTCGGTTTGTTCTATTTAAGAGTCTCTTATGTTTTGTCCCTCTCTGTTTTTATATTATTTTTGCTTTCTGTTTTGTATCTTAAATTCCGCATATGAGTGAAGTCTTATGAGATTTGTCTTTCTCTGACTAATTTCACTTAGCATGTATACTCTAGTTCCATCCACGTTATTGCAAATGGCAAGATTTCATTCTTTTTGATTGCTGAGTAATAACTCCACTGTATATAACATATCTTCTTTATCCGTTCATCTGTCAGTGAACATTTGGGCTTTTTCCATACTTTGGCTATTGTCGATAGTGCTGCTATAAACATTGGGGTGCATGTGCCCCTTCGAAACAGCACACCTGTATCCTTTGGATAAATACCTAGTAGTGCAATTGCTGGATTGTAGGGTAGTTCTATTTTTAACTTTTTGAGGAACCTCCGTACTGTTTTCCAGAGTCCAATTACCTAGTTTTAAGAAAAATTATAAAAATTACCTAATGTCATTTCTTTATTATTTTCATATAATAAAAGATGTATACATTGTATACATTAATACCTAATTTAAGAGTTTAATATATGCATCTTATATTCATCATTTTTTCTTTCTTTTAATGATGATGATATTTATTGAGCAGTGTTCCCATGATAGACATGATCCCTTTAAATGTTTGTTTATTTTTTTAAAGAGAGAGAGAGAACACAAGCAGGGGAAAGGCAGAAAGCGAGAGGGAGAGAGAGAATCCCAAGCAAGCTCTGCACTGTCAGCACAGAGCCAGTTGCGGGGCTCAAACTCACGAACCGTGAGAAAATGACCTGAGCTAAAGTTGGATGTTTAACTGACTTTTTAAATTTTTATTTATTTATTTTGAGAGAGAGAGAGAGAAAGAGCATGAGCAGGGGAGGGGCAGAGAGAGGATGAGAGAGTGAATCCAAAGCAGGCTCTGTGCTGTTAGCACAGAGCCCAGTGTGGGGCTTAATCTCATGAACCATGAGATCATGACCTGAGCCACAATCAAGAGTTGGATGCTTAACCACCTGAGCCACCCAGGCACCCCCAGAATTTACCCATCTTAAAGTGTCATTTGAAGGGTAAGACTGTGGTTTCTTTCCTGGTTAGTAGCCATTCTAATATATGATTTACATAAATAAACTGTAAAACCTCAATATTGTATAGTAATGATATGCTAAAATGCACTGTGACAAGTATAAGTATAGAAGGGTCAGATTTATTCAATAGTGGAATATTGGCTGGAAAGAACTTTTAGGTTTTCTCTTAAATTATTTTATCTTAAATTATTTTAGGACAAAGTAGACCCTGACTGGGCATTAAAAATATGTTAGGTAATGAGGATGCATGGATGAATAAAACATGGCTCTGGTCCTCAAGGAGCTTGAAATACATTAAGACAGAGAAGTAAATAGACACACAACTACAATTCAATGTGTAAAGTGCTATGATAGTTGTAAGTGCAGGATTATATGGAATCACATAAAAGGGGTGCCTAATACAAAGAAAGGAGAGAGCATTACTTTCCATGATATGAATCCTCAAGCACTTAGCATAGTAGTGAGCATATGGTAGGTCTTCAAATATTTGATGAATTGGAACCTACATGATTAAAAAAAAAAAAATGAGCCTGACCTAATTTTTGCTTAAAGCAAAGTCTTTAAACTTGTTATGCCAAAATGTTTTTCTTTATGAATACTTTTCATGTTGATACAGTAATTTCAATAACCATATAAACTAATCAGTATCTAGAGCTAACTTTTGGATGTAACTAGTAGTAGACAACAGGATGGATTTCATATTTTAGTAACAGCTGTGCTACACAGAGCTGGACACATAGTAAATGTTCAAAAATAATTTAGTTTTTTTAAAGCTTCAGAGTTTATTCAATGATTTCTTGTCATTGCAAATGACAAGATCCCATTTTTTTATGGCTCAGTAATATTCCATTATATATATATATTCCATTATATATATATATAGCACAACTTCTTTATCCATTCACCAGTAGATGGTTATTTGGGCTGTATCCATAATTTGGCTATTGATAATGCTGCTATAAACATCGAGGTGCATATATCCCTTTGAATCATTATTTTTTATCCTTTGAGTAAATACCTAGAGGTGCAATTGCTGGATTATAGGATAGTTCTATTTTTAACTTTTTGAGGAACTTCCATCCTGTTTTCCAGAGTGGCTGCACCAATTTGCATTCCCATGAACAGTGTAAGAGGGTTCCCCTTTCTCTACACCCTTGCCAACACCTGTTGTTTCTTGGGTTGTTAATTTTAGCCATTCTGACAGGTGTGAGGTGATATCTCATTGTGGGTTTGATTTGTATTTCCCTGATGATGAGTAATGGTAAGCATCTTCTCATGTGTCTGTTAGCCATCTGGATGTCTTTGGAAAAATGTCTATTCACGTCTTCTCATTTTTTAACTCATTTTTGGGTGGATGTTGAGTTGTATAAGTTCTGCATATATTTGGGACACTAACCCTTTATCTGACATGTCATTTGCAAATATCATCTCCCATTCTGTCGGTTGCCATTAAGTTTTGTTGATTGTTTTCTTCACTGTATAGAAGCTTTCTATCTTGAAGTCCCAATTATTTGTTTTTGCTTTTGTTTCCCTTATCTTAGGAGACATATCTAGTAAGAAATTGCTATGGCCTGCTGTCAGAGAAGTTACTGCCTGTGTTCTCTAAGATTTTGATGGTTTCTTGTCTGACATTTAAGTCTTTTATCCATCGTAAATTTATATTTGTGTATGGTGTAAGAGAGTGGCCAGTTTCATTCTTTTACATGTTGCTATTCAGTTTTCCCAGCACCATTTGTTGAAGAGCCCATACTTATTATCATCGAAACCATCAGCCTTTTTCATCTGACAGCCTTTCAACTGTCTTTTTTCAATTGGATATTCTTTCCTGCTTTGTTGAAGATGAATTGACCATATAGTTGTGGGTCTATTCAGTGATTTCTCTAACCTTACCACCAAACTCTCTAAAGGAATTTCTTATTCTCAATTACTGAGATTAATTATGATGAAAGAACATGAAAAGCATGAATCTTGTGCAATAATAAGTACTGTATTAACCAGTGGGAACCCAGAGCAAGAAAAATGAAAGCCATATCCTTGGCAGATCTGAAGGAAAAATAGTTTATAAACTTTATATGTTATACTAGGGACACTTTACATATGATTGGACTTAGAACTAATGCATATGAAAAATTAGAGGTCAGTACTAAATTCTGTGGTAGTGACTACAAATACAAATGAATTCATTAATTGATTCAATAAATTTGAACTTCAACTATGATGCACCCTACTCTAGGCCCAGAGATACAGAGATTTAAAAATATAGTCTGGGAATGATTCAGGGAAACAATCCTGGCACAGTGTGATTCAGTGCTGTAATAGAAATAAGTACCAAGTATTGTTGGTATACAAAAGAAGAGCAGCTAGTGGTGCAGAAAAAGAAAAAATTAGTATGGATTAGGTTTGTCATAGGTTTAATTTTTTTAATAAGGAGGCAATGTGATATTATTTTGTTGCGACTGTGTAATATTTGTTACCTGATGTTTTTAAGGAACTTGTAGATTATATTTCTGTTATATAAAATGAGATTATATACCCCCAAAGGCTATTTATAAGTCATGTGGTAGTTGAGTCTGCCAGCTTCCCAATTGTCCTTATACTATAGTATACCAATTATGAACTATATTCAAACCCAGGTAGACTTAGTTCACTGAACAAGTAAGATACCTACTTTGTCTGCTGTTTATTATATCTAACTACTGGGAATCATTAATATGCTTTAAACATACAAATGACAAAATTTCCCTTAAATATTAACTAGTTTTGACCAATTTAACAGTCTTTTTTCTTACTTATTAAGGGTCTTCTGTATTTGCTGGTAACAGACCAGGGGTTTCTTACAGAAGAAAAAGTTGTTTGGGAAAGCCTACACAATGTGGATGGTGATGGAAATTTCTGTGACTCAGAATTTCATCTGCGGCCTCCTTCAGATCCTGAAACCGTCTACAGAGGACAACAGGATCAGATAGATCAGGTAGATTTGCTTTCTTTTCATGTCATTTAAAATGCTCATTCATTTTGGGGCACTGGGTAGCTCAGTCGGTTAAGCATCCAACTCTTGGTTTCAGCTCAGGTCATGATCTCCCAGCTTCATGGGTTTGAGCCCTGCATCAGGCTCTGCGCTAGTAGTGCAGAGCCTGCTTGGGATCTCTCTCCTTCTCTCTCTGCCCTTCCCCCACGCATGCTATCTCTGTCTCTCTCAAAAATAAATAAACTAAAAAAAAATTTAAATGCTCCTTTCAAATGTGAATTCAGTTATCCAAAACTTTTGAGCTAAACATTTATTCATTTATATGCTTGTGAAATTTTCCTGACATTTTCTAAATCAGTAAGTGATCATTTTACATGTCGTACATTGATTATATACTTTGGTTCAGAGAGCCAGATTATATTGAACTGTGAAGGTCATGGCACAGAGTTTGAATTTTATTTTAATTGCAGTAGGGAAGATATGGCAAGTGTTATACATGGAAGTGAGATGATCTACCTTTTTTAAAGGCTGCTATGTGAAGACTGCGTAGGAACGACACAGGTATAAGCAGAGACTAGGAATTCAAGCAAGAGGTGATGATGGCTGAGCCCTGGTGCTAGAGATGAGCTGAGCACAGATTTGAGATATATTTTAGCTAGTCAGAAAAAGTAGAAAAAAGAGTCTTGAAGGTAGCATGCAGTGGGTAAAAAGTAAAACTTCTAAGCCTTAGAGTCCAAGGTAAGCAGACATTTACAGCAAGTGCTGCTCAAGTGAGTAGAATTGTCATTTAGAACTGAGACAGATGATGGGGCACCTGGGTGGCTCAGTCAGTTAAGCCTCTGACTTCAGGTCATGATCTCATGGTTCATGAGTTTGAGCCCCATGTCAGGCTCTGCTGACAGCTCAGAGCCTGGAGCCTGCTTCGAATTCTGTATCTCCTTCTCTCTCTGCCCCTCCCCTGCTCGTGCTCTGCTCTCTCTCTCTCAAAAATAAGTAAACATTAAAAAAAAAAAACTGAGACAGATGAGATCTTTGCCTGCTGTAGATGGGCAGGCTTGGAGCCACAGGAGTGTTTACTACTGGAAGTATAGCAGTGATATGACTTCTTCCCTGAGACAGAAAAGTGGTCATGTCAATCAGTTGGCACATGTTTCTAATGCTGATAACATCAGATGCTGATAACAATTTAAGAAGATAAGATAGACTATTCATTTAGTCAATAATCATTGAGCAGTTGTATTCCTGGTACTATTAACAAGCTCCTGGGGACTCAGATAAATCATGTAGTACTGTCCTCACAATTCTATAGTCTAACAGAGAGGCAGATATTTGACCAACTAATAATTATGTGTCAGTCTGTAATGGCAGTTTGAAAAGTAAGCTATGAGTGCACAGAAGAATACTTGATTCAAAGATGCTAATCTTTCTAGGACTTTTGGAAGTTAAGTATCCAAACAGCTGTAATAATCAACATGTGCATTTTCCTTTAGAAGCTTTATAAGGGTATTTTAAAATATATATATATATATCTTGAGAAATGTGCAAGATTTTTCTAACACTATATAAAAAATAGCAGAGGGGATGAAGGTAAGGCAATAGATTGCCACAGTAGTAAAGTTGTGAGAAAAATGATACATGATACTGTCTGTGGAAATAGCAAGGAAAGAGTGGATTTAGGACCATGGGACTTGGCAAAAGCAGTTTGAAGAAGTGAGAAAAATTTGAAGGGCAAATTCTTTGTATTAGTAAGATATTCATGCTAGATAGTACAAGGTCTTCACAGACCACCACCTTTTAGATATCTTCTGTGGGTAGTTAAAATTCTCTTATTTTGAGGATAGATTGGGGGAAATTCACAGTGTAGTCAAATTTCATTCAGTACTAATTCTCAGTGAACGTGGGTGTTAGGTTATACAACTTTTTTTTTAAGTTTACTCATTTATTTTTGAGAGAGAGCGCATGCACACAGACTGGGGAGGGATAGAAAGTGAGAGAGGGAGACACAAAATCTAAAGCAGGTTCCAGGCTCTGAGCTGTCAGCAGAGTCGAATTTGGGTCTCAAACTGAAAAACCGTGAGATCATGACTTCAGCTGAAGTCAGGCACTTAACCAACTAAGCCACTCAGACACCCCAGATTATACAACTTTCAACCAAAGATGCATCACTTTTTCTCAGAGGAAATAATTTGGGTGTGTGGGAGGAGGGAGGAAGAGGTATTTAAGTAACTGAATATGATTATATGTTGGACAACTATGTTGGCTTTGAAAATCATGTTTTGGAAGACCACTTAATAAATGTTTTGGGGAAATTCTTATTTTAAAAAATACTTTTTTGACATTAAATGGAGGTTGGAGGATGTGTTTGAGTTTGTGTGTGAATGTAGAAAAAGCTAGGTGGATATATCTCAATTGTTAATAATAGTTATCTTTGCATAATGATATGGTAATTTTAACTTCTTATTTATCCTTTTTTATTTTGTCTCAATTTTCTGCAGATGTGTTTCTTTCATAAATAGGGCAAGATTTATTTGTTTATTTGTTTGTTTGTTTGTTAAAGTAGGCTCTGTGCCCAACATTGGGCTTGAACTCACAACCCCAAGAACAAGAGTTGCATGCTCTATAGACAGAGCCAGCCAGGCACCCCTAGGGGGAGTTTTGTGAATTTTTTTTTTGTTTTTGGTTTTTAGGGAGTTGTTTTGTTTTTTTAATTTAAGTAGGCTTCATGCCCAGTGCAGAGCCCAATGCAGGGCTTGAACTCATGACCCGTGATCAAGACTTAGCCAAGATCAGGAGTTGGACGCTTAACCCACTGAGCCACCAGGCACCCCTAGGGGAGTTGTTTTTAAAGCTTTCTTGAATGACTTATATACTACTTCTAGAAATAATTTTAAATGAATTCCAAGAATATTTAGAACAATGGCAGCATCATTGAAATTATAGCTCTCAAACAGAAATACTTAGATAACTTTAATTTTTATATTTAAGCTCTGGTATGTTTTTTAAAAGCCTTTCTCATAGTTTTGTAGGTACAACCTCTGCATTTACACTCATCAGTTCTTGAGTAAAATCTCATAGCTAAAGAGGGTTATAATTTAATTTCTTAGGACTATCTTATGGCATTATCTCTACAACAAGAACAGCAGAGCCAAGAGATCAACTGGGAACAAATACCTGAAGGAATCAGTGATTTGGAACTAGCAAAGAAACTCCAAGAAGAAGAAGATAGACGGGCTTCTCAATATTATCAGGAACAGGAACAAGCAGCAGCAGTTGCTGCTTCTGCTTCTCCACAGGCCCAGGTAAAAGCTAGGAGTCATGCAGAGATAAGTATTTTTAAATTAGGTATTGACTCTTCAGTTACGTTAGCATTTTAGCACCCGTGGATTTTATGGCATTGTCCTAAGTTTGTGTTTATCTTAATACTTCTCATTTAGTAAAATTATTTTTCCTGAAATTCTGAGGGCAAGATTTCTCAGTTAAAAATTTTAATTCCAGTGGAGTTAACATAGTGTTCCATTAGTTTCAAGTGTACAGTTCGGTGATGTAACAATTCTATACATTACTCAGTGCTTATCAAGCTAAGTGTTCTTTTATTTATTTTTTAAAGGGTAGTTTCTCTGTTTCACTTTTTTAAAAAATTTTTTTCTAATATTTTATTTATTTTTGAGAGAGAGAAAGACAGCATGAGCAGGGGAGGGTCAGAGAGGGGGAGACACAGAATCTGAAGCAGGCTTCAGGCTCTGAGCTAGCTGTCAGCACAGAGCCTGACACGGTGCTGGAACCCACGAACTGCGAGATCATGCCCTGAGCCAAAGCCAAACTCTCAACCAACTGAGCCACCCACGCGCCCCTGCTAAGTGTTCTTTTAATCCCCTACACCTATTTCCCCCTTCCCCCTCTCCTCTGGGAAGCATCTTTTTGTTCTCTATAGTTAAGAGTCTGTTTTGGTTTTTTTTCCTTTGTTCATTTGTTTTGTTTCTTAAATTCCATGCATGAGTGAAATCATATGGTATTTGTCTTTCTCTGACTTAACTTCACTTAGTATCATACTCTCTAGCTCCATCCATGTTATTGGAAATGGCAAGATTTCTTTTTTTTTTTTAATTTTTAAAAAATGTTTATTTTTGAGAGAGAGAGCAAGCACGAGCTGGGAAGGGACAGAGAGGGAGAGGCACAGAATCCAAAGCAGGCTCCAGGCTCTGAGCTGTCAGCACAGAGCCCAACGTGGGGCTTGAACCCACAAACCGTGAGATCATGACCTGAGCCGAAGTCGGATGCTTAACCAACTGAGCCACCCAGGTGCCCCAATATTTCATTTTTTTAATGTTTTTATTTTTGAGAGATAGAGCACGAGCTGGGGAGGGGCAGAAAGTGGGAAACAAAGATCCAAAACAGGCTCCAGGCTCTGTGCTGTCAGCACAGAGTCTGATATGGGGCTTGAACTCGTGAACCATGAGATCATGACCTGGGCTGAAGTCAGATGCTCAGCTGACTAGCCACCCAGGCACCCCCATTTTTTTAAATGGCTGAATAATATTCCATTGTATATCTACCACAGTTTTTTTAAATGTTTATTTTTGAGGGGGGGGAGGGGCAGACAGAGAGGGAGACACAGAATTCAAAGCAGGCTCCAGGCTCTGAGCTCTTAGCTCAGAGCCCAACACGGGGCTCAGACTCATGAGTCATGAGATGGTTACCTGAGCTGAAGTCCATTGCTTAAACCACTGAGCCACCCAGGCACCCCTACAGCACATTTTCTTTTTCCATTCATCTATTGATGGACAGTTAGGTTGCTTCCATAATTTGACTATTGTAAATAGTGCTGCAGTAATAGGCATGCATGTATCCATTTGAATTAGGGTTTTGTATTCCTTGGGTAAATACCCTGTAGTGTATTACTGGATCATAGGTTATTTCTATTTTTAATTTTTTGAGGAACCTTCATACTGTTTTCCAGAGTGGCTGCACCAATTTTCATTCCCACCAGCAGTAAACAAGGGTTCCTTTTTCTCCACATCCTTGCAAACAATTATTTCTTATGTTTTTTAATTTAGCCATTCTGACAGGTGTGAGATATCTCATTGTGGTTTTGATTTGCATTACCTGATGATGAGTCATCATCGTCATCTTTTCATGTGTTGACCATCTGTATATCCTTTTTGGAGAGATCTCTGTTCATGTCTTTGCCCATTTTTTAATTGTATTATTTGGATTTTTTAGTGTTGAGTTGTATAAATTCTTTCTATATTTTGGATACTAACCCTTTATCAGATAAATCACTTACAAATATCTTTTCCCATTGAGTAGGTTGTCTTTCGGTTTAGTTGATTGCTTCCTTTGCTTTGCAGAAGCTTTTTATTTTGATGTAGTCCCAATAGTTTATTTTTGCTTCTGTTTTCCTTTCCTCAGGAGACCTAGAAAGATATTGTTATGGCATATGTCAGAGAAATTACTGCCTCTGCTCTCTTCTAGTATTTTTATCATTTCGGGTTTCACGTTTAGGTCCTTAATCCGTTTTGAGTTTATTATATGTATGGTGTAAGAAAGTGATCCAGTTTCATTCTTTTGCATGTATCTGTCTAATTTTCCCAGCACCATTTGTTGAAGAGACTTTTTCCTGTTACATATTCTTTCTTCCTTTGTCAAAGATTAGTTGGCCCTATTAACTGTTGGTTTCTTCCTGGATTTTCTGTTCTGTTTCATTGATGTATGTGTCTATTTTTGTGCCAGTATCATACTGTTTTTTTTTAATTTTTTAATGTTTTATTTATTTTTGAGACAGAGAGAGACAGAGCATGAACGGGGACAGGGCAGGAAGAGGGGGACACAGAATCTGAAGCAGGCCTCAGACTCTGAGCTGTTAGCACAGACCCCGATGCAGGGCTCAAACCCATGAACTGTGAGATCATGACTGGAGCCGAAGTCGGAAGCTCAGCCGACTGAGCCACCCAGGCGCCCCAGTATCATACTGTTTTGATTACTATAGCTTTGTAATATAATTTGAAGTCTAAAATTGTGATACCTCCAGTTTTGTTTTTCTTTTTCAAGATTGCTTTGGCTATTTGGTGTCTTTTGTGGTTCCATACAAATTTTAGGATTGTTTGTTCTAGTTCTGTGAAAAATGGTTTTGGTATGTGATAGCGATTCATTAAATCTGTAGATTGCTTTGGGGAATATAGACATTTTAACAATAATTATTCTTCCAATTAGTGAGCATGGAATGTCTTTCTGTTTCTTTATGTCATCTTCAATGTCTTTCATCAGTGTTTTATAGTTTTTGGAGTATAGGTCTTTCATCTCTTTGGTTTATTCCTAAGTATATTATTATCTTGGTGCAACTGAATCAAATTTAAGTTAATAGCTCCAAAGAATATAAACCAATTGGAACAAAGCCTGTTGTAACAATTAGAGGGCAGTATGAGGTACTACTGGTAAGAGGGTAGACTTCAGAGCAAGACAGACATGGATTGCATTTGGTGCTTCTGTATCCCCTTACTAGGGGGACGGAGTCCTCTACCTCTCTCAGCCTTATTTTGCCTATCTTGAAAATAAAAGATAATGCTTAACTCTTAGATTTCTAGTTAAGGACAAATAATGTTAGTACTCAACCCAATGTATGACATGTACCAAGTATTCTACAAAGGTTAGCACATTTCCACTTTTCACTCTTCCCAGTTAAATGTTTTTTTAAGTACTGCAAATATGACTAATAAGTGAGCTCCTTTATGTTAAATCTCATTTTATTAAATAAAAAATATTTCCCTTCTTTTATGTTTAACTGTACCATGCCAGAACTGTGCCTCTGACTTGGCATACAAAGAAAATAAGCTGCCCTTCAAGGTCCTACGAAATTTTAAACATAGAGGTCTCCATTAAACTAAGTATTTCTATTTCTAGTTCAGATATTTATTACTCCAAGCTTAAAATTTAAAACCTGTATTTTTACTAGCTTTTCACCAAAAACCTCTTCTTATTTCACAGAATACACTTATTTTACACTCAAAGTTCTCAGGATTTTTTTTTCTCCCTTGAGAATCTGTTTATTATAGTAGTTGATGAGGTCTTAGGGAACTTAGTTTACCAAAAGTTGTCAACTTTTTTAACATTTTCTAAACTTTAACAAATATTTCTTGAATTTGAGGCTTCAGGGAATATAATCCTCCTTATCATTTACTGTTTGAAATTTATTTTATTTCTGATAATTGATACATTAATTAGATCTATCTAAAATGATAGAGGCAGTTACTCGGATACCATGTAATATAACAAGTCTGTGTCCAAATAACTTTTCATTAATGATTCCTTTCACTCTTACAGTTTTTCTTTCTAGATAACTATGATTAAGTTCTTTAGAAAGTTGAGGTAATTCCTTCCTGTTTATTTTTCTTAAAGCAAAGCCAGCCAGCACAAGCCTCTCCATCAAGTGGAAGACAATCTGGGAATACTGATCGTAAACGAAAGGAACCTCGAGAAAAAGATAAAGAAAAAGAAAAGGACAAAAATAGCTGTGTCATTTTGTAACAAGTGGTGGGTTCTGTTGGTTGCATCTGTATGTCTTGAGAAACAAAACCACAGGAGGAAAGGAAGAAAAACCGATAAATACCGTCTGTGCCTGATTTCCCAATGGATTTTGTTCATGTTTTTCAGGGGAAAGGTTGTTACTTAGTTACAATCAGACTTTTTCAAGTCACACAGTACACTCTTCGTGAGCTGGAGTTTCGTGTTACAAGTTGGAAATGCTGTTTGGTATCATTCATGAAAAATACTGCACTTGTAGCCAAATAAGCAAATCACAGCAAATTTTGTGTCATAGTGACATTCATAACTCATATCAGTTAGTAAGCTATTTTATCTTCTGTTCTAACAATGAATGGAGGTAACTGATTTTGTCTGATTCCTTCCTGAAATCTAAATATTAGCACAATAGTTTCTGAAATTAATTTTTACAATGTTAAATTATTATCTAATCCAAGAGAAACCAGGGGGTTAATATAGGGATATAAAAAGAAAACACACACACACACAAACAAGAAACAAACCAAGACAAAAAAGAACAGAAATAAATAACCTTTAATCCTGTATTGGACTAGTTCAGCCCTTAAACAGCTTTACCTTTCTTTAGGAATGTACATTTTAGATACTATCTTGAGAACTGATAATGGAGCTTGGGTTTAATTTAGATAGAAAAAATAATTTGTATTTCTTTTCCAATAGCAAAAAAATTACATAACACTAATACTCATAGTCTGTCAAATCAGATATTAATGACTTTGTAGTGTTGTGAAATTTTGAGGAATTTTGAAATCTTTAATATAGGTAACTTGTACTGCAGTTACTATTTACTGAAAGTGCGATAACTGAGTATAAGAAGAAAACCACAGTGGATGCTAGACCTTGTAAATACAGGAATATAGAGAAGCAGATAGTTCAAATGTCTACCTTTTTCTAGAATTACCTTGAACCTTAAAATTTAAATCATGTTTATTTGCTAGAAAATTAAGTATACTTATTAAAGCCAATGAAAAAGCACATTTCTGAAAGAAGTTAGAGATATAATCTCTGAGTTTAGTTAAAATGCATTAATAAAAATCTGTTTGAAAATAGATACGAATTGGGAGGAATTTCTTTAAAAGCAATCAGACTTTTTTAACTTATGGGAACCAAATAGACCTATAACATCTTGTAGTGTTTATAGGATTCAGAAAGAATATTTAATGAATTTTATTATGAGGCAACACATATTTTCCTCTATTTCTACTATCCTTAATAGTCCTTTTTATATATGCTTTATATTTAAAAGTTTGATTTAGTCATTTTTGAAAAGACTGTTGCTGCTGCAAGTAGTTATGTGATTTACATTCTAAGCCTCAGTAAATTTGTTTAAGAGCATCTTTAACCTGAGCATCCACTTGGAGAATGTTTTTTGTGGTCTGGGGTGACAATAGACTACAAAATAAAAGTGGTCTAGAGTTTTTAAGCTATGTCCTTAACATTCTCCATGATCCAGGACTATTTATAGGATGAGTCTGTATGTAAAAATAAAGTCTTATTTATGGAAGGAATTATTCTAAGGGAAAAATCCAGGGTCAAGCTGTATCTTTTATGTGATGTCCTTCTGTATTGCATGTCTGGTTATGTTATACCCTTTGTTACTCCTTTAGATTTCCTATACTAGCATGATAAATCATCAAAGAACCTGTTTGGGGTATAACACTTTGATACAAAATATTTGGTGAGTCTCTCGTTAATAACCTAAAATATGTGTACATTGGTGGAGTAATCACATTACTACAGAATTCTCCTTTGGCTCAAGCAAGTTGACCTTAGTCCAAGTTTACTCTTGATATCACTCTATTGGTGGAGGAGGAAACTAAACCTTAGGGTTTGTTTTTCCTAGAACAGATAGTAGTGACAGTGCATTATATTTTAATAAGAAAAAACAGCAAATCCTTAGAAATTTTAAAAAGTATATTTGAGGCGTATTTTTCCATAATTATATACTTATCTATTTATTACCCTTAAACCATATATGTGTAAAAGTTATTTTTCTGTTATTTGTTACTATCTTCTTAATTTGTTCCAAAGATAATACTGCCATTCTGCATTCCCTCTGGAAGGAAAAACAAAACAAAACAAAACTCAAAACCAGCAGTGCTGCTATCAGATAAGTAGATGTCAATGTATACTTATAAAAAATAACTAAAAAATGTAATGTGTTTGTTAATTCAGCCTTTTTTCTATATAATATTTCAAGTCAGACTTTCTTACATTCCTGGAATTCAGTTTGATATACCAAGAGTAACACTGATAAAATGTTTGCTTTGATTACTGTGAGGAAAAAAATTAAATGTTCAATTCTATTAAAACAAACTTCTTGGGAGATACTGGTTTCCCATCCTTGAAGGTTAGAGCTATTGTGTTTTCATATTCTTAAATTTTGCTCAAGGCAACAAATTACATATTCAGACATTTCATTGCTGGTTTTGGTATATTGGAATTTGATAGTGGTATATTAAAATCTTTCCTTTGCAATATTTTGTAGTACTTGAAAATTGTTACGTTAACTGCTAGCAGAAGTTAGAACTTAAACATTTTTGTTTTTAATATTTATAGGCTAGATTAGGGACACATTTGCAGCAACCAATCACTATTAGAGCTAGCAGAAGAGACATGAATGAATGGATATGGTCACTGCACTTTCTTGTACTTTCAAGGTTATTTCATAAGTTTAGTTACCAGTCTTTGTTAGCAGTATGAAAACTGTCCTCATTTGTAACCCCACTGAATCAACAATGCTGTGATTTACAATAGGTTATCAACACTTAAAAGTACGTGTGTGTGTGTTTGAAGCAAGGATCCATGACTTCTATTATCAAAGGAATCTGGGAACTTCCCTCAAATTTTACCATTTAAGAATACACACACACATACCCTAAGCAGTTTGAGGCAGCTAAAATTGGCATTGGCCGTTTCCTGTAATATGCTAGTCCAATGTGCTTAGGTGAAGTAACTTATTCCATATTTCAGGGTGTCTGTCGGCTTACCAGTTGAATGAGGCGTAGGTTTAACGTTCAGGATTAAGTTGTACAATTTATTTAGTTTTAGTGTCTCATTTTTCTAGTATTTGACTATCCCATATTATGTTTCAAATTCTTCCTCACACTTCTTGATCTTAGTTTAATTAAGTTAGTATTAGAGATTAGTTGGCTGAACCCAACATTAACCATTTTGTACTTGCACAAAACCTTAACACATTGTTTTTACTGAATCACCAGGTCAGGTCATTAAGAGAGATCTTGAGAAGAAAGAGGACTAGAAATCATATAGATATTTAAGGAAAGAATTGTAGTTCTTATATTAATGTTGGCATATGAAGTTGATATATTTTAAAGTCCTGCTGGAGAAATATATTCAAGGCAAGAATTTCCAGAACTGTCCTCAAACTCGTAAAAAAAATTGCTTTGAAGCAAAAAAAAAAAAAAAAAAAAAAAAAGCAAAATGATTACATTTCACTTAATTTCCTATTAAATATACCAGTTATTTTAAAATATGATAGAAAACCTACAGGCTTTGCCTATCATACAATACTTGGGCATACAACTTAAACTGTAATTGTAAATTTACTAATGTTTGATAACATGGAGGCATTAAAGATAGTACGTAATTTGTATTTTAAGGAACTGGGAATGTGGAATTCTGAACTGTTTCATGTCTAAAAATCTGGCTTTTATCTTTCCATGGACAAACTTTCTATGCCTCAGTTTACTCTAAATATGTAAAGGATGTTCATTTTTTCAGAGCTTTACCCTCTTGAATAAAGGACAATAGTATAAGCTCAGAGTATTACTTAAATAATCATAAATATTATAGTTTTTGTTCTTGAGTTGCAGATCTTTTTCCCAATGAAATATTTCTTAAAGTCCGTTTTCTTAATGCTGTTAAAATTTGTAAAATTGCCTTATCTTTGAGTATGGCATTATCTCTTCCCAAAATGTATTTTGCGGTTGCTTTTGTGTTCTCTGGACTATAAGATCAAAATCAAGAAAATTTGGGGAGTATAAAAAGCATTAAAAGTCTATTTTTTTCCAGTATCTTTCATATATCTAAATATTTAGATTCTCTTTGCCTTTTTTCCATGTTACAAAATACATTGGTATCCGGTTGCTAATACATACATGTAAATTTTTGTGCATGGATGAGTTCTTAGGTTCTCTGGGAATATAGTGGTTTTTTGTTTTGTTTTTTACTGATAATAGCTACTGAGAAAATCTTATACAGAATCAAGGATACTTTTCTCAGGTGATACTTTAAAACAAAAAGTTTAAGATCGAAGTCTTGTTAGCCAAAAAAATTACAAAAGAGAGATAATGGAGCCTGAGGGACAGATTGCAGGACCCTATTGATTTTAACTTCTTTTGAAGATTTATCTTAATTTTAATTCATGCATGTCTCTTAATCCCAGGGTCTCTGCTGTTAGAAATTAGAGTTTAACATTGTGCTGTGCATATGTATTTTTACATAAAGTATTTTAATTTCTAATTTTACTTTTCTGATTTAAAACCTTAAGTTTTAAAAATTGGGTTAAAAGTTTTCCAACTATTGCTTCAAGTTCGGGTTTGTCCTTTTGTCCTGAGATTTAGACTTCTCTGCCTATAACAGTATTTTCTGGAACATGGTACTATCACAGATAAGCTGTTGAAATACCATGGCAGAAATACAAAACCTAAACTTTAAATCACAGTAGATTTAAAAGAAAAAAAGTTCTCTTATTATTCTGCAATGCCTCTACTTTATCTTGTATGTTAAGAATTTAAGAATTATTTCAAATCACTTAATAATTTGTCATTAATTTAAAAAACTTTATATCCATATTCACTACAATATCCTGCTTTGAGAGGCAGAGACATCTCCTAGATTAGAGGATATACAAAACAGAATTCTTCTGATGGTGATGCTGGCTTCTTTGGGTCTAGTAGTTACAGCTTTAAATAGGAAGTCAGGAAACACAAATGCCCATTAAAATTCTCAAGTCAGTGACCTGTCCAAATCGGCATTATAACTAAACTACCCGACAGAGTATGTTTAAAGACTAAGATTGGTATTTAATCTTTGAAGATCTGTCTGATGTGTCTCAATTTTGTCAGTTTTTATTCCTCTTCACATCTTAGTTGTATGAAGTAATCATTATTTTCCAGAGTTCAGTGGATATCATAGTTCTACAGATTTTTAAAGATGAGGATTTGAAAAACTTCCAATGGTTTTTTTTAAAAGCCAATTTTCCTCAGTAAAACGACAACTATTGTTTTCACAGATCCATACATCACAAGTAGGACAATATCATAGAAGACTGACGTGTGATTGCTACACAGCAGTCAGCAAAAGGGATAATCGGATAATCTTCACTTGTGAAACTTCAGAGTTCAGAGGTACCTGAAAGTCATTTCCTAAAGTTAGTGCATGTGAGTCTTTTTCCTTGAATTGTGCAGAATAATTGGATGTGGCATATATTTTGGGGAATAGCAAGTGAAATGGTATAATAATGACTGCAGAGCAAGTGATTTTGAAATGTAGCAAGAAGAAACAAGTTTTCTTCCTCCACTTTACTGTGCAACTATTTGGGTCACGAAGTTGCTGTGACATAGATCTCTTTGTGCTAGGCCAAGATTGGCCAATTGACGTAGAATTCTAAAAGTTTAAATATATAGATTGTGTATGAGCACCTATGCTTTTCTCCTTTTCTTTACTATCTTAATGCCCTTTCTACTTCTGAAACAGTTCATCCATTTTGCTTTATGACCAGCTTTAATTGCAGTTTGAGAATAATAGCAACCCTAGAGATCAGTACGAAACAGCATTGAAATACTTTTCAAAGGACACCTAAAAGCATCTACCCAGCTTAGAATTGAACTGAATTTCTATGAAAGAAAGTTATTATTTTAAATGCTAATTATGTTAAAACTATTTAATTCTAAAAACTATGTCTTAAACATATTCCAAAAGTTTCACTTTTGGAGGATATTCCTTTAAGAAGGTATATTGAACATAGATGGGAAAATGTAAAATATTTCTTGATAGAATTATTCAGTATTATTCAAAATTTAATTTCATGTTTGTTATTGTACCACAAGGATAGTGTCATTCTTGGATTAAAATGTTGGATTTTTTGTTAATATACTTAAAACTGTAACCAGTGATAATACCCTTAGTATTTTTTATTATAGATTATATTTTATTTCAATAAACTTTGATATTTAGACCAAACAGTCTTTCTGTTATATATATTCATCTCATTAAGGTACTCCGTACAAAGTGGGGAAATGGAGAGATGGGAAAGTGACATTGATTCACATTTTTAGAATTGTGAATTCTAGGATTAACTCTTAGAATTGGATAACCTCCTTATTTTTTTTAATGTTTATTTTTGAAGGAGGGAGAGAGAGAGCACAAGCAGCGGAGGGGCAGAGAGAGACAGAGACACAGAATCTGAAGCAGGCCCCAGGCTCTAAGCTATCAGCACAGAGCCTGACGCAGGACTCGAACCCATGAGCTGTGAGATCATGACTTGAGCTGATGTCAGATGCTTAACTGACTTAGCCACCCAGGCACCCCATTTTTTTTAATGTTTTTTTTTTTTTTTTTTGAGAGAGAGAGAGAGAGACAGAGACAGAGACAGAGACAGTGTGAGCGGGGGAGGGTCAGAGAGAGGGAGACACAGAATCTGAAGACAGGCTCCAGGCTCTGTGCTGACAGCTCAGAGCCTGCCGCAGGGCTGGAACCCACGAACCGCGAGATCATGACCTGAGCTGAAGCCGGATGCTCAACCAACTGAGCCACCCAGGCGCCCCTGTTTATTTCTTTTTGAAGGAGAGAGAAACAGAGCACAAGTTGGGGAGGGGCAGAGAGAGAGACACACACATACACACACAGAATCTGAAGCAGTCTCCAGGCTCTAAGCTGTCAGCACAGAGCCCGATGCAGGGCTCAAACCCACAAGCCGTGAGATCATGACCCAAGCCGAAGTCAGATGCTTAATGGACCAACACTTGATAAAGATGGATTTTCAAATACCCCAGAGGCAATGACAGAAAAACAGTCAACTCTAGTCAACTACTGGATCCCAGTGGTAGATTCATTACATCTGATATTTTCATCCTTTTAGAAGACTAAGAAAAGAGCTGAGAAGGGATCACTTTATCTTTACACCAAGCCAACCCTAATGTGAAGTTTTTGTCCAACAATTTAATGTCCAAACTGGCTAATATCTGCCGTTTCTGTGAAAGTTTTCTTGGACACCACAGCCCTTTAAACAGAATTAATCATAACACATAGTGTTTTCTTGACCTCCCCTCATTATAGCACTTTTGCTTTTAAAAAAGAGGAATCATGTCTTACTCATCTTGATTTTCTTGGCACTTTAAATGAAATTGAATATCTATTTATAGGAAGTTTTAATTCCTTTAATAGTTATTGTTTGCCTGTCCTTTAAATAAATAAGTTGGGTTATTGAATCAGTTTTCTACTATAGCATAAAAGTTCAGGGCGCCTGGGTGGCTCAGTCAGGCAAGTGTCTGACCCTTGGTTTCAATTCAGGTCATGATCTCACAGTTTGTGAGATGGAACCTCCTGTTGGCTTCACGCTGAGAACATGGAGTCTGCTTGGGATTCTCTCTCTCCCTCCCTCTGTCCCTCCCCTGCTCACAGACACACTCTCTCTCTCTCTCTTTCTCTCTCTCAAAATAAATAAATAACCTTAAAAAAATGGTTATAGGGGCACTTACGTGGCTCAGTTGATTAAGCATCTGACTTGGTTTTTTGGCTCAGGTCATGATCTCACAGTTTGTGAGATCAAGCACCGCATCAGCCTCTGCAGTGACAGCACAGAGCCTGCTTGAGATCTTTCTCTCTCAAAAATACATACTTCATACATACATACATACATACGTTTAAAAATTTTTTAAAGTTATGTAGATAGAGGGAACTAAAATTCCTGATCCTTTATTCCTGCCTCTGATTTTCTTTGGGCATCATCCTGCATCCTCCCAGAGTTGATGGAAGAACACTTAGGGAACAGAAGCTTCAACAAAACTAGAGTAAGCAGCATTGTTCTTTCCTGTTTCATATCTTTCCTTGTAGGGTCTCTTTCCTCACTTTATCTTATCCTATGAAGTACGCACCTATTAATTTGTTGGAGCTGAGATTAGAAGCCAAGCAGTCTCACTCCAGAGGCTGTGCTCACAAATATATCTGGAAGGGGACATATGGTCTAGGCCAGATCTGTGTTCAAATTCTGACCCTGGAATTTTTAAGTCACCTCTGTTTCAAACCTGCAGAAATTTGCAAAATCAGGCCTATTGGTCTTTTTTGTACTCTCTAGTCTTAGAGCAAGTTAATACTACACAGTCTTTTCTCATCATTAAAATGTAATAATTTATACCTTATTATAAAGTTTAAAGATAATGCATATAAAGTTTGTTGATATATATAACAAACCCAATAAATTATAACAAATTACTACTAATAGACTAGGGAAAACTTTTTAACAAGTCAAGAAATTTAAGAAAGATTAAGGAGATTAAGGGTATATAAGCCCTATAAAAGCAGACATTTTTCTCTTCTCTCCAAATATAATGCTGATCCTACCATGAGGGCTGAGATCAACCTGGACTCAAAATGACCCAGAGTGAAAAGCATGGAACAAACAAACTTAAGAATACATAGAATAATATAATAAGAATGGCAGATAAAACTGAAAATTGTGGCATGTTCTCCTCGACTAATTATTAAAATTTGTCAAAAATAAAATATATCAGGAGGCCCAGGCACCTAGACTTTATAGGAAAGGTCATATTTGGACTAAAGCTATAACATTATATTTTAAAAGTAAGCACAGGGGTGCCTGGGTAGCTCAGTTGATTGAGTGTCTGACTCTTTTTTTTCAAGTTTATTTTTGAGAGAGAGCACACAAGCGAGCAGGGGAGGGCAGAGAGAGGGGAATAGAGGATCTGAAGCGGGTTCTGCCCTGACAGCAAAGAGCCCGATGCAAGGCTAGAACTCATGAGCTGCAAAATCATAACCTGAGCTAAAATCAGACGCTTAATGAACTGAGCCACCCAGGTGCCCCTGAGCATCTGACTCTTGATTTTGGCTCGGGACATGATCGCAGGGTGGTGGGATAGAGGCCTGCATCTGGCCCTATGCTGAGCATGGGGACTGCTTAAGATTTTCTCTCTCTCCCTTTGCCCCTCTTCCCTGCTCATACTCTCTATTTAAAAAAAAAAAAAAAAAGCACAGTAAGTCAGGAGCACAGGACAAAGAGTCAGCCAGACTAAAATCAGCACCTTCAACAAAGTCAGGTTTGTGTAGGGGAAGAAAAAATTTTTCATTCTACCCTTCTTAGTTCTTGGCTTGAGGCCACTGTAACACAAGACAGATTAATAAAAATATTAACATGTATATTTCATGTATGCTTGGGAGCTTCAGAAAGATGAGTTAACTCTCAGACACTTAATTTTTTAAATATTTATTATATTTGAGAGAGAGAGAGAGAGAGGAACAGTGCATGAGAGGGAGAGGGACAGAGAGATATGGAAATAGAATCCGAAGGAGGCTTCAGGCTCTGAGCTGTCAGCACAGAGCCCAGTGGTGCTGTAACTCACAAACTGCGAGATCATGACCTGAGCCAAAGTCAGATGCTTAACTGACTGAGCCACCCACACCCAGGTGTCCCTCTCAGAGGTAGCTTAAAATTCAAGCCTAAATACCATTTCAGATAAAGATGAAAGAAGAGCATGGAGGAGACCAGGTCTGGGTAAGTAACCAGGAAAAGTATAATAAACAAAAGTAAGGTTTGTTATGCATATTAAAATCTTTAAATTGGTGTCTTCTAAGATTGACAAAATTCTTTTGTGATTTAGTCATACTCGTTTTGAGAAAGGAAGATTTCCTTTATAAATTTAAATTTCTATTACAAAAGGGTAGCTTCTTTTCTGTTTTCAGAGCTCTTGTCTGCTCTTTCTCAAAATAATCAGCTCAAAATAATACTTCTGTCAAAGAGGTATATTTTAGGGTGGCATATTCTGCTACCCTTCAGTCAACTCAGGCAAAGGCTGACATGTCATCTTCAAAGGAGTCTTCATTTGGGTTGCCTAGGTGGTTCAGTTAAGCATCTGACTCTTGATCTTGGCTTTGTGAGATTGAGCCCCACATTGGGCTCTGCACTGGTGGCATGTGCCCTATTTGGGATTCTCTGCCCCTCTCCCCCGCCCTTGAAAAATAAATAAATAAACTTTAAAGGAGTCTTCATTTTTTTTTTTTTTTTTAAGTAAGCCCTAGGCCCAATGTGGGGCTTGAACTCATGCCAAAATCAAGAGTCACATGCTCTGACTGAACAACTGAGCCAGCCAGGAGCCCCTAAGTCAGTCTTTTGAGGAATCTTCTTTGGGCTGCCAACCTATAATCACTATAAATAAGTCACTATAAATAAATGGTGATCATGTAAAAGAAATATAGCAGCTTCTGAATCCTGGCATTCCACTAAATAACCTGGTCCTTGAAACAGGGAACTAACTGCTTCCTACTCATTATTATAATAACACTACTCCACATTTATTACAATATTAATATGTATCAGACATTGCACTGTTTATCTTCTTATTAATCCTCACAACAGTTTTAGACTAATATTGTCATAGTTAAGGAAACAAACTTGAAAGATTATGCAGCTTGCAAAAAGTCACTGCTACTGGCAGTGTTGAAATTTAAAACCAAGCCTAACTCCAAAGTCTGTTCTCTTACTTAAAATTATGGAAGCATTCTAAAGTCAGATTCTGGACTAAGTATTTGAAACCTCACCTCATCAGCATTTTTTTTTTTCCCTTTGGGGTGGAACTGGGATACTGGATCATCCATTAAAAGGTCAAAGGTTATGGCCTCAAATTTTCTGAAGCTTTTCTTTCTGTGCTTTTGATTTACCAAAAGAATAGTTTCAGTCAAGCTGAAAAACTGTATCTTTCTGGAGATTGTTTATTCTGCTGATATTATTTGGAGGCCAAATTAAAATGTACATTGTATTTAATCACTTTTAGATTTTTTTCCCTTTATAAATATTTCATTCAACAAAATTCAGTAACTTTTTGTTTACCTAATATATTCCAAAGACCTCCTTCCTTTTTAAACCACTTCTTATATTTCTGAAAATTTTCTTTACATTGCAAGGATCCAATAAAAAATTTAAATCTGGGCTCACTAAGATTTGTTTCTCTTCTAGATGTGTTATGGTTTTAGTTCTTATAGTTAGGTGTGATCTTTCAAATTAATTTTTTTTAAGTTTACATAGTGTATAGCATGTTGATATATTTATATATAATTGCCAATGTAGTGCTATTAATCACATTATATAATTATAGTACAATATCATGGTCTATATCCATTACACTGTGTATTAGATCTGTAAGGCTTATGTTCTCCTTGTTATAAGTTTGTACCCTTAAAGACTATCACTCTTACCCCTATCCTCTGATAACCACTGTGTTACTTTCTGTTTTTTACAGGTTTATTTTTTAAAACTTAAAATTTTTTTTTAATGTTTTTATTACTGAGAGAGACAGAGCACGAACATGGGAGGGGCAGAAAGAGGGAGAGACACAGAATCTGAAGGAGGCTCCAGGCTCTGAGCTGTCAACACAGAGCCCAACTCTGGGCTCAAAATCACAAACCGTGAGATCATGACCTGAGCTGAAGTTGGACACTTAACTGACTGAGCCACCCAGGCACCCCCAGGTTTAACTTTTTTAGATAAAACATATAAGTGATTATAAGTGCATGTCATCCTCTGACTTATTTCACTTAGCATAATGTGCTCAAGGTCCATCCATGTTGTCACAAATAGAAGGTCACCTTCTTTTTTCAAGGCCAAAAAATATTTTATTGTGTATTTGTACCCCATTTTTTTCATTCATCTGTTGGTGGGCTTTGGGTTGTTTCCCTATCTTGGCTGTTGTGTATAATGGTGTGATAAACATGGGAGTGCATATATGTTGTCAAAATCCTCTTTTCATTTCCTTTGGGTATATGCCCAGAAGTGGAATTGCTGGGTTGTATGGTAGATCTATTTTTAAGTTTTTAAGGAACTTCTATATTGGTTTTCGTAGTTGTTGGACCAATTTACGTTCCCACCAGTAATGTATAAGGTGTGCCTTTTCACCACATTCTTGCCAACAACTGTTGTTTCTTCTTAATGATAGCTATTCTAACAGGTGATATCTCTTTGTGGTTTTGACTTGAATTTCTCTGATGATTGATTATATTTGGCATCTTTACATGCATCTGTTGGCCATTTTGGTATCTTTTGTGAAGAAACGTCTATATACTTCTGCCCATTTTTTAATAAGATTTTGTTATTTTTGTTGTTCTTACTGAGTTGACTGAGTTTTTATATATTTAGATAGTAACCCTTTATCTGATATATGGTTTGCAAAAATTTCTCCCTTTCTGTATTTTTTCATGTTAATTGTTTCTTTTGCTGTACAGAAGCTTTTGAGTTTGATGTAGTCCCATTTGTTGATTTTTGTTATTTGCATTTGGTATCACTCCCAACTCCCAAATTATTGCCAAGACCAGTAGTGATGACCTGATTTTCCTACATTATTTTCTAGGAGTTTTATGGTATCAGGGCTTATATTTAACTCTTTGATACATTTCAAGTTAATTTTTGTGAGTGGGCTAAGAATAGGGGTCGTTTCATTGTTCTGCAAGTGTTTATCCAATTTCCCCATACCACTTGTTGAAGAAACTATCCTTTCCCCATTGGATATTCTTGATTCCCTTGTTGTATATTATATATGCCAGGATTTAATTCTGGGCTCTCTTATTCCATTGGTCAGTGTGTCTGTTTTTGTGCCAGGACCATACTGTTTTTGTAAATACTATGGCTTTGTACTGTAGTTTGAAATTTAGTATGATACCTCTGGCTTTGTGCCTTTTTTAGAATTGCTGTGACTATTTGGGATCTTTTGTGGTTTCACATAAATTTTATAATTGTTTCTTCTATTTCTGTGAATAATGCCTTGGAATTTTGATGGAGATTATGTTCAATCTGTAGATGGCTTTTGGTAGTACAGCCATTTTAACAATATTAATTTTTCTGAATCATGAACACAGAATGTCTCATGTTTATGTCGTCTTCGGTTTCTTGTAGCAAGGTTATTATTATATAGATCTTTCACTTCCTCGGTTGAATTTATTTTTAAGTATTTAATTGGTTTTGGTGCTACTGTGAAGGGAATGGTTTTCATTATTTCTTCTTCAGATGCTTCATCATTATGTAAAGGAATGCAGTTGATTTCTGTATGTTGATTTTATACCTGCCACTTTACTGAAATTTTTGCTTATTAATTCCTACAGTTTTTTGGCTGGGACTATCTGTATATATGACCATATCAGTAAATAATGACAGTTTAATTTCTTCCTTTTTTATTTGGATGCTTTTTATTTCTTTGTCTTGCCTGCTTGCTCTAACTAGACTTCCAGTACTATACTGAACAGGAGTGGTGAGAGTGTACATTCTTGCATTGTTCCTGATCTTAGGGGAAATGATTTCAGTTTTTTCTCCATTAAGTAAAATGTTAGCTGTGGATTTGTAGTATGTGGTCTTTATTATGTTGAGGTATGTTCCATGTCCAGACTATTAAGGGTTTTTAACATGAAGGATGTTTTATTTTGTCAAATGCTTTTTCTGCATTGAGATTATCATGTGATTTTTATCTTTCATTTTGTTGCTGTGATGTATTAAATTTTTGATATAGGTGTATTGAACCATCCTTGCATCCCAGGAATAAATTCCATTTAGTCATGGTGTATAATCCTATTCATATATTCTTGAATTCAGTTTCCTAATATTTTGTTGAATTTTTGCATGTATATTCATCAAGGATGTTGATCTGTAGTTCTTGTAGTATCCTTATCTGGGTTTAGTATCAACATAATGTAGGCTTGGGAAAGTGCTCCCTCCTCCTCCCTGATATTTTGAAAGAGTTTAAAGAGGATTTGTTAATTCTTCTTTACATGTTTGGTAGAATTCTCAAGTAAAGCCATCTTGAGTGGCTGGAGTTTTCTATGTTGAGAGGTTTTTTGCTTACTAAATCCCTATTTCTTCCTGATTCAGTCTTTACAGGTTGTTTCTAGAAATGTATCCATTCTAGGTTATATAATTCACTGGCATATCATTTTTCATAGTAGTCTCTAATCATTGTATTATTTCTGTACTATCAGTTGTAATGTCTCCTTTTATTTCTAATTTTGAGTCTTCGTTTTTATTCCTAATTTCTTCGGTTACTGTACCTAAAAGTTTGTCAATTTTATCTTTTTGAAGAACCAGTTCTTAGTTTCATTGATCCATATATTGTTTTACTGATCTTTATCTCCATTCTGATCTTTCTTTCTTTCCTTCTGCTAATTTTTGTTTTAATTTGTTCTTTTTCTAGTTCTTTGAGGTATAAAGTTAGGTCCCTAATTTGTGATATTTTAATTTATTTTTTTTAATCTTCTAAAAGTAGGCTTCATGCCTAATTTGGGGCTTCAACTCTGAGATTAAGAGTTGCGTACTCTACTGACTGAGCCAGCCAGGTGCCCCTCTAATTTCTTAATATATACAATTATTGTTATAAATTTTCCTCTCAGAAGTGCTTTTGCTGCATTGTACAACACATTATATGTTTTGTTTTCTTATTTGTTTTGAGATAATTTTTAATTCACTTTTTGATTTCTTCTTTGACCCGATGGTTGCTTAGAAGTGTGTTGTTGAGTCTCCACATATTTATACATCTTCTCACTTTCCTCTTGTTAATTTCTAGTTTCATACCACTGTAGTCAGAAAAGATAGTTGGTATGATTTTGATCTTAAATTGTCTAAGATTCGTTTTGTGGCCTATCATATGATCTATCCTGTAGAGTCTTCTGTATGTGTTTGAGAATAATGTGTATTCTGCTGTTGGATGGAATGTTCTGTATATGTCTATTAAGTTCATTTGTTCTAAAGTTTGTTTCAATTCCAATGTTGCCTTGTCGATTTTGTCTGAATGATCTAAGTGCTGATAGTGAGGTATTTAAATTCTCTATAATTACTGTACTGTCTCTCCTTAAGATCTGCTATTAATTGCTTAATATATTTTGGTGCTTGGGTGTTGGAAGCATATTTATGCCTGTTATATGTTCTTGATATATTGACCCCTTTATCACTATATAAACAAGATACCATTGTCTGTTGTTACCCTTTATGGCATGAAGTATACTTTGATATAAGTATGGCTACAGTTATCTTCTTTTTGTTCTTTGCTTGGAATATCATGTCATCCTTTCAATTTGAGCCTATGTGTGTCTTTAAAGCTGAAATGAGTCTCCAACAGGTAGCATTTGGTTAGGTCTTTTTTTTTTTTTTTTTTTAAACATATCCAGCCACTCTGTGCTTTTTAATTGGTGAGTTTAAGCCATTAACATTTAGGATGATTATTGATACATAAAGATATACTACCTCCATTTAATCTTTTGCCTCCTGGTTATTTTGTTCTCCATTGTTTCTTTATCCTTCTGTTTCTGTTTACCTTTCTAAGTTGGTGGTTTTTCATGGTGATTTGCTGAGTCTCTCCATTATGTTTCATGTCTCTGCTCTAGATTTTTGCTTTGTGATTACCATGAGGTTAACATATAATATCTCTTAGATAGGGGCGCCTGGGTGGCTCAGTCAGTTGAGAATCTGACTCTTAATTTTGGCTCAGGTTATGATCCCAGGGTCATGGGATTGAGCCCCACATTGGGCTCTGTGCTGAGGATGGAGCTCACTTAAGATTCTCTTTCTCTCCCTCTGCCCCTCTCCCCACTTGCATCCTCCTAAAAAAAAAAAAAATTATACACACACACATATACATATACATCCTTTTTCTGCTGATTATCTTCAAATGAAGTAAATTATCTTCATTCTCCTATAAAATTTCCATCTTTTTACTCTTCCTTCTTCCCCTTTTATATTTTTGATGTTGCAAATTCTTTTTATGCTGTGATTTCATTACCAAGTTGTAGTAGCTATAATTTTTAGTGCTTTTCCTTTAGCTTTTATTCTATACTTGAGTTTATTATTCTAAAGAAGAGTTACAGTAGTCTGACTGTAAGTTTAGTCAGACTTTTGTGTACCTTCTTGTTTCAACCTGAAGAGCTCCTTTCAACATTTCTTGTAAGATAGGTCAAGTAATGGTGAATTCACTCAGCTTTTGTTTCTCTGGAATACCTTTATTGCTCCTTCATACCTAAAGGTTATTTAACTTCACTGGATAGAGTATTCTTGGCTGGCAGTTTTTATCTTTCACCATTATGAATGTCATTGCAGTCTCCTAACCCTAGAGTTTCTGCTGAGAAATCTGCTGATAGCCTAATAGGGGTACCTTTATAGTTTACTTTTTTTCCCCCTGGCTGCCTTTAATTTTCCTTTATCATTGACTTTTGACAGTTTTAATATAGTATGTCATGGAGAAGGTCTGGTTGCATTGAGATAATAAGGTGTTCTGATAACTTCATGAACTTGTATATACAATTTCCTTCCCCAAATTTGGGAAGCTTTCAGCTACTGTGCTCTTTTCTCCTTTCTCTCTTTTCTCTGTCTGGAATACCCATTATTCTTATATAGGCATTTTTAATGAGGTCAGGTTTGTTTTTTTTTTTAAGTTTATTTATTCTGAGAGAGAGAGAGAGAGAGTGGGGGCAGGGGCAGGGAGAGAGAGAGAAAATCCCAAGCTGCCAGTTCAGAGCCTGATGCATGTCTCAAACCCATGAACCAGGAGATCATGACCTGAACTGAAGTCAGACGCTTAACCAACTGAGCCACCCAGGCACCCTTTAGGTCAGTTTTCATAGGGTTTCTTCACTTTTTAAAAATCTTACTTCTCTCTCCTCTTCCATTGGAATAATTTCTATATTTCTATCCTCAAGCTCAGTAATTCTTTCTTCTGTCTGATCTCCTCTATATCCAGTGCATGCAAACACATTCTTCTCATTTATTGAGTTCTTCAGCTCCAGAATTTGCTTGGTTCCTTTTTAGAATTTAATTCTCCTTGGTAAAGTACTCCTTTCATTAATTTTATTCCTGAGATCACTGCTCATTGAGTTTTCTTGTAGCTCATTGAAGTTCTTCATAAGAGCCATTTTTATAATACAGTTTATTGTCAGATTTGCTAACATACAGTACGTAAAGTGTGTTCATAAGAGCCATTTTAAATTCTTTATCAGTTATAACACAACATTCCAGGTCTATGGGTTCAGTTGATAGAAATTTGTCATTTTCTTTTATGACATTGTATTACTGTGATTTTTATTGTTGCTTTACGAAAAGTGACTCTGCTGCTGCATTTCAGTAGTAAACACCTTATTTAGGTAAAAACTGTTTTAACTTTTATTCTGTCAGTCTGCAGGTTGGTAGTAAGGAGCCTTCCTTTTGTCTTCCAGAAAGTGGCGCTATCACACAAAAAATTTTTAATTTCTTTCACCAGAACTGACTCACTGCTAAGCCTGGGAGCATAGCATTTAAGAAAAATAAAAAAATTAAAAAGAGAAAGAATCATAGCACAGTGGAAATAGGTGTGTACTTCGTACCTGGGGTTTTGGTTGTGTCCACGGCCCAGTAGGAGAATTGTCAGATTGGGAGAGGGGGCTCCCAGAGGTCCATGGACAGTCATCTTGCTTCCTGTAGAAGACAGCAGGAAATGCTGTGCTTTATCAATTTTCCTTTATTTTTATGTATGTATTTTTATGTATGGTGTAAGAAAGTGGTCCAGTTTTCCCAACACCATTTGTTGAAGAGACTGTCTTTTTCTCATTGCATATTATTGCCTCCTTTGTCAAAGATAAACTGACCATATAATCACGGGCTTCTTTTGGGGCTATTCTATTCCATTGATCTATGTCTGTTTTTGTGCCAGTACCGTACCCTTTTGATTACTATAGCTTTATATCTTGAAATCTGGGATTGTGATATCTCCAGCTTTATTTTTTGTCAAGATTACATTGGCTACTTGGGGTCTTTTGTGCTTCCATACAACTTTTAGGATTATTTGTTCTCATTCTGTGAAAAATGCTGTTGGTATTTTGATAGGCATTGCATGAAATCTGTGGATTGCTTTAAGTAGTATGGACATTTTAACAACCTTTGTTTTTCCCATCCCTTACCATGGAATATCATTCTGTTTGTGTCATCTTCAATTTCTTTTATCAAATTCATTGTCAGAGTACAGGTCTTTCACCTCCTTGGTTAAGTTTATTCTGAGGTATTTTATTTTATTGGTGCAATTGTAAATTGTATTCTTACTTTCTCTTTCTGCTTCCTCATTATTAGTGTATAGAAACAGCAGATTTCTATATATTGATTTTATATCCTGCAACCTTACTGAAGTCATTTGTCAGTTCTTGTAGTTTTTTGGTGGAGTCTTTTGGGGTTTTCTATATATGGTATCATGCCATCTGCAAATAGTGAAAATTTTACTTCTTCCTTACCAATTTGGATGCCTTTTACTTCTTTTTGTTGTCTGATTGCTGTGGCGAGGACTTCCAGTACTATGTTGAATAAAAATGGTGAGAGTGGACATCTTGAACTTAGGGGAAAAGCTCTCAGTGTTTCACCATTGAGTGTGATGTTGGCTGTTGGTTTTTTACATATGGCCTTTATTATGTTGATGTGTGTTCCCTTTAAGCCTATTTTGTTGAGAGTTTCTATTGTGAATGGATGTTGTACTTTGTCAAATGCTTTTTCTGCATCTATTGAAATGATCATATGGTTTTATCCTCTCGTTTTGATTTGATATATCACATTGACTTGAGAATATTGAACCATTCTTACATTCCAGGAGTAAATCTGAATTGATCATGGTGAATGACTTTTTTATTGTATTGTTGGATTCAGTTTGCTAGTATTTTATTATGGATTTTTGCATCTCATCTTTGCATTAGAAATATTGACCTATAGTTCTTTTTTGTGCAGTGTCTTTATCTGGTTTTGGTTTCAGGGTAATGGGGGCCTTATTGAATGAATTTCGGAGTTTTCCTTCCTTTTCTCTTTTTTGGGATTATTTGAGAAGAATAGGTATTGACTCTTTAAATGTTTGCTAGAATTCACCTCTGAAGCCATCTGTTCCTGGACTTCTGTCTGTTGGGAGGTTTTTGATTACAGATTCAATTTCATTGCCGACAATCAGTCTGTTCAAATTTTCTATCTCTTCCTGATTCAGTTTTGGGAGGTTATATGTTTTTAGTAACTTA
>CM053560.1:95104712-95182867 GCA_028646485.1 Cryptoprocta ferox
AAAGATTGTGTTTTCATTGGTCTCCATCTATTTTTTATTTTCTCTTTAATTTCGTGGTTGACTCCTTCATTGTTTAGCAGCAGGTTATTTAACCTCCATGTATCTATGCTCTTTCCAGATTTTCTCCTATGGTTGATTTTTGGATTCATAGTGTTGTGGTTGGAAAAAGACACACGGTATGACTTCCATTTTTTTAATTTGTTGAGACTTATTGTTTAGCCTAACATGTGATCTATTCTGAGGAATGTTCCATGTGCACTTGAAAAGAATGTGTATTCTGTTGTTTTATGATGGAATGCTCTGTATATATCTATTAGATCTATTTCAGTGTGTCACTCAAAGCCAGTTTCCTTGTTGATTTTGCTTGGAAGATCTAGCCATTGATTTAAGTGGGGTGTAAAAGTCCCTTACTATTATTGTATTATTATCATTTAATTTAGTTCCTTTTGTTATTAGCTGCTTTATTATTTGGGTACTCCCATGTTGGGTGCATAAATATTTACAAGTGTTATATCTTCTTGTTGGACTGTTCCCTTTATGATTACATAGTGCCAGTTTTTGTCTCTTGTTACAGTCTTTATTTGAAACTATTTTGTCCGATATAAATATAAATAAAGAAACCCTGGCTTTCTTTTCATTTCCATTTGCATAATAAATGCTTTTCCATCCCTTCACTTCTAATCTGCTCGAAACGAGTCTCTTCTTGTATGTGACATACAGATGGAATTTGCTTATCTATTCTGTCACTCTATCTCTTTGGATTGGAGTGTTTAGTCCATTTACATTCAAAGCAATTATTGATAGGTATGTACTTATTGCCATTTTGATACTTGCTTTATGGTGGTTTTTGTAGTTCTTCTTTCTTCTCTTGCTCTTTAATGGTTTGCCGGCTTCCTTTAATGATATAATTAGGTTACTTTCTCTTTATTTTTTGCATATTTATTATTGTTTTTTGACTTGTGGTTACCATTAGGTTTATATATGACATCTTATGATATTGATGGTCACTTAAGTTTAAACCCATCCTTTACTCCTCTCCCCTCGCACTTCACATCCTTTTATTTTGTGAATCCCTTGACTAATTCTTATAGATACAATTTTATTGCTTTTGTGCTTCCTACTTTTCTTACTTCTACTTATGGTCTTTTCTTTACACTCAAAGAGTCCCTGTAACATTTCTTATAAGGCTGATTTAGTGGTGTGAACTCCTTTAACTTCTGTTTGTCTGGCAACTCTCTCTCTCCTATTCTGAATGATACTCTTGCTGGATAGAGTATTCTTGGTTGCAGGAATATTTCTTTCAGCATTTTGAATATTTGAATATATCATGCCATTTCGTTCTGGCTAGAGGCACTCCCCTCCACCCCCCAGTTATGGATGTCTGATTAGTTGTAAATTAAGGGGAGAGAAAAAGGAAAGGGCTCACACTGCCATGAGTTAATTTTTCTATACGGTGTGAGGTGAAAATCAAGATTCATTTTTTGTATGGCTATTCCACTGTTCAACCCTATTATCTTTTTCTCCTTTAATTATATTGGTACTTTTGTCAAAATCATTAACCACAAATGTTCACGGTTTTATTTTCTGGATACTACTGATTTATTATTCTATCCTTATGTCAGTACTATAATATCTTGGTTTTTGTTGCTGAATAAAAAGTCTTGACATCAGGTAGAAGGAGTAATTTTAATGTTTTCTGCTTCTTTAAGGTTGTTTTCATTATTTTAGGCCCTATATAATTGCATTCTTAAATAATTTTAAAATATAATTGCATTGCTATATATAATTACAAAATGAGACTGAAAATTTCTCATGGAAAAATTTATGGAATTTGGGATTGTTTTGAATTTATAGATCAATCCGAGAAGAAATGACATCTTCATATTTAATTTCTTAATCTATAAGCATGATTGTCAATACATTAAACTTCATTAATATTTAAAACTTCTCCACTCCTAAGGACACTTAAGAAAATGAAATCTAAAGACTGAAGAAAAAATATTTCTGAACTATAAACTAAAAATATTTCTAAACTATACAATTAAAGGACTTGAATTAACATATCAAGAAATCTTACAACTCAAGATAAGGAAAAAAATTAAACGTAAATACATGAAAAGATACTCAACATCTTTTGTCACAGGAAAATGCAATTTAAAACCATAATGAGATACCATTACACCCCACTAAAATGAAATTTTAAAAATTGATAATATCAAGTGTTGGTAAAGATGTGAAATAACTGGAACTCTCTTACACTGCTGCTATGAATATAAAACAATAGAATCACTTTGAATGACAGTTTGGCAATTTCTTAAAAAGTCTAACATACAACCCACCTATTCCACTCTTATTTACCCAAGAGACGTGAAAGCATATGTGCACACAAAAATTTCTACACAAATATTCAGAATAACTTCATTTGAAAGATTCTAAAACTAAAAGTAACCCAAATGTTTTTTTAAAATTTATTTTTTTTTATTTTTGAGAGACAAGAGAGAGTGCGAGCAGGGGAGGGTCAGAGAGAGAGGGAGACACAGAATCCAAAGCAGGCTCCAGGCTCTGAGCTGTCAGCACAGAGCCCGACGCGGGGCTCAAACCCACAAACCGTGAGATCATGACCTGAGCCGAAGCTGGACGCTCAACCGACTGAGCCACCCAGGTGCCCCCAAATGTTCATTATCAGGTAAACACAGAAACAAACTTTTCATCCATTAAATGAAATACTAATCAATATCTAGGAATGAACTGATATATGAACTACTGCAATAACATGGATGAATCTCTAAGTATGATAAGTAAAAGAAACCAGATAAAAATGAGTCTATATTTATGATTCCACTCATAAAATTTTAGAAAATACCATCTATTGGACATAAAGTAGATCATTGGTTGCCTGGGGATAGAATGGGAATGGATGATAAGGGGCATAAGGCAACTTGGGAATGATGGATGTGTTCTTTATTTTATTGTGATGGCTCACGGAGATACATACTTGTATATATCAATATTTATCAAGGGTTTATGTGCTATTTACTGTGTCACTATCAATAAAGGATAAAATAACAAAGGTCACATTTGGTCTATCATAAATCACTAAACTGGACAAAATACATAAAAGAACTGTTTCAAACCGCAGATGACAGACAGAGCAGGACTGTTATCCCTGAGAGAAGAGAAACAAGTAAAATCAACTCTATGATTGTTACTCCATCTTTTTGCCCAGATGCATTTTCCTAACAGTGGTAACAGGGAGGGGAACTCAATCAGAGCCCATGCTAAGTATGAAAAGACAGTGATGGGAATTCATGGCAACTGACCAGTTGACAGTTGCAGGACAGAACTCTAGAGAGAAGGGAGCTATGCAGAAAAAGAGGTCCACATACGTCCCCTTCAATCTTGTTTAGTATTAGGCCAAACACACGGTAAATGAAACTCATGTGGTTGAATATATATATATATATATATAAATCAGTATTAAACTGAACAATTCCCAGAGTTGTGCAGGGCAAGAAGTTCAAGTTTCAACCAACTGAAGCCATGAGTTCTGAGTGGTCAACTAGGGCATTCATTGTCAACCACAAAGAAGCTATATCCCACATTTCTGTGCCTGAACTCTCTTGAAAGAAATCTATTCTAGCTTCACCATAATAGCCTACAAACAAGGCTCAAATTTATCAAACTGATCAACAACTTGAATGCCTTACACTCCTTGAAAGAAAACAAAATCAAGACAGTCAACAGTGCAGTAATCATAATGTCTAGGAACCAATAAAAAGTCACTAGACATGCCAGAACCCAAGAAGATGATCCCTAGCCAGGGGGAAATTCAAATAAAGGAAATGTTAAGAGACGTTAAATTAGCAGACAAGGAACTTAGATACTGTATTCATATATTCTTTTTTTTAAATGTTTTTTTAAAATGTTTTTTATTTATTTTTGAAAGAGAGAGAGACAGTGTGAGCAGGGGAGGGTCAGAGAGAGAGGGTGACACAGAATCTGAAGCAGGCTCCAGGCTCTGAGCGGTCAGCACAGAGCCTGACGCGGGGCTCAAACCCACTAACCGTGAGATCATGACCTGAGCCGAAGCCGGACGCTTAACTGACTGAGCCACCCAGGCACCCCTGTATTCATATATTCAAAGGCAAATAAGAACATCATGAAGAGAGAAATCAAACTTTGTTAACTTCTGTTAAAACGGAAATTTTAGAGATTAAAAAAACCAATGTATGATTGAAATTTTCACAGGATAAGATTAACAGAGGATTAGACAGTATGGTAGAAAAGACTGATAAATGGGGCACCTGGGAGGCTCAGTCAGTTAAGCATCAGACTTCAGCTCAGGTTATGATCTCACTGCTCGTGGGTTCGAGCCCCGCATCGGGCTCTGTGCTGACCGCTCAGAGCCTGGAGCCTGCTTTGGATTCTGTGTCTCCCTCTCTCTCTGCCCCTCCCCCACTCACACTCTATCTCTCAAAAATGAATAAATGTTAAAAAATTTTTTTAAAAATTAAAAAGACTGATAAACATGTAAGCACAAAAATAAAATGAATGAAAAAATAAAAGTTCAGTGACCTCTGAGGGAGGTCAAGTTCAAAACTAGATGTAAATCAAGTCTCAGAATAAGAGAGTGTGAGAAAAAATATAGGGAGAAAAATGGCCAGAATCTTCCAATTTGATTAAAACAAGCCACAAGTAGAAAACACACACACTAACACACAATTATAATCAAATTGCTATAACCAGTGATTAAACAGAAAATCTTAAAGCAACAAACAGGAAGGGACAGGCTAGGGGAGGAATATCTCATCCCTGCACCACCCCCCCCCATGCCACTCCACCTAGCATGTCCTACCAAAGTTACCCAATTGCTTGCATGATGCTAGACCACTAGACAGTCTATGTGGGCTTCAGTAAGTGCCACTACATAACAAATGCCAAGGGACTGATACTTCAGACAAGGGGCTCACTTCATCGTCCCAAAGAGAGGCTCCTAGAGCTCTCAAGTACCAGCCCAAATCCCTGGGAGGTGCACTGGGAAGCCTTGGAAGGAAAGACAGCCACCTGGGAGCAGGCTATGTCCCTCCCCTCCATTTTTCCAGAGAAACTGAAAATCATGGCTTTCCCCATGCAGGAAAAGGCAGACCTGTAGCAGAGAAGTCTCCATCCATCACCCTCTGGGTTATGGGGCCAGCAATCTTACACAATATCACAATGAAAAATGTGATTTTCCATTATAGGAGAAAATACCCATGGTACCCCTGTGGCACAGTCAAGGTATTAATTCAAATCTAACATAAGCCTGTGGCACCTAAACCATGTAGCCATCACTATGAGGGAGGTCTCTAACCCTAACAATACTGATTTGAGGCTCCAGAGGAAAATGATAAATGAACAGGCTAAAGAAATCGATGCGCACCCCCCCCCCCCGCCATACCCAATGAGGGAGGAAGAAGGAAGGAGGAAGGTTATTTGGGGGGGAAGAAAGGACAGAAAAAAGTAAAGAAAAAGGAGGAAAGAAAAAAAAAGCCTGGATATAGGAAAAGCTAACAGAATAAATGGACACACACTTAAATTGAAACAAAGTTTCATAATTTGAGCTCACTGGAAATCCAAAATTTACTGAAAGAATTTATATAACAAAATGATAAGAAGGGTACCAATTAGGTCTTATGTTTCTAATAATATCTAGGTTCTGAATTAACTTCAATATTTACTAAAATACATCAATTGGTAAAACTTCATGGACTCATGCTGGGGCTCAAATTAGTTATACTTGGGGATAAATTTGAATATGGAACCCCAGTAATCTAAATAAAAAAAACAAGTATGCCTCACTTTACAGCCTTATTTTTCCCATAGGCAGAGTACCCATTGCCCTAAAATATTCCACAGTGAATGGAATAAAACTAAAGTAAGTCTTTGCCACTTACAAACTGGTCTGACAAAAAGAGGACCCCACAGACCCATGGTTATAGTAATTAATATCGCCCACTGAGGATTAAAACAGGGCCTTGAAGTATGGAAACTTATTCTTTATGACCCAATTGGTTAATAGTGATTATTCTTAGTGCTTCTCCACTTCACAGCCCATTTTTGCCTGCTCTTAAACCCAGGAAAAGGACTAGATACCTGGTGCTGGATCACTGCAATCTAAAATGCTGTGGTCCCATCCATGAAGGCCCCTATACTCAATACCCAATATTATTGAAATTACTGATCCCATCCAATCAGAAACTGGCAACTATTTAGCTATTATAGATTTGGCTAATATGTTTAATTTAGCGCCTATTCACACAGCTTCTCGCTAGTTTGCCTTCACCTTTGAAGGAACACAACACACCCTGGACCACAGCTCAGCAGCTTGGCCATCACACACATCTTTGCAGACAAGCTCCTAACTGCATTTACCGTCCTCCAGGAGCATAGGTATTACCTTATTTTGATGATACCATCTCCAAAGAGATTCACTTGACACACTCATTAAGGACATACAAAGTCCAACATTTTTTAGTCCTTTCTGGGTTCCGGAGGCAACCCATTCCTCATCTACAAATTGTGCTTTAATCTCATTGATGCCACTACTTAAAATTTTTTTTAATGTTTTATTTATTTTTGAGAGAGAGAGAGCGTGAGCAGGGGAGGGTCAGAGAGAGAGGGAGATACAGAATCCGAAGACAGGCTCCAGGCTCTGAGCTGGCTGTCAGCACAGAGCCCGACGCGGGGCTTGAACCCACGAACCGTGAGATCATGACCTGAGCCGAAGCTGCACGCTCAACCGACTGAGCCACCCAGGCGCCCCGATGCCACTACTTAGAAATGAGCCCACGTTAAATGGGGCTCCCTCCAACAAAGGCCCTAGCATCTATCCATATGAAAATCAACAGGCACTTTCTTTAGTGCCTTTAGAGACTCCCCTGGAGAGGTATTGACAACCTCCTCTCTTACCTCCTTGTCTCTGGACCACCTATGACGGCCTGAAGTTGCCCAGAGGCTTCTGTTGCAAGAAACTACCCTTCTCCATCTTATGCTAATGCACCAGTAGAGCAGAAATTGCTGCCCACATACTGAGATATCCTGGAAATACTGGCTCCCAGAGACCGTAAGCCCAGGACCCTCTGTACCCAGCTGCCCATTATGTCTTGGGTCATGGAAGCAGCACCCCACACAAGCTTGGCACTGCCACCAAGGCCTCCTTGTAGGATAAAGCCAAACATGGGCCCTGTGGCTTATTCCACGTGCAAGAGAAATGGCCTCCTTTGTTCTCAGCCCCTTGCCAGGGGTCACCCCTCATCCAGAACCCTTGGCTGCCTGGGGAGCTGCATGGGATGAACTGAGTGAACAGCAGTGGGAGCTCGCACAGGATATATACGGCATCTCCACCACTGTAAGTGAGGAAGTGCAGTGCCATGTGGCTGCTTTCATCCCTTAACCAGGTGTCCCCGAGAAAGGATAGGACACAGGAGTCGGCAAAAGTGGCCAAACTTCAGGCAGTTATCTTAGCACTGGGTGCCCTGCTCAGCAAATGGCCCCATCTGCACATTTGTACAAACTTCTGGGCCATTGCCTAAAAGGCGCTCCTGTCCCCTCATGGTGAAAAGAAAAAAAAAAAAAAAATACAGAATCTCTTGCCTCACAGATACCCAAGATACAAATCAAAGTCACACATGCCTCAGTATATACTAAAGGCCATAATACAAGGCCTCACTGGACACGCCTCATCCCCTTCAGAGTTCCAGAGAGTACTGATAGTAACCAAGACACACATTCCACTTGTCAAACTACACAACGCTGGGCTCTTCGAAAAGACATTCAGCTGAATTTTTATCTTTCCAACAGGTCCTGGTTTACTGAGAGATATAATGGTCCCTTCAAATAACTTGGACTATGTGAACTAGAACTTCCACCACCCAAAAAAAAACCCTCTTCAATATTCAGATTATAAGAAGGTGGGTAATTCTTCCGGGATCTCCCTCCAACCTCCTCAAGGACAGAAAAGTTAGTTGTCCAGGGCCATTTCCACACAGTGTGGACCTACTACGAAGGGTGACAGAAAATTCCAGTTTGAAAATGAAAATCACACTGAGAGATAATAACAAAATCCATACTCTATCCCATAATGATGAGACCGGACACCCCCTTCTGGTAATACTGCACGCTGGAGTAAAATCAGCAGCAGGTGACCAAAGCCTGTCAAGTGCAGCTGCACACCATCCCACTGGCTACTGGTCTTGTCACTTCTGGTCTGAGTGCTTTCTCTGGTCTGCAATCTGAAGGCCCAAGCCCTCCACATCAGTCAGTTTCAGCCAAACAGAGCAAATGTTAAGGCCCACATGCCTTCAGGTGTGGCGTATGCAAAACTCTGTGGCCCAAAGGCCCCGCCAGCTTGCCCGCCAACAATCAAACCAACACATAGAAGAAAAGGCCCCTAGTAACTGGCTAAGGTAGAGGACCTGCATGCAGTTTAACGCTGCAGCTCCAGCAACCTCAGCCACGGATGTTTGGACTGGCAAACACGAGACCGTATTAACGACATGCACCGAAGTCAGGCCATAAGATTTAAAATCTATTTGCCGCAGAACCCCTCTCTCATCACCCATCTGGGCAAAACCTTGGACTGTTGGGGAGTTTTTAGATTTGGTCAGTAGGGGTTTGATCATGCCAGCTGGGTTCTGGTACTCTAGCGCAATTACAGCAGTATCGTGGGTGCTGGCATCACTTTTGCTAGCCGTAAACCCACAAAGCCCCTGCACTTAAAAAGCCCCTGTACTTAAAAGAAACTCGAAAGTCAACCTCCCAGGCCCGACATTGCCTTCACATTCTACAAGTGGCTTGGTCTTACTGTAACACCTTTAAGTTGTAGGAGGAACATTTATACCCCTGACGCAAAAAGAATAAAAATTAAAATTAAAAAATCCATTATAATATCCAGTATCCTGTAGTTTTGCGAATGTAAAATTAAGGCATTTAGAGTACAACTGTTAGAACTAGTGACTTTAAAAGGTTGATCAGATTTTCAGGATTTTACAGCTCAATTTTGTAGGTCTCAGAAAATAAAACTCTCAAAGAACAACAAAAAAACCACAACGCGTACCAATCTGAGTGGGTATCTACTTGGAAAAGGATACACCAGTCCCTAGTACCAGATCACACTGCTCTGGCCCAGTTCACAACTACAGAGGACATTGCCTCAGGCACCATCACTCCTGTCCAAATCTCCACGCTGGAGAGGACTGCACCTCAGGCACTGAGACCACTGGCCAAACAATGTCCATGGGCTGGGTCTGCTAAGGTACTGACAAATGAGATGCGGGTCACTCACTGCTTTCCCTCTCTAACAGTAAGGATTCTATGCTTCTTGATCTCACTATTTACTTAGCCCACAATCCTAGTGTACCCTCAGCTCTCTGCCCTAATACCACGTGCCTAAATGGAAACTCCGAGAGCTTACTAACATCTGCTTACTAACACTACTTCTAAGAGGTAATGGAAATTGTTTCCCCCGGTATGCAACTGCCTTGTATTAGTCCAGCCCTCAAACCGCTGGGGACAGGACCTCCCATCCCCAGTGCATACCCCCGCACCCCCGACTCAGGCTTGCCACCTGGCTGCCCACTCTGCATCTCCATCAATGGCCACCACAAACACCCCTTCCCCTTGGCTGCAACAAATACCACTAACATTTAAATACATCTCACCGAGCTATCAGTTCATTTCCCTCGACAACAACTGAAAAACCTGCCACCTTGACCCAAGAAATAGACCAAGATAGTATTGTCATGAAAAAGAGAACTTAGGCTTTTAAACACACTTTACAACTCCACCAAGATACTGTTAGAGACCCAGAAATTTCAGATCAGTTTTCATGGCTAATGCCATAAAAATGGGGAACTTGATTATGGGCTAGTTTGCAAGGGTGCCTTATACTTCTACTTTTCTTCCTTTTCACTCTCATAATAAAATGTTTTTTATGTTTTTCGAGACAACTTATATCTACTCTTCCAAATTCTCTTCTACTATTTATGCCACTCAAATACCCCAATAACTAACCTTAAAACTGATGTCAAGACATCAAGGCGTCAATTATTTTTAAAACAAGTCCATGTTATGGATGCCTGGGTGGCTCAGTCGGTTAAGTGTCCGACTTCGGCTCAGGTCATGATCTCACGGTCTGTGGGTTCCAGCCCGTGTTGGGGCTCTGTGCTGGCAGCTCAGAGCCTGGGGCCTGGTTTGGATTCTGTGTCTCCCTCTCTCTCTCTGTCCCTCCCCCGTTCATGAGCTGTCTCAAAAATAAACATTAAAAAAATTAAAAAGAAGTCCATGTTAATATATTTTTAAAAATTCTATCTTAAAATTTTTTCCAGCTTTTTGAGGTATAATTGACACATAGGAATTATATATACTTACGGTGTACATTTGGTTTTGACACATACATGTGAAATAATCACCACAAGCTAATTAACAAACATATGCATCACCTCACAGTTACCATTTCTCTTTCTTCTTTCCTTCCATTCCTCCCTCCTTCCTTCCTTTTGTAAGGAGGACACTTAAGAGCAACCCTATTAGCAAATTTCAAGTATACAATACAATATTGCTAACAATATAGTCATTATATGGTACACAAGAACTCCTTTCATCTTGGCAAAACTCAAACTTTGTACCCTTTGACCAACATTTCCCTATTTCCCCCTTCCTCCCATCCTGGCAACCACCAAATACACTCTGTGCTTCTATTAAATTGATTATTTTAGATTCCACATAAAAGTGACATCACGCAGTATTTGTCTTTCTGTGTCTGGCTTACTTAGCATGAAGTCCTTCAGGCACATTTATGTGGTCCCAAATGGCTGAAAAATACTCCATTGCATGTATGTGAACACACACACACACACACACACACACATTTTCTTTACCTACGTAACCATCAATAGACATTTAGGTTGTTTCCATGTCTCAGCTATTATAAATAACACTATAATGAACACGGAAGTGCAGAAAGCTCAAGCTAGATTTCATTTCCTTAGGAAATATCTCTACAAGTTAAAAATGCTCTCTTGACCCAATTTAAAGACCCTGGCAGTTTCCCTTCTGGAGTGGCTGGTGAAGTCCACACCCTAACCAATTCCCATACTGAGTTCTCATCCTCTGGATCACTATGTACCCACCCCAATTACACTGGGGCCAGGAACAGACAACTAGGGACAGTCACAATATTGCCAATGAAATTATTCAAAATAGCTGATCCTCAAGCCCATGAAACCCAGCTAACCTCATCCCATTCGCCATACCCAAGCTGCCCCTTTAATACCCAGGTCTAATTTGCTGTTACCAGTCCTTGGGCACAGCCCTCTGTGTGTCACTGAATGGAAGCTTTTTCTTGACGGGGCTGTAAGTAACAGAGTTCTGCCTTTTATCTATCCAAGTGTTTTTGTGTCTCATCATCTTTAAAGATGAGTCTTTAAATCTTTTAAGTTTATTTATTTTGAGAGAGAGAGAGAGCATGTGCATGCGTGTGAACAGAGAAGGGGCAGAGGGAGGGAGCAGGAAAGAATCCCAAGCAGGTTCTGTGTTGACATGATGAGGGGCTCAGTCCCATAGTTCCTATCAGCACAGAGCCTGATGCGGTGCTTCATCCCACGAACTGTGAGATCGAGCCCCGCGTCACTGTCAACACAGAGCCTGCTTATGATTCTCTCTCTCCCCCTCTCTCTGTCCCTCCCCTACTTGTGTTTCCTCGCGCACTCTCTCTCTCTCTCTCTCTCTCAAAATAAATGAACTTAAAAAAAAATTAGCTGGGGCACCTGGATGGCTCAGTTGAGTTTCTGACTTTGGCTCAGGTCATGATCTCACAGTTCTTGAGTTTGAGCTCTGCATTGGGCTCTGTACTGACAGCTCAGAGCTTGGAGCCTGCTTCACATTCTGTGTCTCCCTCTCTCTCTGCTCCTCTCCCACTCACGCACACTCTCTCTCAAAAATAAACATTGAAAAAAAAAAAAAAAGGACAGAAGGGCCTATAAAAATGACCTAAGTTTCCACTATAAGGGGAGAAAAAGAGCAAATTACACACAAATAAGCAGAAGATAGCAAAGCAAGATTAGAAAAAAAAATGGGTATTAAATAGACAAATAATTTTTTAAAAATCGACAAAACCAAAAGCTGGTCCTTTGTGGGCCTAAAGTTACTTCAGCCAGACTGAGAGGAAAAGAGAAAAGAAACAAATACCCAATATCAGAAATGGAAGAGGTGGCATCACTACAAATCCTAAAGATTTTATAAAAGGTAATATAATGAATACTTTTCTGCCAATAAATGTGGTTAGGTAAAATGGATAAATTCCTTGAAAAACAAAAATTTTAACAACTGGTTTAAAAAGAAATAGAAAATCTTAATAGCCCTATATCTGCTTAGGATATTGAATCTGTAAATTTAATCTCTCTCCAAAAGAAAACTCCATGCCCACATGGTTTCTCTGGTAAATTCTAATAAGCATTTAAGGGAAAATAATGCCAATCTTAAACTCTGTTGGAAAAGGCAAAAGGAAAAAAACATTTCTCTATCACATTATGTAGCCAGCACCACCCTCATAAACATTACAAGAAAACTACAGACTATTCTTCATAGAAACAATGCAAAAATTCTTACCAACAACAACAAAAAGCAAGAAAGGAAACCAAACTTTCCGATTTCATGACTTACTAGGCAACAAAAATAAAGGCAGTGTGATACTGGGATAAGGACAAATATATCAATGGAATATAATTGAGAGTCAAGAAATAAAACCATGTGTCCATTGCCATCTGGTTTTTGACAATGGCGCCTAAACTATTCATGGGGAAAGAACAGTCTTTTCTTTAAAATTTTTTTAACGTTTATTTACTTTTGAGAGACAGAGACACAGAGCATGAGCGGGGGAGGGGCAGAGAGAGAGGGAGACACAGAATCTGAAGCAGGCTCCAGGCTCTGAGCTGTCAGCACAGAGCCCAATGTGGGGCTCGAACTCATGGACCACGAGATCATGACCTGAACTGAAGTCAGATGCTTTAACCGACTGAGCCACCCAGGCACCCCAAGAATAGTCTTTCAACAAATGGTGCTGGAAAAACCGATGATACACATTTAAAAAAAAATAAAACTTGACCCTTACCTTGTACCATATACAGAAATGAACCTAAAATCAATGTAACAGCTAAAACTATAAAACTCTTAAGAGAAAATATAGTGGTAAATTTTCATGACTTCTGCTTTGGCAACAGGTTCTTAGAGATCCCACTAAGAGCACAAGCAACAAGAAAAACAATAGATTATACCAAATCAAAATTAAAAACTTCTGTGCTTCAAAGGGTACTATAAGTGAAATGACAACCCACAGAATGGGAGAAAATATTTGCAAGCTATATATCTGATAAGGGGCTTTTACCTAAATAAGATACTTAAAAAATTCTTACAATTCAATAACAAAAAGGTAAACAAAGCACAATTTAAAAAATGGGCAAAGGATCTGAATAGACATTTCTCCAACAGAGATGCACAAGTGACGTATAAGAAAAAAATAGTGCAATTAGTCATCAGGAAAAGCCAAATTAAAACCACAATGAGATACCACTTCACACCCACTAGACTACCTAGAATCAAAAAGTCAGGTAAGTATGCATTGGCAAGAAAGGGGAAAAAATCGGAACCTACATAAGCTGTTGATAGAAATATAAAATGAAACAGCAAATATGGAAAATAGTCTGCAGTTCCTCAAGCATTTAAACATTGAGTTACCATGTAATCCAGGAATTCTACTCCTAGGTGTATGTCCAAGAGAAATGAAAACATATGCACACATAAAAACACATACAGGAATGTTCATAACAACATTATTTGTAAAACCAAAAGAGGAAAACCAACCAAATTTCCATCAAGTGATGAATGGATAATGTGTGGTTCATCTATACAATGGAAAATAATTAAGCCATAAAAAAAATGAAGTACTGATTACATGCTACAACATGGATGAACCTTGAAAACATTATGCTAAGTAGAGAAAAGCCAGACATAAAAGATAACACTTGATTTCATTTACATAAAATGCCCAGAAATGCCAAATCTATAGAGACAGAAGATAAATCAGTGGAGGCTGAGGATTGGGGAAGGGCCATAGAAATGTGGGAGGAGGTGACAGTTAAAGAGTACAGGGTATCTTTCTGAGGTGATGAAAAGTTTCTAAAATTGACTGTGGTTATAGTTGCAGATATCTGTGAAAGTACTAAAATCATTGAGTTGTGGGAAAAAATCCATAAAATTTTAGTAAGCCAAATTTAGTAAGCTGTATCTATATCTATATATATCACAACCAAGTATGAATTCTCTCTGGTATGCAACCTATTAACAGAATGAAGGGATAGCCCCATATGATCATCTCAATAGATGCAGATAAAGCATTTGACAGAATTCAATATCCATTTGTAATAAGAACACTCAGTATACTAGGAATAGATGGGAACTTACTCAACTTCATAAAGGGTATAAATGAAAAACTCACAAGTGACATATACTTAATGGCAAAAAAACTGAATGCTTTCCCCCTAAAATTGGGAACTATATATCTGCCCTCACTACTCGTATTCAACATTCTATTGGAGATACTAGCCAATGCAATAAGACAAGGGGGAAACAGGCATTTAGATTCATGAGGAAAATCTAATGCTACCTTTGTTTCCAGAAAACATGATGGTGGCACATGGAAAACCCTGAGGCATTTTAAACAAAGTCAATAGAATTAATAAGTAAATTTAGCAAGGTCAAAAGATACAAGGTACAGGGGCATCTGGCTGGTTCAATTGGTGGGACATGAGACTCATGACTCGGGGTTGTAAGTTCAAGCCCCACACTGGGTGTAGAGATTACTTAAAAATAAAATCTTAAGAAAAAGATGTAAGGGCTAATATACAAAAATCAATTTTGCTTCCATGTACTAGCAATGAATAAAAAATTAAACACTTTAAATACCATTTACAGTAACATAAAAAATATTAAGTACTTAGGGATAAATTTAAGGAAAAATGTGTTATAATCTACACAATGAAAACTATAACACACTGCTAGAAGATATTAAGGAAGGGCTATTAAATGAAGAGATACACTAACTATGGATTGGAAGATTCAATATTGTTTGTAAATAAGTCAGTTCTCCGCAAATTTAATCTATATATTCAACACATTTTCATTCAAAATTCCAGCATACCTTTTTTGTAGAAATTATCAAGCTGATTTTAAAACTTACATGGCAATGCAAAGGAGTGAGATTAGGCAAAATAATTTTGAAAAACATAAGTAACAAATCGAGGAATCCTATTACCTCATTTTAAGACTTAATATAAAGATATAGTAATCAAGACAGTGTGGTATTCGTGAAAGTACAGACATACAGATCAATGAAAAAGAACAAAGTCCAGAAGTAGATTCATAGGTATAAATTGATTTTTTTTAATGTTTTTGTTTGTTTGTTTGAGAGAAAGAGAGCATAAGCCGGGGATGCGGGGATGGGGGAGAAAGAGCGAGCGAGGGCGAGCATGAACAGGCCAGAGAGAGTGAGAGAGAAATCCCCAGCAGGCTCCACACTGTCAGTGCAGAGCCTGATGCAGGGCTCATACTCATGAACTGCAATGCAAGATCATGCATGACCTGAGCTGAAACCGAGTCGGACACTTAACCAACTGAGCCACCCTAATGCCCCTGTAAATCGATTTTTTAAAACAAAGGTCTTAAGGTAATTTATAGGAAAACGATAGTCTTTTCAACAAATAATACTGGAAAAACTGGATATCCATAGAGAAAAAATGTATTTCAATGCTTAGTCTATGCCATACATAAGTCAATGTGAAATGGATTTTATGTAAATGTAAAAACTAAAACTTATGAAACATCTAGAAGAAACAAACAAGAAAAACCTGTGACCTAGGAGGTAGGCAAAGATTTCTACCCAGGACAAAAATATCCCTGAACTTTGACAGAAAAAAATGATAAACTGAACTTCACCAAATTTAAAACCTATTTTTCAAAGGACACCATTAAGAAAATGAAAAGGCAAAGCACAGACTGGAAGAAAATATTCCCAGTATATATCTGATAAAGGACTGGTATCCATAATACAGAAAGAGATCTTAAAACTCCATAATAAGATAAAAAGCACAATTAAAAATGTAGGGTAAATACAAGGGATACAGGAGTGCTGATGCATAGGGGCACATGTACCCCAACAGCAGCACTTTCAACAATAGCCAAATCATGGAAAGAGCCTAAATGTCCATCAACTGATGAATGGATCAAGAAGATGTGGTTTATATATACAATGGAATACTACATGGCAACGAGAAAGAATGAAATCTGGCCATTTGTAGCAACGTGGATGGAACTCGAGGGTGTTATGCTAAGTGAAAAAAGTCAGGCAGAGAAGGACAGATACCATATGTTTTCACTCATATGTGGAACAGGAGAAACTTAACAGAGAACCATGGAGGAGGGGGAGGAGAAAGTAGTTAAGGAGAGGGAGGGAGGCAAACTATAAGAGACTCTTAAATACTGAGAACAAACTGAGGGTTGATGGCGGTGGGGAGAGGGGAAAATGGGTGATGGGCATGGAGGAGGGCACTTGTTAGGATGAACACTGGGTGTTGTATGGAAACCAACTTGACAATAAACTATAAAAAAATAAAAAGGAATGCACTAAATGCTCAAAATACAAATGACAAAAAATACTTATAACTTAAAAAAAATAAAAATAGGGTAAATATCTGAGGACATAATTCACAAAGCTGTATTGGTGGTCAATAACACATGAAAACATGCTCAACATCCTAAGTCAGCAGAGAAATGTAAAACTAAAGCAACAAGATCGTTCTGTACACTCATCAAGACGGATGAAATAAAAAGACTGATAATACCAAGTGTTGATGAGTCTATGGAGCAATTTTTACCCATTACACTGCTGATGCAAAATGGTACAACCACTTCTGAGAACTCTGAAACAGGAAACCAGTTTCCTGTAATGTTAAACACACTTTTACTGTATGTGTGTGTGTGCATACACACACACACACACACACACACACACACACACACACACGCCCTAACCTGGATGAAATGACTTGCTGTTCTTACAAGTATGTACCTATGTTTGGATCTTGGTTCTACCACTTGCTGTATTTATAGTCTGGGCAAACTGTTCTTTAGCTTCCACACATATACAACAGGAATGATAATAGTACCTTAAAACACCTTTAAAAAAAAGTACCTTCACCTAAAACATAACCTTGTGAAAATTAATTAATGCGTATAAATTACCTAGTAACAATGCCTAGCACATCTAAGTGCTCAATAAACATTAACTTCCATGAGGTCTCATACTCCTATTTAATTTTCCTTGACCCACAGTAACCAGGTAATATAATTCCTCTAATGTTATTTGTTTTTCAAAATTATTTTGGCTAATAGCACTCTTTTCCATTTCCATGGAAGTTTTAAAATCAGCTTGATAACTTCTACAAAAACAGCATGCTGGCATTGTGAATGAAAATGAATATATAGACTAATAAATATGAGAACACAAATATTGTAAGTTACCTTATTGGGGCACTTTGGGTGGCTCAGTTGGTTGGGCGTCCAACTCTTGGTTTCTGCTCAGATCATAATCTCACAGTTCATGAGTTGGAGCCCTGCACTGGGCTCTGTGCTGGCAGCCTGGAGCCTGCTTGGGATCCTCTATTTCCTTCTCTCTGCCCCTCCCCTGCTTGTGCATGCTCTCTCTCAAATAATAAAAACAAAATTTTTGAAGTATGCTTATTGTGTGTGATTTTTTTCCCTTTAATTTCCTGTGACTAAATGATCAGAGCTGCCTATATTTTGAATTTTTATTATAATAGAAGTTGGACAATAGGAATCATAAAAGTCATAAATCTATGGATAAAGAATTTGGGGTCCATAAAGATTAAATTCTATGCTTTGGCAAGCAGGATCAGAACCAGACTCCAGACATTCTCTTGATCTAGTCTCTTAATCTTGGTATCTGGCTAAAACCCATACTTATTTATTTGTTTATCTATTTGCTTGAGGGGTTGATTTTCTTTTTTTTTTTTTTGTAACGTTTATTTTTGAGAGAGAGAGAGAGAGGGAGAGAGAGAGCGAGCAGGGGAGAGGCAGAGAGAGAAAAGGAGATACATAATCCAAAGCAGACTCCAGGCTCTGAGCTGTCCTCACAGCGCCCAGCGGGGGGCAGCTCGAACTCAGGAACTGTGAGATCATGACCCGAGCAGAAGTCAGATGCTTAACCGACTGAGTAACCCAGGTGCCCCAATAGAAATTTTACTTTTTTTTTGAGAGAGAGAGAGAAAGAAGGTGCAAATGAGTAAGGGGCAGAGAAAAGAGAGGGAGAGAGAATCCCACGAGGGGCAGAGAGAGAGGGAGGGCTTGTGCTCACTTGATGTGGGACTTGAATTCACAAACCACAAGATATTCATGAACCAAAAGATCATGACCTGAGCCAAACTCAGATGCTTGATGACTGAACCACCCAGGCGCCCGCCACCCTTTTTTTATTTTTTTCAAATGTTTACTTTTGAGAAAGAGTGCGAGCAGGGGAGGGGCTGAGAGAGGGAGACACAGAAACTGAGGCAGGTTCTAGATGCTAGGCTCGAACTCATGAACTGTGACATCATGACCTAAGCCAAAGTCGGATGCCCACCAGACTTAGCCACCCAGGTGCCCAGGCTAAAACCCTTTTAAACCCTTCCCGGAGGCGACTCTCTAGTTAACAGAATGAAAACAAATTACTGTAATATATAATATTAATAATACTAAGATTTCACAGCTTAACCAGGACAGTTCTGAAAGCTCTGGATAAAAGCTCCTAAAGTTGATGCAGAAGTCCCCCTTTGCCCATTCCTGAGTGGTTCAACTATATAAAGTTATTAATTACCGGTTAACTAGAAAATCACATTAATCAGAGCATCTCATCCCCAGTGGCAAAAGATGGGGTCTCTAAAACTGAAATAACGTGTTTGACCATTGATGAGGAAAAGTCTAGTACCCATAAAAATGCCAGCTCTTCAAACAACACTTGGTCCTACCTACTCTGGGCTCTACATCTATAGTGACTGTCAATGCCACCTGCACATAGGAATCATCTTGGAGAACATTTGTGGAAAAATATGCCTAGGCCCCATCCACGAATGTCTGGCGGAAGGGCCCAGGCTTGAAAACTAACTACTGCCTTACCCCACCCAGTTAGATCCCCAATTCTGTCCAGTCAGCAGTTGTACTAGTTCATTTCTTTATTTAACCAGCAACTTTTACAAATTGAAATATTCAGTTGTAGAGCTGAGAAGGGCAGAAAAGGTTATGAAATCCAGAGCAATACAGAAGTGCCATTTCCTCAAAAGGCTGAAGACCAGGGTACTGTGGCTGCCCGCACCATTCAGAAGTCTAAGCCATCCCCTGAGCACAACCATATCCACCCACAGACATTTACAACAACTTCTACAGAGACTCCTTCTCAAATCAAAAGGTGGCCTCAGAGTGATCCCTTGTTCCCATCCTTCCCTTTATATGAGTATTCAGACTGTTGAATTATCTAAGAATCTAGACCATTTGAAATATTATTCACTGATGCTTATGAAGGAATATGGGAGGCTTTAAGAGGTGGTATGCAAAATTTACCTTGAAGGGCTTTCCTAGAAAAGATGCATTAAGAAACAAAAAAAGCTGTAAGATTAGAGGTTAAGTCTCTAACACTTTAACAGAGCATGCTATCCAGCTACCCAGGTGAAGAATGGAAGTTAGATTTATTTCCTAGGAACAAAGACCAAAAGGCTGGCTTTAAGCTCTAAACCTAGTCAATGACTTTGGGTATAACACCAGAAAGGGCTGGAGGACTAACACCTAAACAGCTGGAAACAAAGACACATACACTTCCAGGCGTGGATTTTTATTTTCACAGAGACAACAATGCCTTCCCACATACAAGTATTTACAAAACCCAACTGATTCACCAATCTAGAACCTGGCTTTTTCCAGTTCTCAACATAGTTGGGAACACGGAAACATTAGTACCCACACAATTCCCAAAGATGGAATTTATTCACCAAATAGTGCAGATTGCCTAAAAGTGCACTTACCTGCACAACTCAGTCTAAAAACCTCAGTGACACAAACCTCATGGCCAAGGTTTCGTTAATCTATTTGGTTTCAAACCATGCAAACCCGAACAAGTGTGCTGCTACACTAACCTGAAAATCGGCTCTCATTTTACAATTAAAAACGTTCTCAACGCTTTAGCAACTATACAGAATATGAAGGTTTATTTCAAAAAAGAGTACATTTTTTTAAACCAGGATACACAGATGCACTTAATGTAACAGTACCTTCTGCAAAAATAGGTTACATAATACTCAGAAATGCAAGGAACAATCTTATTCTCTAAAAATTAGACAGCAGACTTTTTAAGCTTCAACAGCCTTCAAAATGGAGGCTGAAAATGCTTGGTGACAAGAAGGAACTCTAGAGCCTGACACCACGGAGCTAATGCTGCAAATTAAACTACTACCACACAGCTGCAAACTACTGTTTATATTCACACAGAGTTAAACAAAATGGTTTTGATTCCATCCTTTCAAATGTGTCTCGGTGCTGCAAGAAAAAAAGTTGAATGATACACAAAACTATTAAAAGTTACAACGGAACTATTTAAACATCTTCTCCAAAATTGAGAAAAGCAATCATGTTAAATTTTTAAAAAAAGAGAAAAAAAGAAAAGTCTGACAGAAATCTCAAGCAAGTCAGAGGTCCTCTTCATAAGTAGTCAAGTAAAGTTTACAGGAGATTTCAATAAATTATCTTGAAACCATGGCAGAGAGCTAATTTTCAGAATCGTCGCGGAGGTCCACCCTTAAATGGCTTAAATCCGGAGCCACTTCCTCTTGGCATGGAATTGCCACTGATTTGTACAATTCTATTAATTGGGGATGCATTACTGAAAAAGGTTTAAAAGAAAAAATTGTCAAGAACAAAAGAATAAATTACAGCGAATACCTATAAAGTGCTTATCATTTACCAGGCACTGTTCTTTGTACTTTACCCATCTTAAATAACTGATTCTTTTCAACAGACCTGGGAGGTGTACCATTACAAACCCCTTTTTACTGATGAGAAAACTGAGATCTGGAGGTTAAGTGACTTGCCCAAGATCACAGCTAATAAATGGGGGAATGAGGATTTAAACTTGAGCACTCTCGCTTCAAAGTCCGTTCCTCATACCAATAAGCCATTTAATGGTGTGCACGTGAATGGACTGGGGCAGCAGCTCTCCGAGCTTGGTCCCCAGATCAGCACTATCAGCATCAATGAGGAACTTGAACCTCTGAGCTAGAGAACATTGTCAGAGAAATATTTTTGGATTTTGGAGGAAGGTGGATTTTTTATACGTTTAATGCAACATAGTAGGTACTAATGAGAGACAGAGGGAAAAAAGGCGCACCAAAAAAACCTACAACCAATTTGGGAGATAAAAACCCAAGGTAAAACAGTTTAAGCAGAATAAGACCAAAGCTCATGGCTTTGGAGCCAAGTAAATGGTATATGAAAACAGTTCTAACAGTTAAATTTATAGTGTAAGTAACAGAGAAGGAAAAAGACTAATTTGAGAAGCTCAGATAGAAGCTGAAATGAGGAAGAAAACACAGCTACTACAACTCTTCTTTAAAAAACGGAACCACATTTTACATATTTATGCTAGGGATAAAGACAGATAAAGATGATACCCAGTCTGGGTCAATGAGATGAACAGTGGAACCGGCAAATTAAAAGAAGCTAGAGACGACAAACGGGACGTGAAGATTTGAAACAGGAGAGGAGTGAGTTTGCCTGTGACCCTGAATTTACAGAGACAGCAAATCATTTACATAAAGATCATAATACAGAGCTAAATACAAAGAGTGGTATTTAAAGTTCAATCATCTGAAGGAGCCAGCAAAGGAAATCAAAAAGGTAGGAAAAAAAAGCATGACACATTGGAAAACAGAGAAGCATTTTCACACAAAAAAGGAAAAGCAACAGTGAGAAACGGTGCTTAACCGCCAGGGAGCTTGAGAACTCAGAAAATAAAGGAATACCGGTGAATCAAGAAAAAAGGCATCAGTAACCTTTAAACCCAGAGACAGAATGAGTGAGGAGGCTGTGCAGGCCCAAACAAAATAAACACTCACTCAAGTCTGATGGCAGCAGTGACTGATGGAATAACAGTAACTTAGATCACCAAACCACACCCCCTCTAAGACAGGGGAATGGGAAAGAAAGAAAAGCATGGAAGACCCGGAGAGGCCAAGACTTGCCAGCTGAGGGGCCACGACGGATGTTAGTGCACAGAGAAAATGAAGCTCGTCTCTTAGAATGCAAAGAGGCTTTGGGTTAAATATGCAGAAGTTTTGCTAGAGCTATCTGAGAAGGGAGGAAGCAGAATATACTTTGTTTCCTCTTCCTTTCTAGGACTTTTAGGAGTGACAGGCAGTGAACAAGATCACGCCTCCAACATGAAGTTCATGTTCATTATCCACTGGTTTCTGATATACACACATACCTGCATCTTGATCCATAGGGCAGAATGCCAATCGATGAACTTACAATGAGGAACATAAACTAACAAATTATCATCAGCTACCCTACATACAATCTCTGGGAGATTTTGAGTTAATATGGGAAAATGTTTGGGCAGAGCTAGGGCTGTTACTAGCTGCAATTCAAGCTCTCAGAAACTACACTACCCTTTAAGGAAAGGATAAAGGTTTGGATATATGCTGGCAGAAAAGTCGTAACTGAGTAACTACTTACCTTGCATGTTGGGTTATCATGCCCGCCCCTGTCCGACCATCACCCATTCGCCTTGCATCGTGATAGCCAGGCCCTTGAGAAGGTGGACCGTGCCACTCTTTCCTTGGTCCACTTGTGTCCCGTCCATGGCGTTCAACCACATGTCGTTCTTCAGGATAGTGCTAAAGAATCACATATAAAAGAGAAAGTCACGGTACCCTCAGCCTCAGGCCGATTCACTTATGTTGGTGTGCTCTTAATGTCAGAAGCAAATCAATACCGATGTCTGAGAAGAAAATAGGTGACTAATACAAGAGCATATGCAAAGGGTTTCCATCTACTTCGTATTGAGAAGCTGCTCAGGCTTCAGGATAGGGTAAGGGGGCAATTGATTCAGCACTGTCATTTCTATTTCCATACCTTCTAGCAGGACTTTGAGTATTTCTAGATATGTATATATGCATTGATCTACAGATATGTAACAAGGCACAGTGAAAGGTCAAAACCTGAACACAAATCAAGGTGGGGTATATGATCAACATGAAAACAGCACATAGACATGCGAGTTGCCGTCTTATTTCACACGGTACTCATTACTGCTATGATCCTTACAAGGTCTTACATACATGACTAAAAAAGCAGAGTAATGAACATGAAAAATCAAAAGGCACAGAACTAAGGATCCAAGGAAAGTAGAGTCAAAAGTGATAATACTTAGTCTACAGAAAAAAAGCTGAAGGTACTCCAGAGAGGTGTAATACTGACAGAACAGCCTACATGATGAAAAACAGAACTGTCAATGCAGGGGCAGGATCTCCTCCTCAGAACATCTTTTCTAAATAGATATCTGAATACAGTCTATGAGTCTGTCTTAAGTTTTACCCTAAATAGGGCAGAATGTCTGGATTATACACCCTGTCTTAAAAGTTCTGTTCAGAGCGAAGAAATCAATGAACTGATCTACTGAACATTTCAACTTATTAAAACATGACAGCTATAATGCAATCACTCCCAAATCCGTTTCACATAAGTGCTCTGGATGAAATGGAAAGTGCAGAGTGGTAAGCTAGAATGCCGAGGGATTAAACAAGTTTCCCAGGAAAGTCTATTGCTACAAAATCCGACACGTATTCAAATACAAAACAGAGCATCATACTATAATGTAGGTTGAAGAATGGCCACACACACATTTCAGAATTCTTTTCTGTGTGTAATTTAAGAGGATATTCTATTTGTGCTACCGTCAATTCATATGCCAGTATTTCATCAACAGAATGCTTTCAGAGTAGGTAAAAGGTCATTTGCATTGTTAAGCGATGAAGACAATTCCCTCTGGCAAGGCTCATTAGCTTACAAAATATTGAAGTCAACAAAGTGTCACAAGAATAAAAAGCAATTAAAAAATATGAAATATTCCACTCACCTAACTTCAGAATTAAGAGAAAAAGACACTCAATTCTACACTTTAAGCTACTGAATGAACCAGGAGAGGATTGGGGTGGGGGGAGGAAAACGGAAAAAGTGAAAGGGAAACACAAGTAGAGGCCGAAGATTTTGCATCTCGTCTGAAAGCCTCAATTTATTAAAAGAGAAATAAAACATTCATCACTAGGAAGCTCATCTACAAAATTTAATAATGCCCAAATTTCAGTAGGAATTTTAATAAAAATAGCATCAGATTTTCAGGGCTAGTATCCTACTTCTTTGGAGTACTGATGTTCAACTACTGACAGTAAAGTATGAAAAATTTTAAGATCTTTTGTAGAAACTAGACTCCCAATCATTCTAATTAATCTAGGCTACATCAAAATGGTAAGTCCTGGGGCGCCTGGGTGGCTCAGTTGGTTGAGTGTCTGAGTCTTGATTTCAGATTTCAGAACTCATGGTTCCGTGAGTTCAAGCCCCACATAGACTCTGTGATGAAGCATGGAGCCTGCTTGGGATTCTGTCTCCTTCTCTCCCTGACCCTCCCGCATACTCTCTCTCTCAAAAAAAAAAAAAAATAGATAAACATTTTTTAAAAAAGGAAACTTAAAGGGGCACCTGGGTGGCTCAGTCAGTTAAGCATCCGACTTCGGCTCAGGTCATGATCTCATGGTTCGTGGGTTCGAGCCCCACGTTGGGCTCTGTGCAGAGAGCTCAGAGCCTGGAGACTGCTTCGGATCCTGTCTCCCTCTCTCTCTGCCCCTCCCCCACTCATGCTCTGTTTCTGTCTCAATAATAAACATTAAACAAAATTTTTTTAAATAAGAAAAAAAAAGAAAAAAATGTTAAAAAAAAAAAAAAGAGTCCTCTGAATTTATTCCTGAAGAGTTAACAATAAACCCTCAAGCACTTACCTGTGTTCCACTTCCTCGGTCTGTGATTACACCTCGGTCGCCCTCTCTGTTTCCATAGCCGGAAGCATTGCTGCGATTCCCAGGGGGAGCCCCTCTCACACTGTGTCCGGATACTTCCCTCCCAGATCGTTCTGGCCTTTCAACTCTGTGAAACAAAACCCAAAGACATCTACGATCAAAACTCTATTACACCTTTTTAAAAAAAAGTTTTTAAATTTTTTTTAGGTTTTATTTATTCAGGTAATCGCTACACCCCATGCGGGGCTCGAACCCCCAACCCTGAGATGAAGAGTCACACGCTCTTCCAACTGAGCCAGCCAGGTACCCTAACATCTTTTTTCACTAAACCCAAATGCATTATGTACCACGAGCTAGACAATGAAAACTACACAAATACCTTGTTTCCCGTTTGTCAGTGGACATGCCACCATCACTTTTCCAGGTGGTTGGTCTGGATGGATTGGGCCCTGCTTCTCGAGGATGTCTAGGGTGAGTGATATCAGGCCTGTCATGGATGATTACAGTTCTCCTCTCATCTCGTTCTCCCCGGACTTCTCTCCTGTCTGTTTCTCTAAGTTCATTTCTTGGGGGTGGAGGCTCGTTTCTTCTGGAATCACTGAAATTTTTGGGATACCTTTCAAAACCTGGATCTTCTCTTCGTGCAGCAGGACGTGTTTTTTTCCCTTCACTTTGACCAACAAAGCGTTCTCGCCTGTTGATTATCCAAAACAAAGAACACAAGTCCTGAGAAGTACTTATTTGGCCATATTATTCCTAATTTTATTTTCATAACTTACAAAAATTACAGCTTCTTTAAAAATGAACTTAAGGCAAAGCCACCAAAAAAGCCACAACTGTTATTATAATCAGTAAGTTATATTCTTTTAAAATGAGCTAAATGTTTGGCATGAAAATTGTTTTTAGCATGACAGAAATTACACCAAACACTCCACTGACTACCAACTTGAAGGATGTCTTACTGCTTTTTTTTTTTTTAATGTTTTTTTTTTTTTAATTTATTTTTGAGAGACAAAGAGAGACAGCGCGATCCGGGGAGTGTCAGTGAGGGAGACACAGAATCTGAAGACAGCCTCCAGGCTCTGAGCTAGCTGTCAGCACAGAGCCTGACGTGGGGCCTGAACACACGAACCGCGAGATCATGATCTGAGCCAAAGTCGGACGCCCAACCGACTAAGCCACCCAGCAGCCCCTGTCTTACTGTTCTTAAAAGTTGAGGCACATCCAAAGCTAACAGTACTCCCACCTAGTTTTAAACAAGGTTAAGAAGATAAAGCCAATCTACTTAAGCTTGTTCGAGTGGGTGAGTAAAGCTATTTTTTTCCAAAATGTATTTATTTAAGCAATCTCTATACTCTGTGCAGAGCTTGAACTCATGACCCCAAGATCGAGTCACATGCTCCACCAACTGAGCCAGCCAGGCACCCCAAACTAATTTTGAACACTGAATCATATTTACATAAATTATGTGAATTTATTAAATTATTAAAGCCAAAAACCAAACAAACAATTTGTTCTCAACACTCAGGTCTGACCTGTAGTGCTTAAGATTTTAAAAGAGAACCAAACATACCATTAGCAAGGCTCATGTACCAAATACAGTAACTTTCAAGGCATCTACCTTTCAAAAGATGAAGACTGTACTGTCGAACTCTCAGGAAACCTGCTCCTCTCTCGGTGATCAAAGTCATTAAATCTGTTCTGCTGGCGAGAATAGTCAGACCCATGGCTGAATCGTGCATCTGTATCTAGAGATAACTTTTTATTCTCGCTCCAGTAAGGATCATCTCGCCTTGAAGAGAAATATTTGCTCATTTATATAAATTAGTTTTATAATAATCCAACAACACTTACTTGGAGTCATACATACCACATGCTAGGAACTGTGGACACAGAGGGCTAATAAACTCAAGACACAAAACACTGTTACAAGAACAAGCTAGCAAAGAATAATCAGACCACATGAAGTCATATAGCGTTAGAGGAAGTTCACAAGCCAGAAAATAGTTGAAAAATGGTCTGTTTTAAAGTTCGTAAATGGAAAAAACAGATACCATTTTATAACAAAACTCTAACAACGTTTTCAGTTATGTTTAACTTTGGAAAAGTTACACAGGTAAGTCTCAAGCACAATTCATTCATTCCATGTATTTTTCAACATAATCAACTAAATTTCATAGGATTTATATTAAGAAAATTAAATAACTATACATATTCTGAAATCTATTAAGCAGCATGAACACAGACAACCCAAGTTTGTAACTTCCAAGTTTATCTGCATTACCCTGTAACAATTTTCAAATGGGTCTGAGTTTGAGAAGCATCACAGAAGCCCACTATAATTATGTATTTCCAGTCATAATGGAAAAACATTTGCCATTAGGAAGGGAAAGGGAAAGAGAGCAGACTATCCCAACTTGACAATGCCCTGGATCCACTCCAGTCCTGCAATCATTCCCATTCCTACTGATTGTGACCTTTTATTCCAGGGACAGTTGCCTGTACTTTCTAATTCTCTGGTCAGTCTTAGTTTGCAAGGCATAAGGTAGCAAAAGTAACTGTTAAAGAAAGCAGGCAACTACCTATGATCTACATCACGTGGGCGTTTCAAAGAATTCCTTTTTTCTTGTTCATAACGAAGCTGCTGCTGTTGCCTTCTCAGTTCCTCTCGTTCTCGAGCGATACGTTCAGCTTCCTTACGACGTTCCTTCAGACAACACAGAAGGAAGAACCAACCAATGCAAAATGAAAACATAGGGTAAGTACATGCGCAACCTTGTTTTCATCCTGTCATTAAGAAACCACCATAGGCAAGCACCAGGCAAAACACATACCTGGGACAAATACATAAACAAAACTGACTTCAGAAATCAGTAATCTGGGCTATGGCTATTGTTCTGCAACATTTAAAAATAACAGCGATTGGGTGGTGAAAGCTGGTAAGTAATTGGGAAGGTCAGATTTAGTTTCATCATTTGACTGAAACAAAAGCACCTAAAGGGAATTAGAAATAAAGTTCTAAACATGTACGGAAACTAAGTGCTTTGATGCAATTCTGCAAAGAGAGGCATTATTTCCTTCCAGCCTTGGGAAATCATTCCCACTCTAATATGTAAGGAAATAAGTTATGATTTGCTGAGACTGGGATAGTGACAGAGCCTGGATTACAACTACTCTGGACTCACAGTCCTATGCTCAGACTATTAGGCTGCCGTGGTATTGCAGAGCTTCAGTTACTACCAATTGGCCAGAACAGAGTCACCGCTAAATGTATTTTTAACTAGCACCTAATTGATTGTTATCTTTCAGGGGCACTCAATAAATGCTCATCAGCTGAACTCATTCTATAGAGGCTTTACAGCAAGTAAAGCAAATTTAAGGGCAAAAATCACAGGGTTTGAAAAAGGTCAGTTATTTAAGATGAAAAGATTTTCTGACTGCACCTGTTCAATACGAATGCGTTCCCTTTCCAAGCGTTCGCGTTCCATTCTCTCTCTCTCTAGTTTTTGCCTTTCAATTTCTAGGCGCTCTCTCTCTCTCTGTAAGCGTTCCCGTTCTTCCCGTTCACGAATTATTCTAATGCGTTCTCGCTCTCGACGCTCTCTTTCTGCAATCTCTCTTCGTCTAACAAAAATCAGTATTTAGAAATACTTAAATTATGCTAGCACTGTGTGAAAGAGAATAGCTTTTGAGTTTGAATTTTTCCTTGTGGTTGGCAAGTTTAAACTTCAACTCAATCTAAGTAGTTTTAATGTAATTGGAAAGAGAACTCAAAATAAAACTTTAAACAGATTCCAATGCTGTCACTTATTAAGATTGTCAACTGAGCAGCTGAATTTATAGAGTAGTTGCCTCTTAGAGGATTCCTGTTTAAATAAAAATCCCACTATAACAATAACCCATTAGTTAATCGACATTTTAATAAGGACATATTCTACATATGAGTTTACAAAACTACAACTTCTGTTTTTGACAGGAAATTTTCCAGTACCTAGTATGTGTTCTATCTCCTTAAACAAAGTATACCTTATTTTGATGACGTGGGATCATATCCATCAACATGAATTATAGCACATGCTAATATATAATAAAACGGTTGCCCTTAAGGGCTTTTGTGCTGTTCAGGGGCCCATGCTTCTTTGAGTCAGGAGGCAGTTCAAATGTTTGCTGAACTTAATGAAGATATTGTATTGGGACTTTTAATCACATTTTTGTCATCCCCTCACTCTAAGGCCCTCAGTGTACTCTATCAGCAGGTCTTCCTCTAGCCACCCAGTGGTTCTCAGTGGGTCAGTATTGCTCCCATGGAAATCTGAGGGGCATTTTAAATTATCCAAACGACCATCAGGGCCATTAGGAGCAGCACTGAGTGAGTGGGGACCAAGGGTCCTAAATATCTTTGATGATGCATGGAATAGTCAGATAGTTCAGCACAGCAAAAAACTGTCCAATATTCATTATACTTTCAAATGCCATAATGGGCATTCACGTCATTAAAACAAAACAAAATCACCTTAAAAAAAGGTGGAGCCTAAAACTTCACTCATTTTTAATAAATGCTCGGTTGGTTGGTTTGCATGGTTGGCATGCTTTTATAGACACTAAAATTTCCAGGAATGCACCTCCATGTTAATTAGAAGGAAAATTATACTTTCTTAAGACCTTCACCAAGTTCACCATTTCAGAAATCATGTCATAATGCCAACACCACTCCTGCTTTTGACTTACCAAAACGACACACCAATATCAGTCTGCATTTGTAGCTGTCACATTCTCATTGAATCTAAAGAGGGTTGTAAACATCTGACTACTTCATTAGGTCTTCTAGAGAGTCAGGCCTAAACATTCATATCTGGAATATATGCTTCATTATAATTTACTTTCATTTCTCCTTTATATTAGAATTAAGGCATTATATTGGTTTTTTGGAAATTATTTGTATAGGCATATAACACATTTGTAGGCCTATTATGCATCAATTACATTTCAGCAGAGTAAAGAGGACACTACGACTGTTTTTAATATAACGGGGTGCTGGTGTGATAGGCATGAGAGTCCCTGCTCTAGCAGCTCCCACTCTCTCCTCCTGACCCGTCATCTAAGTAGGAAGCTCAGCTTATTAGGATTTGGTCAAAAAAGAGAAAATGGATTCTGAGCAATGTGAGGATTATTTCCTTCTATAAAGTGTGTGGCAATCATAGTACTATTTAAGTCATCCAAAGTGTCTAGTAGTTCCTGACGCTCCTGTGAATAGATGAAATCCCATGAGAAAAGACCTCTCAATGAGACAGGTTAATATTTGGAAATTTGTACTACAAAACACTATCACAAGAAAAATTTAATTCTTCTTAAACAATTAAAGAATAATTGGCATCAAAAAATTGACATATGAAAGCAAACTGGAATTCACGGTAAACTGTTGAGATACTGCCACTAAAAATAGAAAATGTTTTGTTTTTGTTCTGTTTTAAGGAGAATGCTTGCATTGAGACAGAGCTTCAACTCAATAAGGTTCACAAGGCAAATGTTCCTTCACTTGCTTTCAATTTCCAGAAATGTGGTTTCTAACTAGTGTTAAAGATGTCCCTATAGGTAAAGACAGGTACAAAATAGACACTTGAGCACTAGAGATGACACTGAGACTATCTTATGTCACCATCATTTTTTCCTTTAAAATCATGTTTTTCATGGCGGCAGCTTTGGAGTAGAGGAAAGAGCATTGGACTTAGAGTCAGAAGACTTGGGTCTGAGTCCCGACTCTGCCACTCGTTAGCCACGTGGCATTGGAAGAGTCTTTTAGCCTCTCTGGGCCTCCATTTTTTCAATTAGATAATGGGCACACCTAACCTTACAGAACAGCGGAGACAGAGATAACAGATGGAAAGGCACCTTGTAAATTATAAAATGCTATGCAAACTTCAGAAATCATTAGGTTTTACTGCACTTCATAAAAGCGGCAAACAGCTTTCTTGGGAATACAATTTCTAGAAATCTGGTTTATAACGAGTGTGAAAGATGTACCTATAGGTAAAGACAGGTATAAAATAGACACTTTTCCTACCTTCGAAGTTCCATGGCTCGTCGTAATCTTTCAAAGCGAACTAAATGCTCTCTTAGTCTTTGTTCCTTCATCTTTTCAAAAGGCAAGATGTCTTTCCTTCTATAGTCTTTGTCCCTTTTTTTGTCTAGGCTAGCTCTCTCCTTTTCCTTGCTTCTTCCATGAATCTACAGAAAAAAAAGAATAACAGGACTAGAAGTTAAAATAATGTAGGGGTTTGGTTTTCAAGTTCAGCTGGTCATTTAAAAAGCTTAAAAGAATAATGACATCCTATTTTTCTTTGATTGTCAAGTTACAGACATATTGAATTATCTTACTTTGAAAACAGCAGACTAGTATACAGCATCCCTCTCAGAGACTTACTTTCTCATATCTTCCTCTTCTTGACGGCCTACAATGATCTCCTTTAGTTTGGTCTAGTATTACCATGTGTCCTGGACTCTTTGAACCTAAGAGAAAAAAAAATTAGATAAACAAAATGCCTAAAAACCATTTCATTAAAAAGGCAATAAATATAATGTAAAAATGCTGAAATCTTAGATAGCCAGATATTAACCAGTGCATGCAATAAACATACTTATTCTATGAGAACTTAACTGCAAATAGTTTTTAAAAATAGCTCAACCCACAAACATAAATACTTTCAGTGATGCTCCGTTACACAGCTACAAATCTACGACCATTCTAAGGCAGCCCAGGTTTTACAGTAAAGGGGCTTAGCTGGAAGAACACACTAGTTTCCCAAGAGTACAAAAGAAGACAATTAGAGCTATTGGACTTCCCCTTCTACTACCGTGACACCTAACAATGAAGTTTAAATATTTATCTGGACTGCAATCTCAGGTTTTCCCTTACACTGTAAAAATTAAGTTGTAGAAAGCATTAGAAAGGGATTGAGAAGAAAGATACATAGCATACTTATTCGCTTCTTTTCTTCACTTTTTTTAATCGACTCTGAAGTTTGGCCACTTGATCCGTTATCATTCTTCTCATCTTTCCCTTCTATTTTCTTAGTATCCTTGCCTTCTTTTTTTTCACATTTCTCAGACGACCTTTTCTCTTCTTTTTTCACAGAGGCTTGTGTCCTGATCATACCGGCCAAGAAAACAACAGAATGAGAACCTGTGCTTCAATTTTCCAAAAAACTCTAGTGCTTATCAAAAGAATAAATCCTTACTTGCTACTTCTATCGCTCATATTTTTTTTATCTCCAGAACTTCTTGAACTACTCTTTTCATCATTTTCTTTCTTCAATTCTTTCTTAGAAGGATCACCTTTAACCTGAAAGGTTTAAACAGGAAAAAAAATATCAATTAAGTTTTAAAGTTATGTTTCAGATCATAAAAAAGTATGTTGTTGGGAGAAAATGTGGAACACACAGAAGTAAAAACATAAAAATAAATACTTAAAAACGATTCTGAATTCCACTTTCTACTGGTATAACATCTTTAAATTGAGCATTGCCAGCCCTCAAAGTAACCCCCCTTTTATATACATTTAGGAAAGCTTACTTTTTCAACAGAAATCAGCTGTCCATGCAGCTCAGTGCGATGAAGATGTGCAATACATCTGGATACCTCTGTGCTTGAAGACATAGTTACAATGCCATAGCACTTTGCCCCAGGACTTCGAGCATTTGTAACTACCTTTGCACTCAGAACCTAGAACATAAATAACACTTGACAAAGTTTTACAACTTTACCACGACACACATTTCCGAATAGATCAAACTTCAGAACTAACAATAACCAAATAAAAGGATATATTTAAGACACATAAATTCATGATGACGGATACATTTTGGATATATATTATTACTGTGGTTCATATTCTTGTGATCACTATCTACTTTGCTTATAATACAAGTACTTAAAGTAAATATCCAGGGGAAAAATTTAAAGTGTCAAAAACTGGGCGCCTGGATTGCTCAGTCAGTGAAGCGTCCAACTCTTGATTTCAGCCCTGGTCATGATCTCACAATTCATGGGACTGAGCTCCATGATGGGCTGTGCACTGACCACAACACAGAGCCTGACTGGAATTCTCACTCTTCCTCTCTCTCTGCCCCTCCCCTCCCTCTTTCAAAATAAACATTTAAAATATAGTGTCAAGGGGCACTTGGGTGGCTCAGTTAAGCGTCCAACTTCGGCTCAGCTCATGATCTTGTGGCTCCTGAGTTCCAACCTCACATTGGGCTCTGTTCTAACAGCTCAGAGCCTGGTTTCTCTACCCTTCCCCTGCTCATGTGCGCGTGCACTCTCTCTCTTTCTCTCTCTCTCTCTCAAAAATTAATAAACATTAAAAAAAATTTTTTTTAAATAAAAAATAGTGTCAAAAAGCAATGTAATCTATTTTTATTTTTCTTAAATTTTTCAACTATATAATAGCCAAAATATACTGGTCATATCAACCCAATAATGACACAATGAAAACAAAGAAATTAATATTCTCAATTAGATTTGGGCCAAACTTCCCCTATCATAAGCCCACCCTGAATCTCTTAGAGGAAAAAAAGGTAATTTTCTAGGAAGTTTCTAAATGAGTGTTAATAATTTTCTATAATGAGTTACAATAAAAAATGACTAAAAAACCACCCACATCTAAAAAAGCAATCTTAAAAACACACCCTACAAAAACATACTCTAGGGGCACCTGGGTGGCTGAGTCGGTTGAGCGTCCAACTTCAGCTCAAGGTCATGATCTCACGGTTGGTGGGTTCGAGCCCTGCGTTGGGCTCTGTGCTGACAGCTAGCTCAGCGCCTGGAGCCTGTCTTTGGATTCTGTGTCTCCCTCTCTCTCTGACCCTCCCCTTCTCACATTGTCTCTCTTTCTCTCAAAAATAAATAAAACATTAAAAAAAACTTTTTGAAAAAAAACATACTCTAAAAAGATACACCTTGAACTTTAAAAATATATACCAATATAAAAGTGACAAAGAATTTCAATTCTATAAAAGTCAAGAGCGACAGGGATGCATGAGTAAGAAGAAAAGTGAGAGAACAATCTAGTGCTGAACAAAAAGGCAGACAAAAGGCCAAGAAGAGATAAACAGGGAAGTTAGGAGGCTGGGTGGTGTGGATGGCTGGAAATGATCAGCTTTTATCTCAAGTCTGGGAAAAGCACACTTGTCCCAATAGCACCTTGGTTTTAAAGCCCAACGTCTTGTTATAAAAGTGCATGGTGTCCTTATATAGTTTTAGTCTTAAGAAATGTCAGCATTAAAAAAATTTTTATATCTCTAACAATAAATTACTGAAAACAAAACAAAAAATAAACCAAGGCTGATCACAGGACTATAGCTCTCAGTGTTCTGTATCTGACACCTGTAAGAATCCTTAACACTCAGGCAATTCTTTATTAGAAGGGGAAAGAAGACCTCTAAAATCAACAGAATAGATTTTCGTAACATTCATGAATGGTTATTCACTAATATTGGTCATTAATTTAATAAATATTTCAAAGCCTACTGCATGTACTTAAAAGTCCCTGGTATCAAAGAGATTAACACTGGAGGGGCGCCTGGGTGGCTCAGTCAGCTAAGTGTCCAACTTTTGATTGTGACTCAGGTTATGATCTCACAGTTCCTGGGACACAGGGATCGAGCCCGGGTCAGGCTCTGCGCGAACAGCACAGAGCCTGCTTGGGATTCTGTCTCTCCTCTCTCTGCCCCGCCCCCAATTCTGTGCGCATGTTCTCTCTCTCGTTCTCTCTCTCTCTTTCTCTCTCGTGCGTGCGTGCGCGCGCACAAAATAAATAAACATTTAAGAAAAAAAGAGCTTACACTGGAGTAGATTACATAGAAAGCAGTGAAGGCTTTCAATGCAATTCAACAACTATTAACTGAGTATTTAATTCATTGAATTATTGACTACTCTTCTGTTAGATCTTCCCCTTATATGCCAAGGAAACTTTTCCTGATGAACCAACCACAGTCAAGCCTCCCCTTTTGCTCTCTTAGCAACTCTTCCATCACAGCACATATCACAACTTCTGATTAAGGATATTTTTAGCAGTTTTACATTTTTTTCCACTACTGTACTGGAATCTGTGCGATGACAGGTGCATGGGTTCCCACCCCCACCAAATTCTATATCCCATTGTCTAACAGTAGTCTGTATTTTCCAAATGACCAGATTAGCCTTAGATACTCTAGTTCCTAGAAAAATCACGATGAATGGGATGAATAAAACTTAGTCTTTGGCGGAAATAGGCTCCAAATATGAACTTTTAATACAAAGACCCCCAGTGCTCAGAGTGAGATTGTAGGATGAACTCTACATTACCAGAGAACTCAATAATTATACTTAAACCAGTCCTAAGAAAAACAAAAAATTGGAAGATTTCATAGAATACTGTTTTCAATATAATCAGTTTCGAACGGAGATACTAGAAAGATAGATAAAAAGGTAAAAACAGTGTACCTTTCCATATTTGCCAAAGAGGTTCTTCAAATCAGCAGCTTTGGTATTAGAAGAAAGTCCGCTAACCCAGATATTTTTAGTAGAGCTTCCACTGCCACCACTAGTACTACTTGTACTTCCTAGAATAGATTTAATATCACACAGTTTAGTATCTCAATTGCAATTTTTTAATAAAATTATTAGGTCCATCTTCTTTCAAAATTATAAAATTCTCTTTTAATGTAACTAAATTTTAATAGTACAACCTTACTGTATCAAAATCCTATGAATTTGCTATTATTAAAATCAAACACAACAGACGATACTAGTGAGGAAACAAATCTGAACATCTATATAATTCCTATCACATGAGTTTTAAATTGAAGTGGGTAAAAAAATCAATTACGGGTCTTGACTCTGACTGTTAAGTTTAGTAATTTGTACTCTTCCACTGCACGGAATATAGACAACTGGAAAGCAGTCATCTAGAAATGTACAGAATGCTTAATTACCCACATCTGTTCTGGGCTTTAGATCCTGAGAAACTGGGAGTGCAAGAGGGAACAGTCAAAGGAAGGGATAAACTTTTTTCAAAAATTTAAATGTTTAATAACAAAGACTAACCAACAGCTCGTCTTCATTCTCTAGTAGAGAAAGAATAAAACAGGAATTATATGCAGCTAGATAACTCTGGATTTAATAAAATACAATTTTCTAAAATTAATAAGAATAAAATCAGAAACCTCGAAATCCTTTAGAATAGGTAAATGGTTAAACGAATTATTTCTGCACTACTTCCATATACAAATTATGGCTTCATACACCTAAGTGCCATTTCTTAGAATACAGGCCTACTCAGTCACCCTCCAGTGCTTTTCTTCAAATGTACTGTTATAAATAGGAGCTTTCATTCATTTGACTTTATTTGGAGAACAATTCTTACCCACTTTAAGAAAAAAATGCAAGCAATTAAAAGTAACAATTTTTATAAGTACAAGTTATTATATGTGTAGAAAGAGTAAAATTTTCAATGCTTTAAAATATTAATGCCACACGTTTTAGTTGAAAAATTACTGTCCATGTAGACTTATGAAGAGACATCACATACCTGACTCAAACATTTTAAATATTAACAGCTACTATATTTCTACTCTTAAAAACTGCATATATCAAAGCATTTTATGAAATGCTAACTAGAAGTCTGCATATCTTTTTTTATGTTACCAGGAACATTTGGGCCCAGGTACTTCTCTTAATTACAGAAAAAAATTTTTTGCAGTAATAGAAAAAAGGTTAACATTTAACCAAGACTGCTAATCTTCTAAATTTAAGGGGTAGCATTCAATAAATCTATTAAATTTTGTCCATTGACCAAAACTGTAAGGGATGTAAGTAGTGCAATTAATTGTCAATTAGTACATCAATCACTTAAAATTCCATCTATTAAAATATACCATCAAAATAACACTAAATGAACCACAAAAATCAGGTAACATTCCTTTTTTATTCACTGAAGAAGCATTCTAGGACTTTGCACTACCTGATTGGTTTTATTTTCCCTTAAACTGATATTTCAGAAAACAGGAAATGTTTTTCAAGTAGACAGCCTATGTACAAGAGAAAACTATAGGGCAACAGCCGTGAGAGACCCAGACATTCTAGTAACCGGAAGTAATCAAATATTGCATCTTTAAGCTTGTAAGAATTTAAAATAAAACAAAGTTCCTACATAAAACTCCTCTATCAACCCTAAGTCAGTCAAATTAAGAAGTAAATTCTAAAGAATTAAAATACCATACACTGGCTATGTTAACAGAAGTGTGCCCTGGTTTAAACAATGAAAAAAGTAAAACCAAATGTTAGCGATTGATTTTCTTCTAGATACTAGACCCCACAAATATATGAATATCATTTATGGCACATTTCCTACTAGACAGAACAGGAGAAGGTTGTGCTGGTGTGTAAGGGTTACAAAAGACTACAACTAAAGATAAAATAATTCCAAAATTATAATGCAAGAAAATGAAGTATCTATTGTATTAATATTCAATATAGGTGCTTAGAACACAACGTGAAAAACCCAACTTTTAGCATACTCCTACCAGTTTACAAATTAATTAAAACAAAACACTTCAATCATACCAAGAGTTTGCTGAAATCTATTTAACTCGACAATTTGCACAAAAGCCATCCAAAATTTTTAGTATGTATACTTTAAATGACTACATGTCAAAGGAAAACTCAGGCAATTACTATTTTTTAACAAAAATATGCAATTTACCACTGAAATAAATTAAAAAAATCCATTACCTTTGTCATCTTTGGATGATGTCTTGCTGTCTTTAGATTCCTTTGAAGAGCTAAAGAAGCAAATCACCAGAAGAAAATTGAAAACAAAAAAAAAACCAAAAAAACAAAAATCGAACAGCTTGATATTGACTGTATTTCAAACTAGTGCTATTCATACAAATTAACAATTCCAAAGGCCTAGATTAGGTTATTTGAACAAATGATTCCCTTAGGATTCTTGCACTGATTTTCCCCAAGATGCCTGAAGATCTAGATTTTCTGACAATTCTATTCAGTGGATAATGGCCATCTTCTCCAGATTTCAGGACTGGGACTTGACTTCATTTTGTGTTCTTAGGACTGATAGTTGTTCATTAACCATCATCACAAGGATTTTTAAAAATAAAACACAAAAAAATTGTCAATTTGAAAAAAAAACAAAAAACAACGAAAAAAACCAAATATATGCTGACAATTCGACAATGCAATCAGTAGGACACACTGCATATTACGAAGATCTTGACATTTTTTTTTTAAAGTAACTTATGACGGTCAAAAATATTATAGGCAGGATCATAAGTACTAATTACTGTACATGGTCTTGAAGCCACCCCCTTAATGTAGAGTGATCTTATTGAATGCTGGAATTCAGTATCGTAAAGAACTGACATAGAAAAACAAACCTCTTTGCTTGACCAGAGGCCCCAGTAGACGAGGGCCCTTTCTTCAAAGTATCCTTTTCTTTGTCTCCAGATTCTGCTTTCTTAGAACTTTCTCTGGCTTCCTTCTCGACAGGATCCCCCTTCACGCAGTCTTCCTTCTTACCATCTTTATGGTTCGCATTCATCTCATAATCCTTGCTTTCCTTCTCCGGGCTCTGTGCAATGGCGTCCTGCCCATCTTTTGGCTTACTTGCTTCAGAATCTGTAATTTTCACATTTTTACCTGTTTCTAGGAGGTCATCACCATCAAAATCCAGAGTGATGGCATCTTCAGCCTGGATTGTGACCGAGATGTTGTCATCCTCAGCTTCTTTCACAGTCGCATTAGCTTCCATCTCTTCATGAGCTGTGTGATCAGCCTCAGCTAGGTTCCCTTCTGAAGGAAGAGGTTTAGATACTTCTTGTGTACCATCACCAGAACCTGCTATATCTAAGAGGATTTAACAGGAATAAATATGGCAAAACAAGAAGTTTAAACAATTTCATATTCATAAGCTAGAATAGGACCTAGAAAATATAAAGCCAGTTATTAGCACTGATGGAAGGTTAGGGGAAAAAAAAACACAAGGGTATTAACTAACATAAACAATCCTTTACCCAGGATCACTTATTCTTCATGGAAAAAATGATCTCTACATACAAATACCAAACAACAAAAGTGAGGAAATGGTTCCATCCTGAGGATACCAGCTCTTCATTTGTGGTTAGAAGTTAATGGCATAGGGAAGATTTTTTTTTCCTCCATGAGATAGTGACAAATGTGCAGATTTGTTATTCAATGTTCGAATCATCTTGGGTTTAACCCTTGTGACCTTCAGAACTCCCTTGGTGACGTCTTGAAAGGTCACAGTCTGAGGATATCAATCAGTCTTCAAAGTTTTTCAGGGCCCCATCTTTTTCATTCTTCTTATTCAATTCTTGGGTAGTCCAGAATTGTATGGAAAACTGCTACAGAAGACTCCAAAGATGGCCTGCTCCATTAACATTAAATTGGTAATTTCCAGTCTTCATCCTGTCCAGTCAGTCCTGCAATTATCATTTTTGAAGATGTCTTGCATTCCCCCAAAATAGAAAGGCTTCGGGCATGTGAGATTTTCAGTCAGTAGCTTTACTTCGTCATCATTTTTGGGCCTTTTATTCTGCCTTGCTTAGAACCCTGCTCCATGTCCTTTCTAGTCCAAAGTAGGATCCTTTGACTTCCATCCAAGAATTCTTCCATAACCTCGTACTGACCAATGAATTACTACTGATGTCCCTGTAATTGTATTGGATGAGACAGTTCTCCTAAACTATGAAAACTCTCAGAGGCTATATGAAATTTTCCTCTATGTAGCAAACAAAAAGTTAGTCTCCTCGTCACCCATTTTTAGGACCGGTTACACAATTAGTTATCCGTTACGCTCCAATAAGCACGTATGAGTTACTGCAGTGCCAGTCTTAAGAACATTATCAACTTACCGTATGCTAGAAGTTATTTTAAAAAATAAAATTAAAATTGGGTTAAATAAAATATGGCATTGTCCACTACAGTAACTGATATGTACCATTAAGTTAGAATGTATCTTAAATGTTAAAAAGAAAATTAAAACCAATTGAAAAATGAAATCAAGATGCTAACTTAATTCACTAAATTGATAAATTTGAAAATAAACTCATTTTAAAAATAAGATTTCAAATAAGGAATGCTTTATTTTCACATAATTTACTATTTTTCTAAATGTCAGCAATTTTTAAACTCTACTTGGCATCAAACATACCTTTCTCATTTTCTTCTTCCTCACCATCCTGAAATTCAAAGAATAATCAACTGTAAAATGAATTCACTTAAAACTAGATTTTAGTAATAGCATAAAATCAGTCAAGTTAAAGTGGTATATAATTTAATAACATTAATTAGGGACACCTATCACTAGCAAATATAGGATATTCCGATTAGAACCAGAGCCCATTTAGAGAAATGTGGCACACGTCTGGTATAAGGTTTCAGACAAAACAGGTAAATCTATCAATAATTAGATCAATGAACTGTATCAGTTTCAGTATTCAAAACTAGTTTATATAATCAAATCTTACTCACATCAAGAGCTGCCAAAAGACTGACCTGATTATTTTTTGTGACTTCATTCAAAAGCACTTTTAGGGCATACTATTTGAAAGTAGGGCCAGAAAGTATAACCTGAAGACATACACTTTCAAGGTTTAAATGCATATTAGTAAAACAAAAAACAAAAAACAAAACAAAAAAAAAAAAACCTTTCCAGGCATCTCAGAACTAAGAGGGAAGACTACAAGAGCAGTTATTTTCAAATTATTCATTCCTTTTATCTGTTAAAAATTAATTCACAGATTCACAGTGGCCATATACACCCTGGAGGCCAATCACTTTAGAAAAGGTATCTGTGCAATAGGTAATCAAAATAGTAACTCACACTTTTTAAAAATATGACTGACTTTAACTTTAAAATGTGATCTCCTCACCTAATCTAAAATTAAGCATGTACTAGCCTGAAAACAGGAATACTGCAAAGGGATTTTCCTTTTACCAAGCAAATACTGCAAAAACCACTGACGTAGTCATAATCACACCAAGATAAAACCAACGTTTTCCCAAATTAAAGATCATAACAAATAAGCAAATATGCATTTAATCTCAGTAAAGGAAAAAAGTTAGGGATGTTTTAACTTATAACTTTTAAAATAAAAGCTGAGTAGAGGCACCTGGGTGGCTCAGTCAGTTAAGTATTCGACTTCAGCTCAGATCATGATCTCACAGTTCATGAGTTGGAGTCCCGTGTCAAGCTCTGTGCTGACAGCTCAGAGCCTGGAGCCTGCATCAGAGTCTGTGTCTCCCTCTCTCTCTGCCCCTCCCCCACTCACACTCTGTTTCTCTCTCTCTCAAAAATACACATTTAAGAAACAATAATAAAATAAAAGCTGAGTAAAAGTAGATCATTTTCAGTCACAGTGGTATGAAGCTACCACACACAAAGCCTTAGAGTAGTGGTTCTCAAACTTTGAGTCTGTATCAGAATCTCCTGGAAGGCTAGTTAAAACTGTTTGCTAAGCACCAACCCAGAGTTTCTAATTCAGGTCTGGAGGCAGGGCTTGAGAATCTGCACCTCTAACAAGCTTCCAGGTGATGCTGATGCTGTCGTCCAGGGACCACACTTTAAGAACTACTGCCTGAGAGTGATAGCCCACTAGTGAAAGAAGACTTAAAAAACTGAACTGTAAATGAAACTTTAATTGGCATATTTATAACACAATTTTAGATTCAGAGAAAAGTGTACATTCTTTTAAAATGTCAAATATTTTACCATATGCTCAAACTTACATCTGATAACAACCATATTTCTAAGAAATCATTTTAAAGGATTTTTTGACTTGAAGCTAACATGTAAGTGCCCCAATTAGGGAATGCCCAATTGTTTTACACACTAAAGTGACGTGAAGGAAACTACAAACACTGAAACAACTAGGTCACAAGCTTAGGAAATAAAGAGTCCCAGAACAAGTAGATTATTGATTCATAGCAAAGCGAATCCTATTACCACATATGTCCACTATATTATGCTCTGCTAACCTCTCTATTTGCTGCTCTGGACCACACTGTTGAACCAGAATTTAGTTTCAATCATTACGTTTCTAATCTGCAACATTTGGAAAGGAAAAAGAAATGTTTTCACTTGGGTGGCATGGCAGGCAGTGGCAGCAAGGAAAGGATGGGTGAGACCAGAAATGTCGATCCATCTTTTTTATTTAGTAATTTGTCTTGGGGGGTATAAATACACTGGAATATCCCTAACTTTTAATCAGAACCAAAACAAATGAATTTATTAAACAATGCAACTTGCCTCTCCTTTAACTACCAACAGCAACATCACTTCCCAGTTATTCTTTTAGAGATGTAATACTGACAGGTTCAAGATAAAATGGCCAAATTATCTCCTGTCTTAAAAAGTAAAATAATTTAAATTTTTATATTAAAAAAATTAAAATTTTAAATTAAAAAAAGTACTGTGTGTTTTGTAGAAAACAAAATCCCTTCTGCTGTAGTTCCACCAATCGGAAATGTTATTTCTAGCTGTTAAAGTAACTGGTAAGGTTTGCCTTACTTTGCTGAAGAGCTTTCAGATATTTATCTTAATTATTCAACATGTCTTCTGAAGGGTCTCTCTCATAATGTTAGTTTCTCAAATTAGAGGTAGTACTAGCTTTACCACATATACTTCAATGCCCCTGGAAGGGTCTGACCCGGCTTCTAGAAAATAAAACCAAGCACAATGGAGGTGAAGCACACAAACAACTAGGGTTAGCAGAAAAGATGAGCCACATATCAGTGCAGGTTTCACTGCGCAGTGTATGCAGTAAACATAGTCCTGCTAAAGTCAAAACAAAAGCCCTAAATAAGCCTAAAAATCTTTGTAATAAGGAAACAATCCAAGAAATACAATGGGAGATTTTTCCTGTCTACATGATACATAGGATATGCATTTTATCTGAAAATAATTTTCCTCCACTGAAAACAGATTGTTTTCAAAATGAGAAATACAATAAGTAACAACAATGTAAAGCATCCTTTTATATTAAATACTTTTTTGAGCTTATTTTGGAAAAATTGTAACATTTCACATATGAAAATGAAGCAAATGCTCTGGAAGGTAGGTACTCATGCTGTTTATCCTTATAGCAGGATCTATAATCCTTAGTCAAATGCCAAAATTCATATACGAAGCTATTTTTACTTCATCCCAGGAGCAGCAATGATAAGACAAAGACAAGCCTAGGAATTATTTTTCAGTTAATAAAGTATTTACTATATTCCCTCCCTCCCTCTCTCTCTTTCTCTTTCTTCCTTCCCCTAGGGTTAATCTTGTGATACGTGTAACATGTGCTATGTAAGAAGACCGCTTCTAGAAAGCCTCCTTTCCCCTGACTTATATGTAAATGCTGTATTTAGCCTGATTTAAAATAAATCTTCAAAATAACCTTAAGCCACCAACTGTCTGCTATCTATCTGGCAATATGCTTAAGATCACAGAAAATACAAAATACCTGGCATGTGATAAGCATTTAATAAATATTTGTTGAATGAATTTACTGAATAATTGTGGTATAAGACACTATTTTTAGGTGGAGAGAATGAACTAACCGTTCATTTCCATGCATGTAACAGGCTTAACTGCAGCACTGTGTAAGTGTAAGGGAATTCAGAAAACAAGATTTACTAGTGTGCAGTGATTTAGTGAAAAGAATACCAAACCACGCATCATAACACCTGGGTATTTATCCTATTGTTGCCACTGAAACAGTTTTACTCTGTGTTATCCATCTAGGTGAATTTTACCCATAAAATAAGGGATAACATATGACCTAAATAGAATATAAACAACTGATTAAGATAATGGATATAAAAAGTTCTCTGTAAACAGTAAAGCACTACATGAGCTATTAGGGAAAATTTTCTGGAGCAGACACATATAAACCTGGCTTTAGAGGTACACAGACTTCATATGACAAAAATAGGGTATCAAATTAGTGAAATATTAAGCGCAAAGGCAAATAGAAAAAGGAATATACATGGTGTGATCACCAAAGACTGAAGAGACTGAAATTAGAGGAAATTTTTAAGAATTAAAACATTAGCAAATATAAACATTTTTAAGAAAAATTTCTCCAAAACTCTTCAGTAACTAGTATCTTCAAGCAGTGAAACAAGATCACAAATAACCAGAGTGCACATATACTAAGTGCCAGGATCTATAATTAATCCTAACATCAATCAGCAGGTAGGAATTGATGTTCACTTTACAGACTTAAAAACTAAGAGAATCCACCCAAAGTCATAATATTTATTAGCAACTAAAGTAGAATCTGAGCCACATTCTTGGCTAACACCTAAAGGTCAAATATTTAAAGTTAGTAAGCCTGAAAACTGGCTTTAAATAAATACATTCCTATACAGATATATGGCCCATTTGCTTGTATCTTTAAAAACTAATAAAGAAGAATATATCAGGAATTTTAAAAGTTTGCCGTCAAGGGAATGAGTGGAGGGGACGTATTTTTTTTGTGGGTGTGAGCTCTGCGCCCAATGTGGGGCTTAAACTTACGACCCTGAGATCAAGGGTCGCATGCTCTACCAAATGAGCAAGCCAGGCACTCCTGAAGGGGAGTTTTTTTGAATATATTTTTCTTATAGCTTTGATTTTGAAACCACATATTGTAAATAATTATTAAGTTAAATTACCTTGTTTGAATTACAGACTCACAAAAAGTTACAGATTCATTTTTTTAAAAAAGCAACACCTTAATTATTGAAGACAAAATGAAATAAGTCAACCTAAATATGTATGAGTTGGTGGTATAACCCTCTATAGGATTCCTTCACTCCTAGAAGGTACATCTTTAGGACAGATATACTGGGGAAAAATTATTTTCACTAATCTTTTTGGTAATGGTGTTGATAATAAGTTTCTAAGACTATTTTATGTGTACCGTAAGACAAAGGAAATGATTAACTTACAAATATCCCTATGACCTCAAAATCTAACTTAAAAGCAAAAACAAACCAAAAAACCACACACATTCTCTAGCTTTGTACACTGAAAGAAAAGACCTAGAAAATAGGAAAACACAGCAGCAAAGAACACATCCCTACCACTGAGAATATTTTGAAAACCATTTACCATTATAAAAGGAAAAATGACTAATTAGGTCTAGAGCAGAAAAAGGAACATCATTACATACCAGAAACAAGGAAGCAATCAAAGACTACTAGGATCATGTTGAAATGAAGAGGCTCTCACAAGCTACAGATGGGACAGTTTGAACATTGAACAAGGATAACTACAATGGACTGAAATACATTAAATACATTTAAATCCATGAGTTCAAAATGAAACTAAAAGAGAAAAAAGGAAAAATAACAAACCCATTAGTCAGCGATGAACCAGCTCATTATTCCAAAAATTGGTAAATAAAAGGAAAAGAAATGAGGCATAAATATATACACTGGCTTTCCTTTGTAAATGGTACCACTGAATAACCAAATAGTATGCGGTATTTCTCTTTCTAGAAACATTCCAGCTAATCAGTAAAGAAGAAATGATAGAATTTGAATATCACTATTTGGATCAAAGGGGTATGGATCATCAATGATTGGTACCATCACCAAGAAGATACAACCAGACATTATGTGCATCCAAATGGAAAAACACAACACTGTTTATGAAGGAGCTGGGTGTGTTGGGGTGGGGGTGGAGTGCCCTGAATTGGACAGCAAGTTTCTAGATCCTATAACCAACTTACCAATTTACAGAGAATACAGTAAACAAAGACACGTGTTGAACGACTCCACAGAAATTTAATCAGCAAAACCTACACTTTGGAAAGCCTGTAACAGGGGTTGGCAAAAAGAGGCTAGATACCTCTTTTTGTAAATACTTTTACTGAAACAGCCATGTCCATTCATTTACCTACCGTCTACAGCTGCTTTCACACAACAATGGCAGAGCTGAAGAGTTGTAACATAGACCGTATGGCCCACAATGGCTAAAATATTTTCTACCTACCTAGTCTCTTAAGAAAAACTTTGCCAACCCTTGCTCTATAGAATATACAGCTCGATTTCTTCAACAAATAAACTGAAGGAAAAAAGATGGAGGGAAAACATATAGAGTAAAAGAGATCTAATAAACATTTCAATCAATCACAGTAGGTACATCTCATTTGCATCTGATTCAAACAAAACCTGTGATAATAAAAAAAAGCAAAATACTATGTACAACTGAACATCTGAATACTAACTGTACATTTAATGAGATTAAAAATCTTATATCATGAGTGATAGTGTAAAAAAAAAAAAAAGAGTTCTCTTTCAGAGATACATAATGAAATTTTTAAAGCAAATATGATGTCCAAGATTTGTTTTAATAATGCAGAAAGGGAAAAGTGAAAGGAGGTATAAATGAAACAAGACTGTCCATGAATCGTAACAGCTACAGCTGGGCGATGGTTACACTCCATGTAATATTACTTAATGCACACAGTAAAACAATATGTTCAGAAGCATTAGATCATGATGAAACATACATTTTTATATATTGCTAGATGTTCCACTCTCTATTATTCAGAAAGAGGAAAAAAGTCATTTTACGTAAAGAAAACTTCTCTGAAGATGAAACCTCTCTATCTTTTGATACACTAAGGCCCTGGATGAGGAACAACTGTTCATGGGGAGCATGGCCATCTCCAGGCCATAAAGATTTGCCAAAATTAAAAAAAAGGCATCCATTCCTTAAGATACTTTAATCTGTTAAATTTTTATAATAAACATGTAATCTATTATGTGAATGGGGACCCTTAGAAATGATCCCTTTACACAACTCACAACCTACACAACTCCAGGAGTGACCCTTGGTGGAAATTAACAAGCTAGTTGCTAAAGAATATAAAGGGTTCAACTCTACCTTTTTGCAAATTAGTCTAGAAAAGGTACTCCCCCAAACTGAGAGTTAATTTTCCTCACCTATTCTTTGTCACTCAGAAATCAACTTCATTTGGAGACAGTATGGGGGACAATCTACAGACTTTCAGTCTTAACATTTCCTTCCTGAATATTCCAAATTTTGGGGGACACATTGCTCCCAGAAATGCAGTTTCTCCCCCCACGGCAAAAAACGCAGCAAGACAAAATACAGTCTCACCAGCATTTGTGGCTCAACATCATTTCAGAGGCAAGAGAGCTGCAGGAAAGAAGGCGTGACCAGAGGCAATCACCTAAGCAGTCCACAAGTACGAGCCCCACTTACTCTTCTGGCACCTGACCACTATTTTTTCTTCATCTAGTAGAGAGGAAACTCCTATCTCTACTTCAAAGCATACTATTTAAAGAAGGTAGATGAAAAAGGGGTTCTTGAGTACAGAAAAAACAAAGGATAAGTTAAAAAGAAAACATTGTAGCAACTAAGCTATATAAATGTGTTTATAGCCCCTATAAGTCACACTTCAAAATGTACACTATATAGATCACATATATCAAAAACAACACAACACACAATAGAAGAGTAGTCATTTTCTTTACACACATACACAGGCACACCCTGAGTAAATTTCTAGAACAGAGACTTTATCATTTTTATAATATGCCCATCCTAGGTGTGTTAAATTAACAAAATCTTAAATAAAGCTTTGATAAGGGTATTTTAAATGATTTACTTCATAGCAAAGTGCCAGAAAAAAAATCAAGGAGAGTGTAGACTTCTCAAAAGACCTCCAAAACCAAAGGTTTCTTGTTTTGTTTTGTTTTTTAACAGAAAGGATGGACTATTTTTATTTTTATTCTGAAAATGGTAGGAACCTTGTTATAATATCTTCCAATTACCTCTGTGGCAACAGAAATTTCAGCTGCCAATTTTAAGTATTTTGTATATACAAGTATTTAAACTGAGTTTAAAGCAGTTTTATGAATTAGAGAATTATGAAGTCAAAATAAGATTCCTTTTCCAAGCCCTTCCACCCACAATATCATATCCATAGGACTAAATGTAAACTTACTTGGGCTGTTAGAAAGGTATCATCTTCACCTTCTTGAGCTTCAATTTCCTAAGTAAAAGGGTATACAATAGCTTTGCTTTACAAAATATCTGGGTAACATGAGAATGCTTTTATGCTATAGCCAACTATCACTTGCCTGGTATTCTGCACAGTGTCTATGATACCGTCGGTACTAAGTCAACACTTAATAATTCAGACTATGCTTTTTATGCCAACATAAAAAGAGTCACACTGATAAAAGATTACAAAAATCTCTTGAGCCCATCATTTGGCTAAGTAGAATGGAAGTATTCTAAGCATGAATATTAACAGTACTGACTCCCTAATCCATTGGTTTTAAGACACACTAGCATACTTCAAAACAAGACAAATGGTCTATTTCAAATACTTTTAAAATTATATGTCTTTAAATTAAACTTTCAGTAATTACCCACCCTTGATAATAACCAAAGAAATGGAAATTAATCCTTTATATCTACTAAAGTAGCAAAAGAAAAAAACAGCTACCATCCAGTACTGTTGGCAAGATCAGAGCGAACTGGTACACTTCATCCATAATGGGGCAGAAAACAACTTAAATGTAAATGTCCCAAATTAAAGGAGTAGCTATTTGACACATAGAAATCAATCTAGTAAATTGCAGTATAGCACACACATTATGAAGTTATTATGGTATGTTATACGTAAACATTATGTAGAATAAATAGCAATTAAAGGCATGATAACTACTATATAAAAATATATACAAATGTGGAAGACAAGCAAAAATTTAAAAGGTCATCTTAGGTGGTAGGATTTGGGGTGGTTTGTAACTTCAAAATATTTTTGAAATTTCTGAGACTTCCACATTGAACTAGAAAAAATACTTTTTATTATTTATTACTTAATTTATCCGTCACATTTTTAAAAAACTGGCTAAAGACCTGACTTTCGATGTCCTCTTTTTCTATATCTTCTATTGCTTCTGCCTCTATTAATTCATGAGCTCTCTGGTTCTCTTCTGCAGAAAGTAACTCCTTGGAATGCACATTTTCTTCTTCATTTTCACCAAATTCTTCAGAGTCCTTTAGTTCGTCATTTCCATCTTGTTCATGTGCCTCTTGATTCTCCAATTCACAGTCCTTTTAATGGTAAGAAAATTTGGTACAACTAGAGGCAAAGTAGTGTAGGCTAGCCACCAAACGTTTTTGGTACTTTACATGTCCACATGTTTTAAATCTTACCATACTTTGACCTTATTCCCAAAGTCAAAGTTCAATCATTTTACCTTAAATATTTACTGTGTCTTTAAAAAGAGGGCGTCAAATCCCAAAGTTATTGAACCATGCATCTAAGTCCCCAAATCTCTCACACTGAGGTACACACTGACTGGATTGCTACTGAAGGAGATGCTCTCAAGTTCCAGTTTCTTAATATTTACCAAGTCACATCCCAAGAGGTGTCCTAGAAGATATGACTTCACAGAAATGACTTGATTTCTCCATGTGCCATAGTATGATTTAACTTCAAAGACCCTGCAGGTCTTACATATTCTAACAAAGCTTATTTCTAATTAATAATAAGGCACCCCAACTGTTACACTCTGCTGTTGAAAAAATGCAAATAATTAAATGTATTTATTTTGAAATCCATCACTGTGCCACAATCCCAGATAGGCGGGGGAACACAGGTTGGGGTTGTCAATGTGAAGGAATTCTGTTTGCCCTTCAAAGTTTATGGATACATAATACTTCAATAGAAACAAAGAAAAGTAGCAATCTAGTTAGTTTCCTCTTTAACTGCAGAGAAAGGGTTGAAAGCAAAGAACACCCTTCCTCTTTTCCTATTCTTATGGTAAATATAATAGATTTAAGAAAAGACTTCTGGGTTAAAAGGGGAAAAGGGCAGGGGCTTGACTATCAATCATTCGGAGCTGAACCGCAGTAAGGAAATAGAAATTTTGGAGGGAGATGGGCAAAGAAAAGAAATATGATTGTACTAGAACGTGGAGTACTTGGGAGTGTTTCTGGGGCAGTAGGTTTAACCAACCTCACCACGTATGAGTGAGGGAACACTGGAGACTGAAAAGAGAGTAGATGATTATGTAACAAGGGTAGAGGCAAAAAAAGAAGAAGACAAGAAAAAAAGGAAAGGAAAGAAAAGGAAGGAAGGAAGGAAGGAAGGAAGGAAGGAAGGAAGAAAGAAAGAAAGAAAGAAAGAAAGAAAGAAAGAAAGAAAGAAAGAAAGAAAGAAACTAAAGGAAATCACCCAGGAACTTTATTTATTCTGAAATGCCAACTCTGACCATTCTCCTCACTTGTAAATGAAAGCAATTCCTCTACTATTCATGTCTAGACAATAGGTGATACTTACTTACCACTACTGTATAAATTCCAAAATTACCAATTCTGAGAGATAAGCATATTCACTTTATTTCTACCAAATATATCATGTATGCCAGTACTGCCAAAGTGAAAAAAGAAGTATAAAGAAGGAACTGAAGATTTATTTAAATAGGATTTTTTTTTTAAAGCTCTTCTGTTCTTCTAGACATTATGACCAGGTTCATTTAATAACACAAAGGTATCCTTTGCAGCACATGAGACAATACTATTATGCTGAATGGACGTATCTACCTCCTAACAGTTCAAATGAATGTGAGATTTTTATGAATTGAAGAGCTGATATTGAGACATTTGAGAATTAAAGTCTTTTACTAAGTCACAATCTTTTTCCAGGGTATGGATAATTTTTACTCAATCATACACTCACTAGTGAAGACACCTGGAGAAAATAAGAACAAAGAAACAATCCTAAAGGAAGATGTATCACCAGGATAACAGAATACAGAGACTGGAGAGTTCTGAAAGGCTCAAACAAAAGCTAATTACAGGCATGCAATCATCAATTTTACTGGCTCCTTGGGCAAATATTTCCTAAAATTATCTGATTTCAGAGTTAAATCCTCAACCATGCATTTCTTTCTCTCTGTGCATACCCTCAAAGTGCAAGGTGCAAAGTATAGGGCGTGTGGTACACTCTGTGGTCTGCGTGTGTGCCTGTAATGTGGGGAGGGGAAAGGGCTAAGCAGAAGAGATGGCCCAGTGAATGGACACGAGCTGACTTCACAGTAGAGAACACAGACATCCAGAGATGTTATGACTTTATAGACTACACAGAAAATAGAATATATGGGGGGTATAAACATATATAATTTAAGAACTATGGTCATTAAATAATTCCTACAAAAATACCACATTACTTAAGACCTCATGATCAGTAAGTAGATCACATTAGTACACACACACACACACACACGAAAAAAAAAAACCCTGTGATTAAAAATAACTTAGCACACAGAACTGCTGCAACTCCAGCTAAAACTGTATACATCATTTCTCTGGCTGGTCAGTTTTGAAATACATTCATTTCTGGCCAAAAGAAAACTAGCTTATTTATCTTTAAAGGGCAAGACAAATTTCTTAATTTGATCTTTCTTAAGTAGCAACACATCAGCAATCTTCACTCTCCATTTTAAGGACTACATTAAGCTAGTTTTGTATATTTTACGCAAAAGCTAAAAATGCAATGGGCAGATGAAAACTAAATTATCAACACCTTCACTGCGGTACCTTGTCCAGGAACCAACATATCAATTGTCTTGTAGCTGTTCCTCTGGCCTCTATGTCTGATTTCTACTTAAAGACCTGGACAAAAATCATTTTTAGCCCTATGTCTCATTAAACTAAAGATAAAGTTATTTATTATATTTCTCAACGATGATGAGATTCACAATACTACATAATCTATTTTACCTACATACTTCCATTATTCAAGTAAACTGCATGAATTCATCATGCAAAATACCACGCTCAAAACAAACATCTTAACCTGAGTAATTAACACTTTACCTTGACAAAAGCATCATCTTCCACAGAAGCATCTCCACTCAACTCATCTGCTTCCTGTTTTTTACCTGCGAAAGAAGGAAAATGGGCTAACAACCAGTATTTTATTACTTTTAAGAGCAAAAACATTCGGAAAAGTTGACCCCCAAAGTATCACTCTCTACTCCCAAATCGACAAAACTAACGCGAACTGCTTATAAACCACCTGCTCATAGCTGTCCCAAACAAAAAAGCTTTATTAAGAATGTCATGCTGTTTCACAAAAACAAACCGCAAATACTCCTAACATGAACCCTTCATCTTAACTGACTCGATATACACATTTTTCTTTATGCCACTCAAATTCTCCTCTTCAATTCTCCCTTGTAAGTAGCAGCACCTTTCAACGGTGTTCTGTGTCTGTCACCAGACGTCTGATACTTAAGTTCAAGGCTCATGTCCCCCACAAAGCCATCCCTAAGTGCTATTCTTCAACTAGCTTTCTCTGCAATAAAATTCTCATACTTTAATCTACACCTTACAGTCCATCAGTTGATAATATATGCCTTGTACTCTCAAATACATCTTGCTTCACCATTTAGAAAAGAAATTCCTTAAGTACAGTGACTGCTTTTACGCTTGTTTTGTATTTCTCCAAAGGCCTAAATATAAACCAGATATTAAGGCAAGGAGAAATTAGTTCAGACTGAAAACTGCTAATAGCTTCCAGATAGACTACAGGTCTCCCCCACCCAACTCACATCTTCAAACTTTAAAAATCAGCGGTTGGGACTTTAAAAATGCTTTCCACATTTAAAGAAATACATATTTTCCACCAAGGCAATGCTATAAGTTTATGTTTTCAGGCTGCTCCGTAAAACCTACTGAATAACACATGCATCAGAAATGCTGTAAAAACCACAACTGCTGAAAGTTTAGTATTTAAATTTTTTAAAAATTCATTTATTTTGAAATGTGAATGAATGTTCTTTCCTGAGGCCAATTAATCTTTTCCCTTTGCCTAAAACAGGGACTGCCATGTACCTATGTCAAGCTTCTGTGACCCGCAGGGTAGACGGTTTAGGTGTAAGGTAGCTGTAAGAAAAAGTTAGTGTACCTCCCTTTCCTCCTCAACAGCCTCTATCTTCCATATACTCCCAGTTTGAAATCCTCTCCCCAAAGGAGTGATAAAAAAACAAGATTCTGATCCTTCCAGGTATGTGGAAAACAAGATTAGGAGTGAAGTTTGTTTTTTTTTTCTTTAACCCACCGAGGTAAAAGAGGGCTAAGAGGGCTTGCCCCTGTCTCTTAAGGGCTTGTGTGAATCAAAAGAGAAAGTGTGGAGCTTGTGTGGCATTTGCTTCCTATGTGGAATGTTGGTGTTTGTATTTTAGGGAAAACAGAAATTATAAGTTACTACAAGGGAGGCACCTGGGTGGCTCAGCCAGTGACTCTTTATTTCGTTTCAGGTTATGATCTCACAGTGTGAGCGTGGAGCTTCCGGCATGGAGCCTGCTTGGGATTCTCTCTCCCTCTGCCTCTGCCTCTTCCCTACTCATATGCGTGCACCTCTCTCTCTCTCTCTCTCTCTCTCTCTCTCTCTCAAAGTAAAAATAAACATTTAAAAAAAATGGAAGTTACTACAAGGGACAACTAACAAAGTCTGCTCATTAGAAAGCGTTTATTAATCTATTTTTTAAAAAGTAAGTGAAGACGTTTCTCCCCTGAAAAAGAAAATGTTATGAGGTGAGAAAGAGCTCACTACATTCTATCACATTTAGATAAAGTTCCATAATATAAAAACTTTAAAGATGCTTCTTTTGGGGAAAAAATAAGCTTTTTAAAAATAGAGGACCACAAAGCACACCACCAAGTAATCTACAGAGTTGAACTTTGGGGGGAAATCCTTCAGAACATTTGCAAACAGTATTTACTCCTTATGATTATAACCTGCTCTACAATTTACAAAGCATTTGGGGGAAAAAATTTGATTTTTTCCAAGCACCCTATGGTACGTGGGGCAGGTAATCACAATCTTATGAAAGAGAAAATGAGCCTGAGACGTTAAGTAGCTTGCCCAAAGCTAGTAAATGACGTTGTCAGAACTGGTAGCCAAGGCTTCTCAGTTCCAGTCCTAAATTCTTTCCACTACATCTTACTATGACCTACTTAAAAGACATTATCCTAGTAAGGAGTGGTTAATTAACTCAGTTTGAAGATACTATCTTTAAAATGGCAGCCTTCAGCATAATGACAAACTACACATACTTTGTACATTCTGTGCACAAGTGAATTTCACTTGCTTTAGTTTACTTAAAGGAAAACCAAATTACACCACGGCAACAAAAATACCACCAGCAGTCACTCACTGCTTAAGTGGCTTCCATGGTCCAGGCACTAGGATAAATGTTTTATATACATTTATGTATTTATTTTATCCTCATAGCTACTCTGAGACTATTATCCCCATTCTATAAAAGAGGAAAACTATTGCTGAAGAGTTAATCTGATTACAACGCTAGTGAAGGCAGTGCTTCAATTTAAACCTAGGCCTATATTCCCACTTCTCAAAGCCCACAAAGCCATTAGATCTCTGAGTAGCTACAACGTGCCTGTTGTTAATACTGTTATCTCTTGTAATGTAAAGAGAGACACCAAAAGCCGCATTTATAGAATGTTTAAATCGAAGACTCCAATATTTCATAACATGCCCCATGACAAATAGGCAACAAGAGGCACAGGTACACAAAAAGGCCCAACTTTGCTATCCCGTACTGTCTGTATCACATCTGTATCACATGAAAGCACTAGAAATTTAACGTATCAGCTTGTAATCATAAAAACCATGAGGACAAGATTTTCAAACATACAGTGATAAAACTGTACCAATAAATTGAAAGGTACATAGTATTTAAGAAAATTGAAATTTTACCATCTTGGGAAACTGATGTTTAAGTTCTTAGACAATATAAGAAAATTCTGGTCGGTGTCTTACAAATGAGCTGACATCATTTTTATTCAGTGTATTTAGAATGAACATACTTTATAAAGACATTTTTGATCATTCCAAAATTAAAAAAAAAACCTGAAATTTTTCACTCTAGCTTTTGACTAATTTATAATTTGTAACTTTGGGCTTACTTTACACATGTTGAATTAGAAACTATATTATAATTCCTTCTTTACAGAAAACAGTATCATCCTTCCCTCATATAAAATATAACTCACATTTTTAAAAAGCCCTGATGATCATCACCCAGCCCAGAACCTAGTACAATCTTCTATAATGAGCAGATATGCTACCTGACTGATAACGGACTAAATCACAGATTGGATGTAACAAGGTCTGGACTGCTATTCAGCTCTCACTGGGACAAAAGGTAAGAGGTGGCAGGCCAAACTAGCATCATCATGTGTTACCCTACCCTGTCAGTAGGACTATAAATTCCCAACTTCAATGATGCTACAAAGTACCTCTATGAATTACAAACTTATGTCACAGATGAGAAATAAAAGAAAAACCAAATCCTCCTTAAACTCCAAAAAAACAAAATCACTTTTGGCACTTTTTGTACAGCCAGTAACCATTTATATCTCTATCTGCCATGTAAGCCTGTGCTATCAAAACTCCTACAACAAAGTAATCAACTAATCTTTAGTCCTTCAAGGATTCAGGCATGTGCCACAGAAACGGAAACTGGTGCAAAGCAAAGTAGTATGATCAGGATGAGAGCTAACTTCAAGTTTAATGTAACTGAAGCCTAACTTTTTTTTAAGATTTTATTTTTAAGCAGTCTCTTCACCCAACATAGCGCTGGAAGTCAGAACACCGAGATCAAGAGTCCGACACTCCACCAACTGAACCAACCAGACGCCCCTTAAAAAAAAAATTTTTTTTTAAGTAAGCTCTACATTCAATGTGGGGCTCAAACTCACAACTCCAAGATCAAGAGTCTCATGCTCTACTGAGACAGCCTGTCACCCCTGAAACCTAACTTTACTGCTTTGAGGAACAAAACTAGAAAATTCGTTGAGCAGTAAAGATAGTCTGAATAACAAAATACAAACAGAAGCAAAATTAATTTATCACATCATAAATTATCCATAGTGGTAACTCATGGCTATTTTTGGAATTACAGAATTTCATACAAAAACACTGCAATATTCTTTGTGTGATTTTAGGGTCTAGACTAAAACGGCGAAGTAAAAATGTATGCACCAAAGGAAGATGATGCTAGAAACACCTCCTTATTTATGTGACACAAATGCTTAGAGGTCTACAAATCCTTAATTTTTAGAATTAAGGATAATTCAGAATTTTCAGATTTTAGAAGAGTATGACAATGTACATATCATTTATTAATCTAAAGTCCCCAGTGGCTTCTGGAATAGTGAAACATATGCATATTCATGCCAAATAAGATAATCAAGACTATAAATAAATTAAGGCCTTAAATAACTTCACTTTTTCCACCAAACTTAAGAAAAAAACTCAATTTTACAGAACTTTTGTATTTCAGAATTATGATTAAAGGATTCTGGGTCATAAATTGGTTTTCACCTCCAAAGGCAAAATCGTCATTATAAGGATTTGCAATTCTCAAGTTCAGAAATACCTCTAAAAACAAAAACAAAACAAAAAATTCCACTCAGTTTAAAGTAGTTTTGTCAAAAATAAATAAAGTAATTTTGTCAGAAAAGTTTGTGACTTGAGCAACTCTTTGCTATCAACATTTACAAAAGCTATAAAATGTAGAAAATGTTTAGTCATAAAATTGCTGTTTGAGAAGAGGGAGAAAAAATCAGAATATAAGCCAAACTGAACATGGATGTTTCCAGCAATAACCTCTCCCCAATTACATGCAGTATCTTAAAATAATCAGATGATGCTTTGTGTTAATTGTTTGCATACAATGTTTTAGCATCTCTTCTATTAAACTGATATTTTAATAATAAAACTTTTCTAAAAACCTAAGAGCAGCCATCTAATAGGTCATTTTATTATATTTTTTTAAAATCTGCAGATCATTCATTATAATAAATCCAGAAAACACCAAAAGTATGTTTTTATTTTTATTTTTGTAATGTTTGTTTATTTTTGAGAAAGAGCACACTTGGCACCCACAAGCAGGGAAGGGGCAGAGAGAGAAGGAGGGAGACACAGAATCCAAAGCAGGCTCCAGACTCTGAGCTGTCAGCACAGAGCCCGACATGGGGCTCGAACTCACAAACTGTGAGATCAAGACCTGAGCCAAAGTCGGAAGCTTAACCAACTAAGCCAGCCAGGAACCCCCAAAAAGATGTTTTAAAAAATTTGCCAACTTTGTCATCTATAGATACTAAACTATAAACAAAGACACACACACACAAAAATGCACAGGTGTACACACGAGATTTTAATCTAAAAGGCAGCAAAAATGTAACTTCATTTTTAATGGGTTACTTTTCCTTTTTTTTTTTTATAGTTTATTTATTTTTTGAGACAGAGTATGAGTGGGGGAGAGGCAGAGAGAGAGGGAAACACAGAATGTGAAACAGTCTCCAGGCTCTGAACTATCAGCACAGAACATGATGCAGGGCTCCAACCCACAAACCGTGAGATCATGACCTGAAGCAAAGTCAGCCGCTTAACTGACTGAGCCACCCAGGCGCCCCTTAATGGGTTACTTTTCTATTCTACCAATAAAAATAAAACACTCCTGGCTAACTCTAAGTTCTGCTGTCAGAATGAAATAAAGCGATGTGAAGTGTTTCAGAAAATGTAAAACATACAAAACTGCCAAGTATTTGCAAACTGCCAAGTATTTGCAAACTGCCAAGCAGAAAGAAGTGAATGAGAATGATGCCAACCTTCAAGCTCTAGTCTGCATCAGTCAGTGGTTCTTAACTCTGACTGTGTGAGAATACCTGGGGAACTTTCAGAAAATAATGAAGTCTGTGCCTCAACAGAGCAGCCAAAGCCTGATCTCTAGGCAGGAATCTGGCATGTGTTTTTAAAAACTCAAATGACTCTAAAAGAGAAAGTCACTAGGACGACTGAGCATAAATAAGCAGCTAGAATGAAAAGAATGTACGAGGAAGACTGCTGTTTTCAGGTTCTCCAGACTAGAGAAAATTTTTGCCTTTATCAAACCACCATGTACGATGTGAACTTATTTTAGTTGTTGAAAAGGAAAAAAAAATCTGTAAACATAAATCTCCTATGAGTACATGCACACATACGCACACGCCTTAGATAAACAAGTAACACCTGTGATAGATTCAGGGTGAAGGAATTATGGGCAGTTTTCACCTTTTAGTACTTCTTCGAATTACTGAATTTTTTTAAATGAGCATTATTTCACTTTTATAATCAGGGAAGCAATACTATAAAGCTTTATTGCAAACTACTATGCCAGGGTACCAGATCTGCCATGATAGGCTAACTCAGGCTGTGGAGTTCAGGATGTGAATGGCTAATGCCTAAATTGCACAACCTTGAGGCCCTTTTATGTGATATATATGTGAGAACTATAGTACAGTCAATTAAATAAACCCATAAATTCCACCCCTACACCCTAACCCATTGTTTTAACATCGTTAAAGTCATTTCTGATGCTTACCAACTAATAAGAAAGATTTCTTTTCCCTCTAATTCCTGGACAATTCATACTTTATTTTCACGAAAGAGGAATTCATGAAAGAGGAGTTAAAGTCTGAAGCCCTCTGCCCCTAATTCAGAATGCCTAGAAGAGGACTAACTTGGGAGAAGCGCACTGTCTTAAAGGACTAGAAAATTTTACCTACCTTGACACACACCACATTTGACACAATAAAACAGCTGGAAAAAGTACACGAGTGCTTTGATGATAAACATAATCCAGCATATAAACTGCATAAAACAAACTGCAAGTTCTAATGGTGGAGATAAAAGGTCTGACTTGGTGAAGTGAAAATGACAGACACAACTTCTAAGGCTGGATGATATTCTAGCAAAAGTTATGAGGATTTCCAACACAGCAACAAAGTGGTAAGGAATAAAAGGATGTTGCAACGATTCATGTGTCCTAAGAGTAAGTGTGCTTTACATATCAGTGCTTAAGGGGGAGCCACTAGTGCCATTGAGAAACCATTAATCCCTGACACACACGTGCTTCCAACAAAGAAATAGGCAATTAAAATAAGTACCAAAAGAAGCATTTCTAAAAGCAGTTAAGAAAGCCATCATATGGCCATCAGTATTCATTCAACAAATATTTTCTAAGTATCTATTACATGCCTAGCACTATGATAGGCATTACAGAGACTAATGTAAATGAAAGACTATGTCCTTATCCTCACAAAGTTTCTAGCCTAGTGGGTATCCAAAAATATCTATGACAATCCTGTCCCCAAAGCCCTTCTCAACGCCACAGTTCTGACTAGTTTCCTTAACACCCAACACACTAAAGTTAAGAAAAAAAGGCAGGAATTAGAGTGCACTAGAATACTATATTATATTAAATACATTTTATGCAGTTTACTATATCCTTATCAGATATAAATTTCAGAAAGCTTTACACATAAACATGTAACTACACTGCCCATGGTATTTTCCACACAAAATTAGGCATTAGATATTTAGATAAACCTATAACCCAAAATTATATTTGTTTCTACAGGAGGAACAAATCAGATTTCATGTAATAGTTTGGACCTTTATTAAGCCTACATGTATTGCAAGTGTGTTTCAACAGAAGTACTGCATTATATATAATTCAGAAAACTATATTGATTAACCACATAAAATAACTTCTGCTGAAGTTTAGAAGTAAAGGTTGAAAATCGAAAGAATACCATATGCCATTGTTAGGTAAAGCATAAGAAACTTTAGATCTATAATCTCCAATAAAACAAGTTAGTGAAGAGTTAGCTCTACCCGTTTAACTGCTTTCTTAACACACACCCAAATAATATGACAGTAAATCTCCCCAGTAAAGCTTTCTTCTATGTTACTTATTAAAAAGTTCATTGCAAAGAGAGCTGTAAAAAGACTCAGAAGGGAGAATTAGTTTAAGCTACAAACTGTTTCACCATATTAACTGCAGGCAAACAGATTTTATAAATATTAGAGCCAACTATAATATTATCAACATTTATTACAAGCTTGTGCTTGCAAGAACTACATTTTAAAAATATTCTAACATATAGTTAAGAATGCAGATCCCTCTTCCTTTAATCTGTCTAAACACAAACATTTCTTAAAAATTTTTTTAACATTTATTCATTTTTGAGAGACAGAGCATGAGTCAGGGAGGGGCAGAGAGAGAGAGAGAGGAAGAGAGAGGGAGAGAGGAAGAGAGAGAGGGGGGAGGGGGAGAGGGAGAGGGAGAGAGAAAGAATCTGAAGCAGGCTCCAGGCTCTGAGCTGTCAGCGCAGAGCTGGACGCAGGGCTTGAACTCATGCACCACCGTGAGATCATGACCTGAGCCAAAGTCAAACATTTAATTGACTGAGCCACACAGGCACCCCTAAACATTTTAACGTAAGATATTTTTTAAAGAAATAGTGACCCTGCATTTATAACAGAATAAGCTTAACATTTCACCTAAGTAATTTTTCCAGGCCCATTAAGCTTATCTCTTGCTTCCTTAACATCATTTAACTTTTATTTGCTACCTTAAGATTATCCTAAGAAATATTTTTTCGCTGACAAGCTAATATATGCTGTATCTTGCTGATGTCTACATGACTACCTCTAGGTAATCCCTTTGTTTTCCTTTTCTAATAATCTGTTCTGAAGAACAGGTACACTGAATGAGCACCTATGCGCTCTACTCTTCCTACCTTATACATCTATTTTAGTTGAACAGAAAGCATTTTCTTCTGGCTCCTGGCTATATATAATCATTAAATTTCAGAACTAAAAGAGACTTACAGATGATCTAGTAAAAATTCCAATTTTACAAAAAAAAGAAAACAGATCACTGAAGGAAAAGTAGTGTGACCAAAATGAAGTTATTTTCAAGGTAGATACTTTTTAGTGAAACAAGATTTGGAAAAAAGAACTCAATGTAGTAATTCAGCAATTAGACTGAAACACTGATATCACATTAAAATAATATTTAATTTCTCAAGTCTTTGGTTTTAAAAATGTTAATGATATTTTTAAGTTTCCATGTTTAAATTTGATTTTTTAAAATATTTTTAAACTTAATTTAAAATTTAAAATAATCTTACTTACAGGTATCTTTAATTGCACATTAATTCAAACCAGGTTCTTAGTTCAGAATTTACATTATGTCTTTGTAATTCATAGGATTTTCATTACAATTATAAATGGAATTTAAGGAGATAAGAGCTATTTATCATGTGCGTCCTAGAATGAGTCCCTTTGAGTACTCAGTAGTAGTCTGCTAAAGACAAAAGATTAAATGTTACAACTTCTAACTAAAGACCACAAGACACCTTCACAACAGTGTTACGGAAAAATTAAAGCTCGAATATCCTAATAATCCATACAAAGGAAAAAAATGAACTGATTATGTATGTATATATACACACACATTGTATATAGAGAAAATAAAAACTTCTTAAAATTTTATAGTGCTGAAATTATTTCTAAGGGTAAGATGAATGAAGTTCCTAAAAACTGAAAAAGAGATACACAGAGAAATTAAAAATAGATGAGAATGAACAAATCAGATGAGGTTTACTTCAGATGCTAAAATCGATAATCAGCTTGAATAATCTGGAACTATGATTAATAGATGGCATCTGTTAAACTATCACAAGGTGCTAAATAAATGACATGAATCAATCACTACAAGAAATATGAATAATTCCTGATAAACTTATTTCCAAAATGTTTATCCTTCATTTTGAACAGCCTCTGGTTTGTCAGCATAGGCTCCTCAGCACAAGTTTCTCTAAACACAGGGAAATGTATCTCTCAAAGCGATACACTGTGTCAGTTACAATGAAAGCCACAGATTTTCAAGATAACTTTGTTATTCCTCTAAACTCGCTTCTACTTCTTTCATTTCCAAGCTATGCAGGAAATATTCCTCAGCCCTTTTCAATTTACCTTGGCACAAAAGGGGAACTCTTGCAAACATATGAAGACTCAAATAGTGAGATGGCGTCAAGATCTGTCTAGTCCTAGTACCTACAGATTGCTTAAAATCAAACGTTAATATCCCATGCAATTATTTTACTCTAGTTACAATCCATCTGGTTCAGGGCAGATAGAGTGGTATTTGGATCACTTACAGCAGTAAGGAAAGTTAGATTTTTAAAAATTCTGCAGCTGTCCATGACAAACTCCACATGGAACTTGTAAATAGGTACCTGGATCCAGATACCCACATCATGTCCACCCTCTACCACTGTCCTTATGGGAGGGTGGGAGAAATTTATAATTATTCAAGTGAAGATTTCAATTACCAGAATATTTTTAAAATACCTTAATCCCATTTATACCAACAAAATGTTAATTTTAAACCACTTTTATCTATTCATTAAATGACCATACCCTGGAAATATAGTCTAATTTAAAAGTTATAAAATTAAACTCTTTAACATATCCCTATAATTTAAGATTTTTTTTAATCTAATTAATCATGGATTTTTTTTCCCTACCTTGTTAGTATGATTGGTGAGGTCTTTTTGAATTTCACTGAAAATCAGAAATGTATAATAGCATAAATGGAAATTAAGTTCACCATGTCAAACAAAATACTAAACATAAAGGTTATAAAATTTTAATATACTAGAGAAAACAGCAGGAGCCAAGGTGAAAAGATTTGGAAGGAATTCCATCAATACTCTGCCAATTGTGGGGCAAGGTAGACATGTATTAAACTGTATTTTATTCTTCAGGTCTTCACACTATGAAGGAAGAAACATTATGAAACTTGACTTCGTAATTTTTTGGAAGCAATAAGAACTGGTCTCACTTTCAGGTCAGCTTCAGCCAAATCTTAAGGGCTACAAGATACCCAGAGCCTGGCAACAGTAACTTTTCTTCCTTGACCCAAGAAGGCAGAGTGCCAGAGGGAAATAGCGAAGAGTAGCACTATATAAACAGGGCAAGTGGCACAAGAGCAGAGGCAAGTTATATAACCAAAATATATTTTAAAATATGTTCATAACTCGTAACAACCTTTGCCTTTGGTTGGTTTCTTGTTTGGAGTATCAGTTGAAACAGTTAATTCAATATTATCTGGATCGCCTCCTTCCTCTTCAATAGCCTACATTAGAAAGAGAAGTTAATATGCTACACAATCTATCTAAACTTATTTTATAAAAACGAAAAATATTAGCAAACCTCAAGCCTCAACACATTAGAATTGCCAGTCATTTCATAAACCAACTTCAAAAAAGAGCAATTAAACTACACGAGTGTGAGAAACTTTCACGGGGAAATACCATTAGGTACCAAAATCACATGGAGTTTTAAATTCTACCGAGTCGAGATAGTTCAATATCACATATTATCATACTGAACATAAGTCTAAATATTCTCAACTACAGAAAAGTTGCTGGCTATGAACGTATGTAACGAAAAAGAGCTCTCCTAATTTCTATAATGCAGCCTTATTTCTCCTCTACTACAATTCCACCGCTCACTCAAATAAGCCAGAAAGCTAATCAGGGATGAAAAAGCAGATTACTGCCTTGATGCAAAAACTGAAAACCCAGCGGAAAACAAACCCTCTCTGACCCAACCCCTCAACTCCCACTACCAATTCCCCCCACAAGATGGGGAGGAAAACGGTTGGGCACAATTAAACGGTAACTTCGCAGAAGTCACCAAAGTAACCAGTCCCTCCGAGGCCAAGAAATGCACGCGCTCACCACCGCCAAAGACTGGGGACTGAGCGCCTCCCGGGTTTCCACGATCGCCCTTGGGAGGCCGCGCCGGCCGTCCGCAGCCCTCGCAGCCTGGCGGGGACGTCCCGGAGGAGGCAGGGGCGCGCACGGCTGCGACGGCGGGTCCCGGGCGCCTCGCGGGCCCCTTGCAGGCCCAGCGCGGCTCGCGAGGGCGGGGGCGCCGCGGAAGGGTCCTCACCCTCCCGGCACGCACGGGCGCCGCCCGGGGCCTCCTCACCGCGCCGCCCCGCGGGCCCCAGCGGCTGCCAGCGGCCGGGGGCTGCGGCGGAAGTGGGGGCTCCGAGGTGAGGCCTAAGCTCCGCTTCCCGGACCTCGCCGGGCCTCACCTGCTTGAGTCGGGAGACGAGCACAGTCTTCACTCCGGTGATGTCTAAGTTCCGCCGCTTCAGCTCGGACTTGAGATCGATGACCCGCAGATCAGTGATCTTTTTACCTTCCGCCTGACCCGAGGCGGCCGAGGCTGCCACAGCACCGGTAGCGGCAGCCATTTTAGAAGAGCAGCGCGCTGCCGAGGCAGCGAGTGGGCTGCAGGGCGGCGGCAGCAGCGCCAACTTCGACCCAGGCCTCGGCGGCCGCCGGCGCCGCGCAGCGCTGCGCACAATGAGCCGCTGGCCCCGCCCCCTGTCCGCCACCCCAGCGCAACCTGCAGCCGCAGCCAGCACCCGGATGACGGGCGCGCGTGCGCACTGGCGCGGGGGACGGCGCCCGGCGCGCTCTTCGGAGCCGCCCTCGGCCACACCGGCTGCGCGACCCCTTGCGTGGGCTGGGAGGTCAGGCACGTTCAACCGCACCAACGTCCGCTGCGCCGCCGTTCTCCCGCCGCTTCGTTAGCCATTTTCTGGCAGCCTCTGGAGACTTGAGCAACAACAGTGTCAGGCACTCCACGGCATAGATAGTTTGCGTGTTACTCAACACGGATCAAGGGGCGTGTGCGCTCCCTGAACCTCCTCCTCAGGGAGATACTTTATCAGACCTGCTGAATAATCGAAAACATGTCCAGTGTGCACTAACGAACTAGGTTCCCCGAGTTCCAGTCAAAAGGCTGGAAAGAAACCGCGGGGCAATTTTAGAAAATAAAGAACGTAAAGGGCTCTAAGGGGTATAAGAATATAAAGGGCCGGCCTGGGTGACAGGTCCCGCTAACTGGCACAGGGGGAAACATGCCTTCAGCCCAGGGAGGCTTAGTTTGTTTCAGGGCTGCCCCTCTCACTGGATAAGCAGGACAACTTCCTCCTCTGCATTGACCTCAGTTTACCCTCCTTGCCGGTGGACCTGAGGGCTCAACACAAAATTGATCACTGAATGAGGAAGTTACTTAGTAAGTATTCGTGACCGTTCTCATACAGTGTGTTCACGGTTTTGTCCCCGCAAAATTTGGGATCCCAAGAACAATCACCATCTTCTTATGAGGGACCGGCCTGTACAAGTGAGTATCTACTCATAACTTTAGTCAGTATTTATCAAAGCCTATGCATGTATGGAATAAAACTGTTCTATAAATTCCATACACTGATTATGACGCACAAGTAATTATACTGGCATTTTCTGATTTTAAAACTTAAATTGACAAGGTGTGTCTCACTTTATGTTGTTTTTTTTTTTTTTTCTGGTTGACTAAACAAAAAGGAGGAAAAACTGGGCATCAAAAAATAATACTTGACATTCGGGTAGTTCTTTACAGTTTATAATGTGCTTTGACATGCAACCCTCTTAATCCTTCCGAATTCCGTGGGGTGAAATCTATGCGAGGCTTAGAGAGATTAAATGGCTTGTGCATGTTCACATAGCTGGTATGTGGCGGAACCGGTGCTGAAATCCAGATCTCATGATTCCAAGTCCAGTTCTGTCTCTAATACAGCTCGATTCACAGTCACAGAATTTTACAACTCCAAGGATCTTTAGAAATCTGGCATAATCCTCACTTCTGTCTCTCTCTCTCTCTCTCTCTCTCTCTCTCTCTCTCTCTCTCTCTCTCAATAAAGATTTTAAGAAACTTACCTAGGGATCCACAGCTAATCATTGGCTAAATTGACACTAAAGCTGAGATCTCATTCCCGGGTCTTTCTCACTAATCTCCCCTGCTCCTACCTTTTGTGAATACTTGTAAAAAGGATTTATACTAATCAAAAGCTAATGTGATAGTTAAAGTGAATGAGTCTTTGTCTTTTAAAAAAATTAGTAAAGGAATTATCTTAAAATAGAGATCTATGCCTTCTGATCTGATGCACTTGGGAAGGACACATCACCTGCCCAGATGCCAAGAATGTTTCACCTGAATCTCATCGTGAAAAAAACAATCAGGCAATTGTGGGACATTCAACAAAATAAAAGCTCTAGATTCTTCAAAAAAGCAGATTCTTAAAAGTAAAAGTAGTGGGGCACCTGGGTGGCTCAGTTGGTTAAGCATCCGACTTTGGCTCAGGTCATGATCTCACGGTTCGTGGGTTCAAGCCCCGCGTCGGGCTCTGTGCTGACAGCTCAGAGCCTGGAGCCTGTCTTCGGATTCTGTGTCTCCCTCTCTCTCTGCCCCCCCCCCCCCAGCTCACTGTCTCTCTCTCTCTCTCTCTCTCAAAATAAAATAAAGACATAAAAAAAATTAAAAAAAAGTAAAAGTAGTAAAGCAGTTCCAAAATAAAGATGACTAGAGGGATTTGATAACTAAATTTTGTGTGTGACTGTTGTTTGGATTCTGGGTCAGAAAAGCTACTAAATGAAAATTTGAGAAATTGGAGACAATTGGGAAATTTGACTGTATATTAGATTGCATTATTGTACCAATCTTAAATATCTGGAGTGTTAAATCCTGGTTCTATTGAAGATCTTAGTTCTTAGAAGATACTTGTTGAGGGTCTTAGAGATGAAGAAGTATCTTTCTGGAAAAAAAAAAGTATCTTTCTGTCTGCAATTTACTTTCAAATCGTGTAGGGAGAGAACAAATGTAGCGATGTGTTACAAATCACTAAACTCAAGGTAGCAAACTGTTAATAATTAGGGAAATAAATGTAGCAAAATGCTAATAATTAGGAAATGTAGATGAAAGGCATAAGGTTGTTAACAGTATACTGTTTAAATTCTTTTTGTAAGTTTGAAGTTATTCATACATAATACATAAATCTAAGTTTTTGTAATGGAAAATAAAGTGGAGGAAAAGTATTTTTGCACTTTTAACATAGAATATTTAATTTTGTCACTTAAGATATGATTTTTGGTTTTTGAAATTACTTATCTAAGTCCTTCATCTTTATTTTTTTAATGTTTATTTTCTTATTTTGAGAGAGAGACAGAGAGAGAGAGAGAGAGAGAGAGAAAGAATCCCAAGCAGGCTCTGCACTATCAGCACAGTGCCCGATGTGGGACTCCAGCTCAGGAACCGTGAAATCATGACCTGAGCCATAAATCAAGAGTTGTAAGTTTAACTGACAGAGCCACCTAGGTGCCCCTAAATAATTCACTTTAAATGGATGTTTCTTTAGTATGATTTTTTTTGGTCTTCACCTCTAATGAAATATGGTTACATGAAGGAACATGGTGCACTTATTTCTGCATCAAGAACACTACTTAAGGGGCACCTGGATGGCTCAATCAGTTGATCATCCAACTTCATTTTGGCTCAGGTCATCATCTCACAGTTCGTGGGACAGAGCCCTCCATCCAGCTCTGTGCTGACAGCACGGAGCCTGCTTAAGATTCTCTCTCTTCCTCTCTCTCTCTCTTCCTCTCTCTCTGCCCCTTCCCGGCTTACACTTTCAAAATAAATAAACTTTATTTTTAAAGAACACTACTTAAAAGGTAATAATGACATATTTTATTGTAGAAAGCCTCTTGCCATTTATTGAATACTTTTGCACTCATTATGAGTTTTGTTTTCATATAAACTCATCTGAAGGGGCACCTAGGTAGCTCAGTCAATTTAGCCTCTGACTTCAGCTCAGATTATGATCACCTGGTTCATGGGTTTGAGCCCGGCATCAGGCTCTGTGCTGACAGCTTGGAGCCTGGAGCCTGCCTCAGATTCTGTGTCTCCTGCTCTCTCTGCTCCTCCCCAGCTCATCCTCTCTCTCCCTCTCCCTCCCTCCCTCCCTCTCTCTCTCTCTCTCTCTCTCTCTCTCTCTCTCTCTCAATCTCTCTCTCTCTCAAAAATAAACAAACATTAAAAAAAAAAGAAATATCTATTGAATGTTTACTATCTGCCAAGCATGCCAGGCTCTAGGAAGGTAACAATTACCTAATCTCTCTCGTTCACCATTGTGTGGGCTCCTAACACAATGTAGACACTCAATAATAAATTGCTTGAAGAAAAATAGGCACAGTGCACTGCGAGCCTATAATAGGAAATTTTAACCCTTATAGGGGTAGATAGAATGATTTTATAACTAGTCCAAGAGTATGGAGTTAGTAAAAGGCAGATTAGGATTATTTCAAATCCATTGCACTTTTTATTATAACATCTTATTTTCCACCAAAGTTTTTTTCCATTCCCAAAGAGAATTTTCTTCCTTCCTCCTATGCTAAGCCCCAATCTATACTGTTCACTCTGTTTTGTCTTTTTTTTTTTTTTTTTTGAGAGAGACCTTAGTCTCTGCTTACCATCTTTCTAGCCAATCTCTTTTTTTTTTTTACCCTCACTTTTAAATAGGCTTTAAAATCTTTCTCATCTTGAAATATCTTTGCTTGACTTAGATATTTAGTGTTGGCAGCTGTTGAATTGTCCTGTCCTCTTAATGTATAGCTCTGGTAATGACAGAAGAGGTAAATCAGATAAATGCCCCCTTTGAAAATAACAAAAATGCTTGACAAAATATAAAGTTCAAATCTTTTATTTTCTTACTGATTTCCTGTCTCTTGTTATATTAATTACTGTGAGAGGTATGTTAAGAATTTCACAAGATAGTATATAATGAACCACTCTTCACAACCCCAGCGCTACTCTTTCTGCCCATGGGCCCTGTCCCCATGGTTTAATAAAATCACCTTTTTGCACCAAAATTTAAAAAAAAAGAATTTCACAATGAGAATGTGGATTTGTTTCTAGAGCTGTCAAATGTGACTTTTATGTATTTTAAGACTTTATTAGATATATACAAATACACTAATTAAGTGAGCCTTTTATCTTTACTGGTTTTTATTTTGCTTAAATGCTATACCAGATTTCTATTGGTTAGTGTTTACAAAATGTGTCTTCCAAACCTTTGCCTTTAAACTTTTTGCATATTTTAAAAAATGTGCTTTTCTAAGTAATATACAGTTGTTGTTATTGTTGTTTTTAATCTAGACTGACAATTATTTATCTGAAATATTTCATCCATTAATATTTAATGTGATTGCTTTTAGGTTTCAGTGTATTAAGGTTCAAAGAAACAGAGACAGTAAGAGATATATCTGTGTGTGTGTGTGCCTGTGTGTGTGTGTAAAGAGAGAGAGAGAGAGATTATATGTGTGTGTACATATATATATATATACAATCTCACACAATGATGGAGGCTAAGGAATCCCAAAATCTTCCATCTGCACTCTGGAGTTATGTCTTGGTGCATGGATTTTAAAAATGTATCGTACTTGGGTTTTGTTGAACTTCTTGAATCTATGGATCAAGAAGATTTCCTGGCCTTATTCCCAGGAAAGTCCGTGGTATAATGTCAACCCAAATCTGAAGGCCTGAGGACCAGGGGAGCCAGTGGTGTAAATTCCATTCCAAGGCATAAGGCTGTTGTCCCAGCTCAAAGATTTGTGGGCCATCCTTCAGGTTTGTCTCTCCTCAAAGATAATATTAAGAGAATTATTGGATAGGAAAGAAAAATATTTATGAGGACAAAAAAAGCACTGATTACAAAGGACAAAATTGATATATTTGGCTACTTTAAAATTAAGAATTTCTGCTCATCTGAAGTTACCATTAAGAGAATAGAAGGCAAGGCATGGAGTGGAAGATATTTGTAACACATATAACAAACTGTGAGTTCATAACCAGAATCTACAAAGAACTCCTACAAACTAAGAAACCGATTCAGTAGAAAAAAAATGGTCAAGTCTTGAAAACATGCTTCACCAAAGAGAAAAGTCAAACAGCATAAACACACACGTTTAAGTGATCAACCTCATTAGTAATCAGGAAATTATAAAGTAAATCTATAGCGGGATCTCTTTATACCCCAGTATGATGCCTAAATCAGAGAGACTAACAATACCAAGTGTTGGCAAAATATAGAGTAGTGGGAACTAGGAGTAAGTGAGAGTACAAATGGACACAACCACTTTATAAAACAGTTTAGAATTATCTAATACATTTATAGAACCACGTACCCTTTGACTCAGATATATCTTAGGTATATAACAACTAGTGCACATAAAACAAATATATATAGCAGCAGAATTTGTAATAGCCCCAAACTAGAAACCCAACAAATATTAACTAATAATAGAATGGGTAAATTAATTGTAGCATATTCATACAAAACAATGCTATACAATAATTGGGTCTCCTGGCTGGCTCTGTTGGTAGAGCCTGTGACTCTTGATCCCAGGGTCATGAGTTTGAGCCTAATGTTGGGCATGGGCCTACTTAAAATTTTAAAAATACAGTAATTTTCACAAAGTAATTGTATAGTTTCATGCAACAACATGAATAAATCTAACAAAAATGATGTTGAAATAAATCAAACATAAAATACATACTGTACCATTTCAAATACAATGTAAATACAGGCAAAACTATGTTGTGGGGCACCTGGGTGTCTCAGTCAGTTAAACATCTGACTTCAGCTCAGGGCGTGATCTCATGGTTCGTGAGTTCAAGCCCTGCTTTGGGCTCTGTGCTGACAGCTCAGAGCCTGGAGCCTGGAGCCTGCTTCGGATTCTGTGTCTCCCTCTCTCTCTGCCCCTCCCCAGCTTGCTCTCTCTCTCTCTCTCTCTCTTTCAAAAATAAACATTAAAAAAATTAAAAAATGTATGTTGTTTAGAAATATATACTGAAATGGTAAAACTATATGTAAAGAAAGTCAAGGAAGTAACTGCCAGAAAAATCAAGAAAGAGCTTAAGTTTAATCAATAGGTATGGGTTTGGATTGGGAAGAGTCGTGCAGGGCTTCTCAGATACTGACAATATTCTATTTCTTGATTCATGGATGCCCACATTATAATTTTTAAATCTGTATATTTATGTTTTCCAAATTTTCTATATGTAGATTATATTCATGAAAAAGAGGTTAGAAATTGAAATCATGGGCTTTGGGGGCATATTAGCATAGATTCACGTTCTACTTTTGAGGTTTATAGATAGTTGTATCTTCTTATCTTGAAAACAAGGAAATACTATGTATTCTCCAAGTCTGGTTTTGGGAATCAAATAACTTATGTAAAATTATATAACATCTAACAACTGCCCAGCCATTGTTTGTTCTTATTTTCTATTGGTATCCATTAAACCCATGCTACAAAATGAATATAAAAATATAATAGCAACAGTTAGGCACTTGGGTGGCTCAGTCGGTTCAGTGTCTGACTCTTGGTTTTGGCTCAGGTCATGATCAGTTCGTGAGTTCAAGCCCCACATTGGGTTCTGTGCTGACAACCAGGAGAAGCCTGCTTGGAATTTTCTCCTCTCTCTCTCTCTCTCTCTCTCTCTCTGCCCCTCCTCCCACTCACATTCTCTCTCTCTCATTCTCTCTCTCTCTCTCTTTCTCTCAAAATAAACTTAAAAAAATAACTTCATATATACAAACAAAAGCCAAATCGAAGGTATAGTAGAATTTCTTTGCCCCAAACAATAAAATACTTAAGTTTAAACAACACAAGAAATATCCAATACATATACAAGGAAAATTATAAACCACTTTTGAAAGATTCAAAAGTTGACTTAATAAATAGATATACACATTTTCTGATGAAAGAGTCAACATCATAAAGACGTCAAGTTCATACTATATCATCTTTACTATCAAATCCTTTTTTCTGGGGCATGACAAGTTGATTAAAAAGTTAATTTTGAAGAAGAAACAAGCAAGAATCACCTAGAAAACCTGAAAAAGAACAGCAATGAGCAGGTAGGCTAGGCCTACCAGGTATTAAAACATAAAATACTTACAGTTAAAACAATTGGTATTGACTCATGAGTAGACAAACAGAGAAATCTAAAGAGCAGAAATCCACAAATAGGCTGAGTTCCATAAGGAAATTTAAGAAATTGAAGTTTAAGATTTAAGCAGTACCTCAAAAGTTGAGATTGCTGGTGCCTGGGTGGTTCAGTCTGTTAAGCGCCCGACTTTGGCTGAGGTCATGATCTCATGGTTTGTGAGTTCAAGCCCTACATCGAGCTCTCTGCCTTCCTCTCTCTCAGCTCCTCCCCAACTCATGCGTGCTTTCTCTCTCTGTCAAAAATAAATTAACTAAAAAAAAATTGAGATTGCTTAAGAAAAAATTTTTGGTCTAATTGTACATTTATTCATGCTCATAGTGGTACATATTATGTATACATACCTATGCCTCCAGGAAGCCAGGCACAAGCCACTCACTTAAACACTAGAAGGCAGAAGCATCCAGCAGACATCATCTCAGTTGAACAACTCCCAACAGCTCAAGCTGACTTTAAATATCTGGGTATTTCCCCCAAGGGGGTGTGCTGTTCCTGGAGATACTGCAATATCGGGTTCATTCATTGAAGTGGACGAAGGACACTCATATCCCACTGCTCCAAAGTCCATTTACTATATTGTCCTCAGAGGACATATCAGATATTAAACTGATAAGAACAAATACTACATTTGATCTTAGCCAAAAGGCCAAGAAGTGATTGCTTAAAATTTCTTTTAGTTTTGAAATAATTATAGATTCACAAGAAATTACAAAAATAGTAGAGTTCCCATGAACCCTTCATTCAGTTTCTCCAAATGATTACATCCCTTGTAACTATACTACAATATCAAATCAGACATTGTTATTGGTACAACGTGTGTGTATAGTTCTATGCTATTTTATCTCATGCACATCTCGTGCAAAGATTTTTTTTAGTTTATTTTGAGAGAGAGAGAATGGGAGAGGGATAAAGAGAGAGGGAGAGAAAGAATCCTAAGCGGGCTCTGTGATGTCAGTGCAGAGTCCAACAAATGCCTCGGTCACACAAACCCTGAGATCATGACCTGAGCCGAAATCAAGAGTCAGAGGCTTAACTGATTGAGCCACCCAGGTGCCCCATCATGCAAAGATTCTTGAAGCCCTTCAATCAAGACCCAGAACTATTGCATCACTACAAATATCTCCCTTGTGGGGCGGCTGGGTGTCTCAGTCAGTTAAGCGTCCGACTTGGGCTCAGGTCGTGATCTTACTGTTGGTGAGTTTGAGCCCCGCATCAGGCTCTGTTCTGACAGCTCAGAGCCTGGAGCCTGCTTCAGATTCTGTGTCTCCCTCTCTCTCTCTGCCCCTCCCTTGCACTATGTCTCTCTCTCTCTCTCTTTCTCTCTCTCTCAAAAATAAACCTTAAAAAAATCAAATATCTCCCTTGTACCACTCTATAGGCATACCCACTCCTTGTCCCCACCCACACAACTCTAACCCCTGGCAACCACTAATTCTCCATCTCTATAATTTTTTTCTCTGGATGAATGCTGCATAAATGGAATTATACAATATGTGACCCATTGAAATCATCTTTTTTCTTTACTCCCCATAAGTCCCTTGAGATCCAAACTGTTGCATATATTAATTGTATGTTCCTTTTTATTGCTGAGTAGTATTCCATTATACGAATGTACCACAGTTTGGTTTTTGTGTGGACTTAAGTCATTTCTCTGGGACAAATGCCCAGGAGTGTGAATGGCTTGTCAAAAACAAAAGCTTAGTATCCCTAATATAAAAAGAGGTTCCAAAAGCAGAGAACAAAAGTCAGATAATATGTGTTTCATTTTTTAATAAGCCGCCTAACTTTTCTAGTGTGTCTTTACCATTTATATTTCCACCAGCAATTTATGAGACATCTAGATTTCCCACATTCTTGCCAGTGCTTGGTACTTTATTTAGCTATTTTAATAAGTATGTAATGATGTCTGATCAAAAGTTGGGATTTTTAATAACTAAAGTGAATCAATTTCTAGGAAATTTAATCAGGAAATGAATCAGGAAATTGATCTAGGAAATCAACCAGGATAAATTCCAAATGGATTAGAAATTTAAAGATAGCAGATAAGGTCATAAAGGTCCTGGGAGAGAACACTGGTGCATTCCCAGTTGCTGGTAACCATTGATCCAATTTCTGTCACTATAGTTTTGCCTTTTCCAGTTTGCCATATATATGGAATCATATGGAATGATGCCTTTTGTTTCTGGTTTATTTTACATGGCTTAATGCTGTTGAGATCCATCTATATTCTTGTATATATTATTACTTCCTTTTGTCAAATGGCGGAGCTGTATTCCATTCTATGGTTGTACCACAATTTGTTTAGTCATTAACCAGTTGATGGACGTTTGAGTTGTTTTAAATGTTAATATTATGAATAGAACAACTGTAAACATTAACATACAGGTAGACATATGTTTTTATTTTGGGGGGGAGTGGATACCAAAAATGGGTAGTATGGTAATTGTATATTTAACTTCAGGAGAAAGTTCCAAACTGTTTCTCAATATGGTATTTTGCATTCCCACTAGCACTATCTGAGGGTTTTAGTTGTTCTAAATCTTTATTAGCACTTAATATGATCAGTCTATTTTATTTTGGCCATTTTAGTAGATATGTAGTGTTATTGTCTTCATTTGTATTTCTATAATGACTAATAACTTTGGACATGTTTTCATGTGTTAATTTGCCATCTGTATGTGGGGAGATGTTCAAATCTTTTGCTCATTTAAAAAATTGGGTAATCTCATTATTAGTGGGTTTTAAGGTTTTATTTTTAGATAGTATGCATATAAATCCTTTTTAAAATTTGTTTTAATGTTTATTTTTGAGAGAATGAGAGAGAGACAGCAAGAGAGAATGGGGAGAGGTAGAGAGAGAGGGAAACACAGAATCCGAAGCAGGCTCCAGGCTCTGAGCTCCAAGCTATCAGCCCAGAACCCAATGCAGGGCTCAAACTCATGAACCGTGAGATCATGTTCTGAGCTAAAGTCAGACACTTAACCAACCGAGCCACCCAGGTGCCCCTGTATGTCCTTTTTAATATATGTATCATTTGAATATTTTCTCTTGGTCTTTCCATCATATCATCATTTTATTAGGGGTGCTTTTAAATAGCAGAACTTTTAAACTGTGAGGATATCCAGTCTATCTTTTTTTTCATGATTCATGCTTTTTGCATCTTAGCTAAGAAAGATTTGCCTAACCCAAGGTCCCCAAAATTTTCTCTGATGTTTTCTTCTAAAAGTATTAAGTTTTTTTTTTTCAAGTTTTAAATAAGTAATCTCTACACCCAACATGGGGCACCAACTCACAGCCCTGAGATCAAGAGTTGCAATCCAACTGAACCAGCCAGGCACTCCCCTCCAAAAGTATTAAGTTTTAACTCTTAAGCCTCTGATTCATTTTGAGTTAATTTTTTATATGGTGTGAGGTAACAGTCAAAATTCATTTCATTTTTTTAAATAAAATTCCTATTTTCTTTTTTTTAACACTTTTTATTTTTGAGAGACAGAAAGAGAGAGACAGAGCATGAGCGGGGGCAGGGCAGAGAGAGAGGGAGACACAGAATCCGAAGCAGGCTCCAGGCTCTGAGGTGTCAGCACAGAGCCTGATGCGGGGCTCGAACTTGTGGACCACAAGTTCATGACCTGAGCCAAAGTCGGATGTTTAACTGACTGAGCCACCCAGGCACCCCTCAAAATTCATTTTAATGCATGTGGGAGTGTAATTGTCTCATCACCATTTGTTGAAAAAACTTCTTATTGAATTGCCTTAAGCAACATTTTTGAAACTCAGTTGATCTATTTCTGGACACTGTGGTGCTCTATTGAGCCGTGTCTGTTCTTACAGGATTGCCACACAGTCTTGATTATTGTAACCTTATAATAACTCTTGAAATTATTTTGAGTCCCCAAATATGTTCTCCTTTTTGAAAATCATTTTGCTATTTGAGATCCTTTACATTACCTTATAAATTTAAGAATCAGTTTTTCCATTTCTACCAAAGGTCGTAAAGGATTTTAGTTGGAATTGTGTTGAAACTAAAGATCAATTCAGAGAGAATTAACATCTTAACCATATTGCCTTCCCAAACATGTACATCATATTCTCTCTCCATTTAGTGAAATCTTTTTACTCTCTCAGCAATGAGTAATAACCTTCAACATACAAATATTGCATATATTTTGTTCGATTTAGTCACAGATATTTCATGTTTTTGATGCTATTGTAAATGGTATGATTTTTTTTAAGTTTATTTATTTTTAAGAGAGACAGAGACAGTGTGAGTCGGGGAGGGACAGAGAGAAAGAGAGAGAGAGAGAGAGAGAGAGAGAGAAGCCCAAACAGGCTCTGTGCCATCAGCATAGAGCCCAATGCAGGGCTCAAACTTACAAAACCGTGAGATCATGACCTAAGCTGAAACCAAGAGTTGGATACTTAACCAACTGAGCCACCCAGGCACCCGAATGGTATGATTTTCTTAATTACATTTTTCTTTTTATTAAAAAATTTTTTAATATTTATTTTTGAAAGAGAGAGAGAGAGACAGATTGCAAGCCAGGAAGGGGCAGAGAGAGAGGGAGACACAGAATTTGAAGCAGACTCCAGGCTTTGACTGTCAACACAGAGCCCAACGCAGGGCTCAAACTCACAAACCGTGAGATCACGATCTGAGCTGAAGGATGCTTAACCACCCAGGTGCCACAATTTCATTTTTCAATTATTTGTAACTAGTATACAGAAAACAATAAGTTATGGTACATAGATCTAGTGTCCTTATACCTTTGAAACTTACATGTTATAGCAAATTTTTTAGATTCTTTTTTTTTTATTTTCTAGATAGACAATAACTCTTCTTTTCCCATCCATATGACTTTCATTTCTCTCTTTTGCTCTTTTTTTTTCCTTATTTCACTAACTCAGACATCAGTGCAATGGTGTTCAGATGTGGTGAGAACACATATTCCTACACTGTTCCAGTTGTTAACAAGAAAGCATTTGCTCTTTCAATGTAAGTATGAGTTAGCTATAGTTTTTTTCATAGATGCTCTTTATCAAATTGAGGAACTTCTCTTCTGTTCATAGTTTACTTAGAATTGTTATCATAACTGGATTTTGAATTTTGTTAAATCATTATTCCATATTTCTTGAGATGATCATATAGTTTTTCTTTTTTGGTCTTTAATATGGTTAATTATATTGATTGATTTTTGAATATCGAGTCAACCTTGCATTCTTATGATAAACTCCAATTGGAAAATTAAAATTTTTCTTAAAGTTGCTTTTGTTGCAGAGTTATATATTATCCTTTTAAAGATTGCCAGGTTATATTATTTTTTTTTGTTAGAGTTTTCCTTTAAGTTTTTCTTTTCTTTTTTTTTAAATTTTTTATAGTTTATTGTCAAGTTGGTTTCCATATAACACCCAGTGCTCTTCCCCACAAGTGCCCTCCTCCATGACCATTACCCCCTTCCCCTTTCCCCCTCCCCCATCTCCCCCATCCGCCTTCAGTTTGTTTTCAGTATTCAAGAGTCACTCGTGCTTTGTCTCTCTCCCACTCCCTCTTTTTCCTCCTTCCCCTCCCTATGGTCCTCTGTTAGGTTTCTCCTGTTAGACCTATGAGTGAAAACATATGGTATCTGTCCTTCTCCACCTGACTTATTTCGCTTAGCATGACACCCTCGAGGTCCATCCACTTTGCTACGAATGGCCAGATTTCATTCTTTCTCATGGCCATGTAGTATTCCATTGTATATATAAACCACATCTTCTTGATCCATTCATCACTTGATGGACATTTAGGCTCTTTCCATGATTTGGCTATCGTTGAAAGTGCCACTGTGAACATTGGGGTACCTGTGCCCCTATGCATCAGCACTTCTGTATCCCTTGGGTAAATCCCCAGCAGTGCCATTGCTGGATCATAGGGGAGTTCTACTGATAGTTTTTTGAGGAACCTCCACACTGTTTTCCAGAGTGGCTGTACCAGTTTACATTCCCACCAACAGTGTAGGAGGGTACCCGTTTCTCCACATCCTCGCCAGCATCTATAGTCTCTTGAGTTGTTCATTTTAGCCACTCTGACTGGCGTGAGGTG
>CM053560.1:95183367-95335567 GCA_028646485.1 Cryptoprocta ferox
CTGTAGAGTTCATGTTTGTAGTGGTGTCTCTGGTACCTTGTATTCCTTGCAACATTTCCCTCATAGAGTCCCTCTTAGGATTTCTTGTAGGGCTGGTTTGGTGGTGATGAATTCTTTCAATTTTTGTTTATTTGGGAACACCTTTATCTCTCCTTCTATTTTGAATGACAGGCTTGCTGGATAAAGGATTCTTGGCTGCATATTTTTTTCTGTTCATCACATTGAAGATTTCCTGCCATTCCTTTCTGGCCTGCCAAGTTTCATTAGATAGGTCTATAACTACTCGGATAGGTTTCCCTTTGTATGTTATGGCCCTTTTATCCTAGCTGCTTTCAGAATTCTCTCTTTATCTTTATGTTTTGCCAGTTTCACTATGATATGTCATGCCGAAGGTTGATTCAAGTTACGTCTTAAGGGGGTTCTTTACGCCTCTTGGATTTCAATGTCTATTTTTTCCCCCAAATTTGGGAAGTTCTCAGCTATAATTTGATCAAGCATCCCTTCAGGACCTTTTTCTCTTTCTTCTTCTTCAGGAATTCCTATGATACGGATATTGTTCCATTTGATTTTATTAGTCAGGTCTCGAATTCTGCTTTCGTGCTCCTGGTTCAATTTATCTCTCTTTTCCTCAGCTTCCTCTTTTGCTATAACTGTGTCTTCTAATTCACCTATTCTCTCTGCCTCTTCGATCCGTGCAGTGGCTGCCTCCATTTTATTATGCACCTCATTTATAGCCTTTTTTAACTCGTCACAGCTATTTTGAAGGTCCCTAGTCTTTGTATCAATAGCTTCTCTGATGCTTTTTTCAAGTTCAGTGATTAATTTTATGACAATTGTTCTAAATTCTTGTTCAGTTATGTTGCTTAAATCTGTTTTGAGCAGTTCTGTGGCTGTGACTTCTTCCTGGAGTTTCTTTAGAGGAGAGTTCTTTCGTTTTGTCATTTTGGCTAGCTTTCCGTCTCTCGTCGGTTTTAAAAGCTCGTTATGCTCTGTGCACCTGTTAGTATTGCTCTATTAAAGGAGGCTCATTGGCTGTCCAGAGCCTGTAGTTTCAAGAAGTGTTCTTTTAATGGTGTCTCTTGGTTTCCCTTGTGACTTTGATTATTTTATTTCCCTATTCAGTGATATTTGGGACTCTCCACCATGTGATAGAAACAAACTTTGGCTTGTTTCTTGGGGTAACCCTGAAAAGGAAAACAGACAAACACACAGGGAACAAAAGCATGCAAATGCACAGACAAATCAAACAAACAAGCAAACCAAAAGGGGAAAGGAAGTAAAGAAAAGGAAAGGAAAGGAAAGGGAAGAAAAAAGAAAAGAAAAAAAGAAAAGAAAAGGAAAATCAAGGGGGGACAGAGACAGCAGAAGACTATGGACAGTCTAAAAGCGTATAACCAGCCGAGGGGAGAGATAAGAATGAGATAAGGGAAAATATATCTTGGTGGCGAGAGAAAAAAAAGGAGAAGAAACGAAAAAGGAAAAAATAAAAAGGCAGCTTTCCTGTGCAGATGGGCGTGGTTTGGCGTAGGTAGGTCAGGTCTCGTGGGCTGCTCTCTGAGACCCCGCCTTGGTGGTTGCGGGGAGAAGAATGGCGGCGCCCCAAGCTCTGCTCGAACCAAGCATTGCAATCCGCTCTTTTGAGTCCGATCTTCCTGTGCCTCGGGCGAGCCATGTTGTATTTTCCAAGCTCCGTCTCGCTTCCAAATCCTAGTCCATGCACTTTAATGCTACCACCAGAGAGGAGATGTGCTCCCACTGGAGGCCGGCCTCCCAGCCGGGATCGCGCAGGGGGCGGGGGCTGTCTCTCCTGGCGCCCAGTGGTTATATATGGTGTGACAATATCTCTCTCTGTCCTGGGGCGAGTTTTTTATCTCTTCTTTAGAGACAGTTCTATGAGCGTTTTCAGTCTCTCTTTCTCTTCCCCTTCTCTCTCCAGTGCACCTCACGCTCTCCCTGTGTTGGGCTGGGGCTCCCACCCCTTTGCACCTCTGGGGCCCGGCCTGTTTTTTAATTTCCCCAGTCCGCAATCACTCACTCGGGCATCTTTGAGGTTGTCTTCTTTCTGGAGTCTGTGTGTTCTCCTCCCGCTCTTGCAGATCAGAGTATTGTCTCTTCAGTTCTTCTCAGTTTAATAGATGCAGGCGGGTGAAGAGCTCCTTACTTCTTACATAGCTCTTTACTTCTCCGCCATCTTGCCCTTCCTCAGTAAGTTTTTCTTTAAGTGAACTTTACCCCTAACATGTGGCTCAAACTTACAACCTTGAGATTAAGAGCCAGGCATGCAACCTATTGTTAGGAATTTTTGAATCTATTTTTATGGGGCATGAAATTTTCTTTTTTTGTTAATGTTTCTCTCTGCTTTTGGTGTCGAGGTAATGCTGGCCTCATGAAATGATTTGGGAAATGTTCCTTTCTCTTCTATTTTTGCTAAAGTACATGTAGAATTAGTATCATGTTTTCTTTAAATGTTAGGCATAGTTCCTCATTGAAGCCTTCCAAATCTAGAACTTTTCTTTTGGGATGTTTTTAAGTACAAAATCAATTTCTTCAAGATATATAGCTTTTCAGGTAATTTATTTCTACTTGAGTGAGCTTTGGTAATTTGTGTTTTTTGAGGAATTAGTCCCTTTCACTAAGTTATCAAAAATATTGCCATAAAGTTATTCCAGGTGGAAAGAATATTTCTGTTTTTCTAGGAGATAAGTTAATATTTAGGGAAGTGCCCTTATTTTTCCATAACAGTTTAGCTTGGCATGGAGATTAAAAGTTTGTTAACTTGTATTGTCAAAAATGTGTTGTCAGTATATCCTTATGCATTGCTGATTGAAGTGTAAACTACCCTCTCTGGAGATCAAATTGAAAACATATTAGAAAATTACACTGCACAGACCCTTTGGCCCAGAAACTCTGCTTATAGGTAAGAATGTATTCTTATAGATAATAACATACTTAGAGGAAATAACATATGTACTGAGATATTTACTGCAGCTTCATTTACAATAGCAAAATTGATGGAAATAAAGATTCATCAATGGTATGGTTATATAGCAGAATGTTCTGTACATAATAAGAATGGTGGATCAATACGTATACTGCTATAGAGAAATCTATAGGATCTATCTTAAAAATCAAACGGAACTAGACATCATAAGGTAATTTGAATGGTATGCTATCATTTGTAAGGGAATATGTATAATTATGCATATAAACATATAGACAGATCTGGAAGACTACAGAAGAAACGGTTAATGGTTGCTTCATTGAGGTATAATATTGTGTTAGTCCCTTTGGGCTGCTATAAGAAAACCACCATAGACTGAGTGGCTAATAAAGAACAGAAATATTTTTTTCATAGTTCTGGAGGCTCAAGTTCAAGATCAAAGGGCCAACAGATTCAGTGTCTGGTGAGAACAGAAAGGATGAAGAGAACTCTCTGGAGCCTCTTTTATAAGATCACTAATCCTGTTTGTGAGGACTCTGCATACATATGAATTGCAGGGGGGTGGGGGGAGGGGGCACAAACATCCAATTTATAGCAAATCTACATACCATTTAAAATATACAATTCAATTATTTTTAGTAAATTGACAAAGTTGTGAAACCATCCTCACAATACAGTTTTAGAACATTTCTATTACACCAAAATAATCCCTCATGACCATTTGCAGTTACCCTTGTTCTGACATCCAGCCCTAGGCAAACACTAATATACTTTATGTGTCTATAGATTAACCTTTCCTGGACATTTTGTATAAACGAATTATACAACATGTGTTGTGCATCTAGCTTCTTTGACGTTTCCAATTTGTAGCCCGTATCAGTTGTTTGTTACTTTATATTGCTGACAGTGTTCCATTATATAGATATAACTTCCATATTATAGTTATCTCTACACTAGTTGATAGATATTTTGATTGTTTCCACTTTGAACTATTATGAATAATGCTGCTATGAACCTTTATGTATAAATCTTTATGTGGACTTGTTTTCATTTTCTTGGATAGACATCTAGGAGTGGAATCAGTGGGTTTTATTGTAAATTTATGCTTAATTTCCAAGAAACTGCCATAGTGGCTGTACCATTTATATATCCATCAGCAACATATAAGGATTCTATTTCTCCATATCTTTCCCAACACTTGTTATTGTCTGTCTTCTTTATTGTAGCCATACCAATGGGTATGAAAGGGTATTTTTTTGAAGTATTTAACAAAAGGGTATTTAATTTGCATTTACCTGATGACTAATATGTTGAGCCTCTTTCCATATGCTTGTTCCAGCCATTCATATATCTTCTTTTGTAAAATATCTATTCAAATCTTTGCTCACTTATAGTTGGGTTGCTTGGGGGTTTCTCTCTCTCTCTCTCTCTCTCTCTCTCTCTTTCTCTCTTTCTCTCTCTCTCTAAAGAGAGAGACAGAGCAAACAGGAGATGGGAAGAGGGAGAGAAAAGAGAGAGAATCTTAAGCAGGCTCCACACTCAGCATGGAGCCTGAAGGTGGGGCTCAATCCACAACCCTGGGATCATGACCTGAGCTGAAATCAAGAGTCAGATGCTCAAATAACTAAGCCAATCAGGAGCCTCTGGGGAGTTCTTTTAAATTTCTATTACTACTTTTTCTATATATGGAATTTCTAGTTATGTTTTGTATCCATCTATTTGTTTTATTTCTGTTTTATAATTTCTTATTTTTCATACATAAACGTTACTTCTTCAATTATCTCTTTGAGGATCTTCAGTATATTTTCTTTAGTTTTTTATTATGGAAGATTTCAAACATAGACAATAGTCAACAAAGAGTTTAGTGAACATTCATGAACTCATCACACAACTTAATATGTCTCTCATCTCTTTTATAAGGTTGATTCTCTAAAAAAACCTTATCTTTCATTACTCAACACATAGCTATTGAAACTGTTTTCATATATAACAATTTTCCCCATGTACAAGGTAATGTTAGAATAATAGTGCTTCTTTATGTCATGCAATAACTGATCTCTTTATGACTAGTAACAGTGTGTTCTAAAATCCATGGTCTTTGTCTTACCTAGCTTTTGGATTTCAGATAAACTATACATACCAACAGGACAGGAGGGGATGATACGCAGGAGATTTTACCCATAGAAGAACCCTCTTGCAAAGCTCTTGTCTTGACTTGGTGAGAGAGCACATGGCCCTAAACCTCCTAGACGGTTTTTGTAGTAAGAGATTATGAGATAGTTTATTATGAGACTCACACTTTGACTTCTATATCAGTCTTCCTCTCCCTCTTTTAGTTGAGCTGCTCACCTCCTTTCTTCTTTTTTTTTTTAAGTTTGCTTGTTTAAGTAATCTCTACGCCCAGGATGGGGCTGGAACTCACACCCCCAAAGTTAAGAGTTGCATGCTAGGAACACCTGGGTGGCTCAGTCAGTTGGGTCCAACTTTGGCTCAGATCATGATACTGTGATTTGTGAGTTTGAGCCCCCCATTAGGCTCTGTGCTGACGGTTCTGAGCCTGGAGCCTGCTTAGGATTCTGTGTCTCCCTCTTTCTCTGCCTGCTCATGCTCTGTCTCTCAAAAATAAATAAACATTAAAAAAAAAAAAAGTCGCATGCTCTACCAACTGAGCCAGCCAGGAACCCAAGCTCACCTCCTTTCTTAAAGAATTATGGATCTCACTGTGGTATAGGCCACCTCAGCTTTCCTTTCCTTCATGAAACTCACTATGATAATTATTGTAGGGATGTTGTTAAGAGTGTTTACTGTCACACGGTGTCCCTTCAATGGCAATATTTCTTTCAAGTCTCAATGTAAGGAAAATTTCTGCTTCTGAGAGATATTACCTTATTGACTGTCATGAATCTTGCAGGTGATTACACTAACTTATTGGCTTTGACCAAAAGGAATCTAAAGCTGAATTTGCAGCTCACATCTAAAAATTGTCCAGCATTCTATGGTATGTATTTCTTGTATCATCTCATAATTACTTCAGGCTCTATTTTGTTATCGTCACTTATTTTTTTTAATGTTTATTTATTTTTGAGAGACAGAGAAACAGAGCATGAGCAGGGGAGGGATAGAGAGAGAGGGAGACACAGAATGTGAAGCAAGCTCCAGGCTCCGAGCTGTCAATACAGAGCCCAATGCGGGGCTTGAACCTACAGACTGTGTGATCATGACCTGAGCCGAAGTCGGACACTTAACCAACTGAGCCACCCAGGCGCCCCACCTCACTTATTTTTAATTGTTTTTCTAAAGTGTTGCTCTATCTAAGTTTCTATCCTGATATTATTGTGTTCTTATAAGCTATCACAAGTATCATTAGAGAACAGGTTTGAGAATATTTGCACATATAAGTAAATAAAATATGGTTCATTTAAAGTGGCACAAATGAAGAGATCATGACCTGAGCCAAAATCAAGAATCAGCCACTTAACTTACTGAGCCACCCAGGCACCCCTCTGCTATTTTTGTGATGCTTTTTGGTTTTGTGTGTGTATGTGTGTGTGTGTGTGTGTGTGTGCATGCAGTGTGTTTATCTTTTGCCCTCCTTTTACCATTTCTCTCATTCTCCCAACCCATGCCTTTAGCAACCACCAGTCTCGTGTCACCAATGTTTTCTTTATCTATGAGCTTGTTTTTGTTTGTTTCTTTCTTTAGATTACACATATAAGCGAGATTATATGGTATGTGTCTTTCTCTGTCTGACTTATTTCACTTAGCATAATGCCTTCAGGGTTCATCCATGTTGTCACAAATGGCAAGATTTCCTTCTTTTTTGTGAGGAATATTATTAAATATTCCATTATATATATATATATATATATATATATATATATATATATACCACAATTTCTTTATCCATTCTTCCATCAATGCACATTTAGGTTGTTTCCATATCTACTGTAAATAGTGCTGCAATGAACATAAGGGTGCATTTATCTTTTCAAGTTAGTGTTTTTGTTTTCTTTGGATAAATACCCAGAAGAGGAATTGCTCGATCATATGGTAGCTCTATTGTTAATGTTTTTAGGAACCTTTGTACTGTTTGCCACAGTGGCTGTACCAATTTATATTCCTAACAGTAGGGCACAAGAGTTCCCTTTTCTCTACCTGCTCTCCAACACTTGTTATTTCTTGTCTTTTTATACTAATCATTCTAACTAATGTGAGGTAGGTGATATCTTATTGTGGTTTTGACTTGCATTTTCCTCATGATTAGTAATGTTGAGCATCTTTGCATGTGTCTGTTTGCCATTGATATGCTTTCTTTGGAGAAATGTCTATTCAGGTCCTCTGCCATTTTTTCATTGGATGGTTTGGGATTTTTTTTTTCTATTGAGTTGTATGAGTTTTATATATACTGTGGATGTTAACCCCATGTCAGAGACATGATTTGGAAATATTTTCTCCCATTCAGTAGATTGCCTTTTTATTTTGTTGATGCTTTCCTTTGCTGTTCAGAAGTTTTTTTAGTTTATGTAATCTTAATTGTTTATTTTTGCTTCTGTTGCTTTTACTTTTCAGTGTTAGGTTTTAAAAAATAGGTCATCACCAAGACATTTTTTAAGAAGGGGCACCTGGGTGGCTCAGTTGGTTAGGCGTCTGACTTTGACTCAAGTCTTGAACTCACAGTTCATGAGTTCGAGCCCCGTGTTGGGCTTTGCGCTGACAGCTCAGAGCCTGAAGCCTGCTTCAGATGCTGTGTGTGTCTCTCTCTCTGCCCCTCCCCTGCTTGCACTCTGTCTCTCTCAAAAATAAATAAATATTAAAAAGACCTATTTTAAGAAACATACCACCTCTGTTTTCTTCTAGTAGTTTTATGGTTTCGAGTCTTATGTTCAAATCTTTAATCTACTTTGAATTCATTTTTGTGTATGGTGAAAGATAGTGTTCTAGTTTTATTTGTTTCATGTGGCTGTTCAGTTTTCCCAGTACCATTTCTTGAAGATACTATCTTTTACCCATTGTGTATTCTTTTTTAAATTAAAAAAATGTTTATTTTTGAGAGAGACAGACAGAGTGCAAGTGGGGGAGGGGCAGAGAGAGAGGGAGACACAGAATCTGAAGCAGGCTCCAGTCTCTGAGCTGTTAGCACAGAGTCCGACACAGGACTCAAACTCATGAACAGCAAGATCATGACCTGAACCGAAGTCAGATGCTTAAGTGCCTAAGCCACTCAGGCTCCCCTCTCCATTGAATGTTCTTGACTCCTTTGTTCTAACTTAATTGAACATATATTTGTGGATTTCTTTCTAGGCTCTCTATTCTGTTCCATTATCTATGTGTCTTTTTATAGATTTTTTAAAGTGTATTTATTTAAAGAGAGAGAGAGAAGAGAGAGGCAGAGAAAGAGAGGGAGAGAGGATCCCATGAACCATGAGATCATGACTTGAGCTGAAATCAAGAGTCAGATGCTTAACTGACTAAGCCACCCAGGTGCCCCATCTTCCTCATCTTTTTCTTAATAATATTTTCTTTCCTCTAACTTTATTATAAGAATACAGTATATAATACATATACACAACATGTGTTAATTAATTGTTAATATTATCAATAAGATTTTTGGTCAATGGTAGGCTATTAGTAGCTAAGTTTTGGGGGAGTCAAAAGTTATACATGGATTTTAGACTGCGTGGGGGTTTGGTGTTCTTAAACTCTATGTTGTTCAAGGGGTGACTATAATAGAGTTTGAAATCAAGGAGCACAATGTCTCCAACTTTGTTTCTTTCTCAAGATTGCTTTGGCTATTCCAGATCTTTTGTGACTACATACAAATTTTAGGATTGTTTGTTCTATTTCTGTGAAAGATGCCGTTAGAATTTTGATCAGGATTACATTGAATCTGTAGATTGCTTTGGGTAGTATGGACATTTTAATAATACTAGTTCTTCCAATCCATGAGCATAAAATATCTTTCCACTTATTTGTGTCTCCCTCAGTTTTTTCCCCTTAATTTCTTGTACTTTTCAGTATACAAGTATTTCACCTTCTTGGTTAAAGTTATTCCTAGGTATATTATTCTTTTTGATGCAACTGTAAATGGGATTGTTTTCTTAATTTATTTTTCTGATATCTTGTAATTAGTGTATAGAAATGCAACAGATTTTTATGTATTGATTTTGTATCCTGCAACATTACTGAATTCATTTATTAGTTTTAACAGTTTTCTGATAGAGTCTTTAGGGTTTTCTATATACAAGATTATGTCATCTGCAAATAGTGACAGTTTTACTTCTTCCTTACCAATTCAGATGCTTTTTACTTATTTTTCTTGCCTAATTACTGTAGCTAGGACTTCTAATACTATGTTGAACAAAAGTGGTGAGAGTGGGCATCCTTGTGTTTTTTCTGATCTTAGAGGAAAAGCTTCTAGCTTTTTTTTTCTTTCTTTCTTTTTTAATCTTTATTTATTTTTGAGAGAGAGAGAGAGAGAGAGAGAGAATCAGAGAGCAGGCTCCAGGCTCTGAGCTGTCAGCACAGAGCCAGATGCGGGGCTCAAACTCACAAACTACAAGATCATGACCTGAGCTGAAGTTGGATACCCAACCGACTGAGCCACTCAGGTGCCCCAGCTTCCAGCTTTTCAACTGAGTATGATGATAGCTGTGGGCTTGTTGTTTATGGCCTTTATTATGTTGAAACACATTCCTTTCATGCCTGCTTTGTTGGGTGTTCATTATACCATAAGCGGTTGTTTAATTTTATCAAATGTCTTTTCTGCATCTATTGAGATGATCATATAATTTTTGTCCTTCTTTTGTTAATGTGATATCACATTGACAGATTCGTAAATGTTGAACCATCCTTGCACTACTGTAATCAATCCCACTTGATCATCGTGTATAATCCTTTTAATGAATTGTTGACTTTGATTTGCTAATATTTAATTGAATGTTGTTGCTTCTATGTTCACCAATGATATTGGCCTGTATTTTCTTTTCCTGTGGTATCCTTGTCTGGTTTTGGTATCAGGATAATGCTGGCCTCATAAAACGAATTTGTAAGAATTCCTTCCTCTTCTACTTTTAAAAGAGTTGGAGAAGAATGGGTATTATTCTTTGGACATTTGGTAGAATTTACCTGTGAAGCTATCTGTTCCTGGATTTTGTTTATTGAAAGGTTGTTGTTTTATTGATTCTATTTACTTGCTAGTAATTGGTGTGTTCAGATTTCTTATTTCATGATTCAGTTTTGGTAGGTTGTATGTTTCTAGGAATGTATCCATTTCTTCAAAGTTGTCCAGTTGTTGTTGGGTTTGGTGTTTTTTTTGCATTTTATTGATTTCTGCTCTCAGTTTTCTTCTGACATACTAAAAGTTAATTTTGTTTTCCAACGTAGAGTTTTTATCATGTATAAACATAACATAGTACATAGACATAACAGGTCTCAGATGATTTCGGTAAGTAAAATTTCGAGTATAATGTCCTGAGCGCAATTAAAGATAAAGAGCACCCCCCCACACACACACACGCACAAAAGACAAAGAAGGACACAAAGAGACAAGGTGCAATGACTTAAAACCAGCAGGAAAACCAAACAGAAGAAAACAATTCACAGGGACTCCAGAAATTGTAATTTTGAGGCACAGACTTTGTAAAATAACTATATTATTGAAAAAAATCAAGCTTGAAAATTTTAGTAAGGACTTTTAAACTATAAAAAAGTGACATAGCAGATGTGGGAAAAAATCAAAATTTCAGAAATGAAGATATAATACAAAACTTTTAAAAATGGTTTAGTGTATTAGTCACAATATAAGAGAGAATTAGGTGACTAGAAAAAATTACAGAAGAAACTATCAAGAATGAAGCTGGGAGCAGTTAGAAAATAAATAAAACAATATAAAAGACAAGAGACATATCACCTGCAGTGAGAGGATCTAACATATTTAATCGGAGTCCCAGAAGAAAAAGAGAAGAAATGGGTCTGATGCAATCCTCTGAAGACATGATTGCTGATAAACCAAATTCAAGATGCCTTACAAAGCCCAAGCAGAATATATAAAAATAAATCCTCACTTAAGCATGTCACAATGAAACTTTAGTAAATCAAGACAAAGAGGAAAATGTTTAAATAGCCAGAAAAAAAAGACAGATTAGCTTTGAAAAAGCTGCAGTTAAACTCACCACTGATGTCTCAATGACAAGAGCTTCAAAAGACAGTGAAATGATATCTTCATGATACTGTGAGAAAATTACTGGGGTGCCTGGGTGGCTCAGTCGGTTAAGCATCTGACTTCAGCTCAGGTCATGATCTCATGGTTCATGGGTTCGAGCCCCGCATCGGGCTCTGTGCTGACAGCTAGCTCAGAGCCTGGAGCCTGTCTTCAGATTCTGTGTCTTCCTCTCTCTCTGACCCTCCCCTGTTCACGCTCTCTCTCTCTCTCTCTCTCTCAAAAATAAATAAAACATTAAAAAAATTTAAAAAAAAGAAAATTACTATCATGCTAGAAATACTTCAATAATGAAGGCAAAATTAATAAATTTTCAAGGAAAGTAAAAGATTTGCCCATAGAAGATAGGCATTAAAGAATGTTCTAGAGGTTTTTTGTTTTGCAGAAGGAAATCTTGAATGAAAGATCAGGTGCAGAAAGCAATGGAGACCAAAGGAAATGATAATTATGATGATAAATCTAAATCACATTGACTGTGAAAATAGGGGGTGTGACAAAATAATAATGTCTGTGGCATTTAAATGATACAATTATAATATATGACCAAAAAATAGCGTTAAGTGATGTGTGTGCGTGTGTCTGGGGGTATATGTGGTAAATGTTGTTCAACCATTTATGAATTCTTCCCCAGGAGGGTATAAAGGTAACAATATTAGTTGTTAAGTAAGGGTACCTGTGGTAATTTATAAGGCAACTACTAAGAGAACAAAACAGAGTGTAACCACACTAAGTTGTCACTTTCTACCCACTAGGATGACTATAATCAAAAAGACTGGTTAACAAAGTGTTGGCAAGGATATGGAGAAATGAAAACTCTCATATATTGCTGAATGTACAATTGGGCAGCCACCCACTGTGGAAAAGTTTGATGGTGTTTTGGAAAGCTAATCTTATAATTACCATATGACCCAGCAATTCCACTCTTGGGTATACCCAAAAGAGATTGAAAACAGGGACTCAAAAAGCTACTTGTACATGAATGTTTATAAGAACATTATCCATGGTAGCTAAAAGTTGGAAACAATCTGAGTGTCCATCAAGAAATGAATGGGGGCGCCTGTGTGGCTCAGCCAGTTAAGTGTCCGACTTCGGCTCAGGTCATGATCTTGCAGTTTGTGGGTTCAAGCCGCGCATTGGGCTCTGTTCTGACAGCTCAGAGCCTGCTTCAGATTCTGTGTCTCCCTCTCTCTCTGCCCCTCTCTCACTTGCACTCTGTCTCTCTCTCTCAAAAATAAACATTAAATATTTTTTAAAAAGAGATGAATAAATAATTTTTGAATTTTATAACTGATCTTCAGTTTTGGGGATTTCTTTTCTTTTGTTATTTCTTTTCTCTATATTCTTTGTTCTCCCTTCCTGGAACTTCTATTAGATATTTTACTTCTAGGATTGGTCCTCTAGAACTCTTACCTTGTCTCTCAAGTTTCTTTTCATTTTTGTCTTTTGTCCTGGAACATTTCCTTGCCTTTATCTTTGAACTTTTCTATTGAATTTTAGTTTCAGAAACCATCATTTTAATTTCTAAGCATTCTTTCTTGCTTTTTTTTAGCATCCTTTTCCTCTTATAAGGATTCAGCATCATTTTTAATTTCTAAAGATATTAGAGATTTAAAATATTTCCCCCCTTATTTGCTGTGTTACTTCTACTCTCTATAGTTATTTTTTAAAGTGTTCATCTTAGTCTCTTTTATGTTACAGTTTTCCCCTCAAATATCTGGCGTATCTTGGTTTGTCAATAAATGTTTTTAAGTGACATAGTATTGCAAAACTAACGCGAAGTCTGTGCAAAAGGGTGAAGCCACCTGCCAGGCAGGTGTGGGCAGGTGCGGCCCAGAAGTATTTGGTATAGGTTATCATACCAGCTGCTCTAGCTCTCCTCAACTAATTCAATCTGTTTCTTTTCAGAATTGCCATCCTCAGTTTTTAACTTCAAAGCCTAGATGCCATATATTTTTTTACATGGTTAACAGAGGCATAGAGAGTTTGACCATGCTACATGTAGACTTAAAATTAACCTCTGTCTTTTATTTTTAAGTAATCTCTACGTCCAATGTGGGTCTTGAACTCATAACCGCAACATCAAGAGTCACGTGCTCTACTGCCTGAGCAAGCCAGGGGATCCTGATTTCTCTCTCTTTCTTTCTCTCTCTCTTTTTTCATTTCATTTCTCCATTTTGTTTCTCAGCCTCCCCTGTTTTTGGCCCAAATATCTAGCCTCTGGTGTATTCTGCAAGGCATTCTCAGGGCATATTGGAGTAGGCCCTCTGGTAGTGTTTTGTGGTATAGACTTTTCCACTCTGCTGTACCAGTTACTAGCTCTCTATCTGATTTCTATCTTCCAGATGTTTGTGGGGAATAACTCACTTGCTAACAACCTGCTTCCATTTTCTTTCTTGGGAGGGGGGTTTATAATTTTTTTTTAACATTTTTTTTGTGTGAGGAGAAGGGCAGAGAGAGACAGGCAGAGAGAGAGAGAGAGAGAGAGAGAGAAAGACAGAGGATCCAAAGCAGGATCCACACTTGAGTGCAGGGCCCAATGAGGGCCCAACCCACAAATCGTGAGGCCATGACCCGAGTGGAAATCAAGAGTGTGCCACCCAACCAACTGAGCTACCCGGGTGCCTGGGTTTGTACGTTTTTTATTCCTTTATCATTTCTCAGGATGATGTTGGGGATGGTAGACACATATGACCAGTCTATTATCCTTTACTGCAAGAGAACATTTAGTTGACTGATTTTCTTAAGGAAAATTTTCGGTTTGAAGATAATATTTTTTAAAATATTTATTTATTTTGAGAGTGCAACAGTGAGACCAAGAGAACACAAGCAGGGGAGGGGCCGAGAGAGAAAGAGAGAGAGAGAGAGAGAGAGAGAGAGAGAGAGAGACTCCCAAGCAGGCTCGGTGCTGTCAGCGCAGCAGATCTCACTGGGCTAGATCTCACAAACCATGAGATCATGACCAGAGCTGAAATCAAAAGTCAGATGCTTAACCGACTGACCTATGCGAGTGTCCCTGTTTGAAGATTATCTTAAATGTACATCTTTGAGAAAAAAATGCTAGAACTTTAGATGATCTGAAAAAACAAACTTAATGTTGAGATGTTTAAGTAGTTTTTCTTCAGCAGGTGGCACTCTTTCCTAGTTTAACTCAATCCTAAATGACTGAAGGTTTGAGAGTAGAATGATTTTATTTATCCTTATAATCCAGATAATAAGATTTCAGAGTTTGGTCATCATCAACTTTGACCAGTCCGTATTTTCAGAACTTAAAAACTTTGAGCAAATTTCAAAATAAGATATTAAATGAAAATCTCTAAATAATCTTCCTAATGTTCTGAAACAGTAGTATAATACTGACTAATGCTCTATGAAATGTAAAAATAATTAAAATCTTACTAGAAGCACTGAATACTAAAGTCATTCAGATTCAAGTTGTAAAATATTTTTATTTATTTAATTTTTTAATGTTTATTTTTTTAAAGTTTTGAATGTTTATTTATTTTTGAGAGAGAGAATGAGAGACAGAGAGAGACAAAGCATGAGCAGGAGAGGGGCAGAGAGAGAGGGAAGCACAGAATCCAAAGCAGGCTCCAGGCTCCAAGCTCCAAGCTGTCAGCCCAGAGCCCGACGCGGAGCTTGAACTCATGAACTGTGAGATCATGACCTGAGCCAAAGCTGGATGCTTAACCGACTGAGCCACCCAGGCGCCCCTTTAATGTTTATTTTTAAGAGAGAAAGGGAGAGAGAGAGACACACAGAGAGAGAGAGAGAGAGAGAGAGAGAGAGAGAGAATGAGTGGGGGAGGGGCAGAGAGAAAGAGGGAGACACAGAATCCTAAGCAGGCTCCAGGCTCTGAGCTGTCAGCATAGAGACGCGGGGCTCAAACCCACAGACCACGAGATCAAGATCATGACCTGAGCCAAAGTCGGCAGCTCAACCGATTTAGCCACCCAGGCACCCCAAGTAACACCCTTGCCTACACTGACCAGGAATCAAACCTGGGTCAACTGCTTAGAAGGCAGCTATGCTAACCACTATGCTGCCAACATTCAAGTTGTGAAATATTTTTAAAAACCTCCTTTCATGATAGGGGCAGTTTCATTTAATTCTCTTCTTTTTTCTTCTATATACTTCTGAATAGTCCCCCATTATATATTATATGTTTCAAATCTACTGTATTATCTAAAAGCTAAAAAAGCAGTCTCTGCAATCCTATAACCCACAATTATACTCAAGATACATGTTAGACAATTAAAGAAATTCCAATATGGTTTGGGGAAACATTTGATGTTTGGAGAAAACTTTACATGATCTGTAAGTAGCAAGAAAGTAGATAGAATTTTACTTCCTGTTCTGAATTTGCAAATAATTTTCCAGTATGTAAATCACTCTTGAAATTGTAATATTTGCAGAGTTGGTATAAATCTTACAAACTGTGAAATGTTAGAGCTCTGACATTGGAGATTATGTAGGCTAACTTAGTGATCAGAAACTTGTGAATTTTTTAATGCTAACAGAAGTGAGTTCTTCAAAGACTTTGGATTTTATTTTTTTAAGTTTGTTTATTTATTTTGAGAGAGAGAGAGAAAGAGAGAGAGAGAGAGAGAGAGAGAGAGAGAGCATGTGGGAGGGTCAGAGAAAGAGGGAGAAAGAATCTGAAGTAGGCTCCGTACTGTCCGCACAGAACCAGGTGCAGGTCTAGAACTCATGGCCTGAACCGAAAACAAGAGTCAGATGCTTGACCCATTGAGCCACCCAGGCACCCTCAGAAAATATGGATTTAAAAAACAGCATTGCAAAAACATTAAAAAAAGTGTTAAATTAATCTAAAACTTCAGTGGTAAACCTATAACCAACTTTGACGAAGAATATATAAATACTGGTGATTAACAGACACAACTAGTTCGGAGAACAGTTGTCAATCAATTTAGACACCTCAGTTGTATTTCTAGGCTTATATGACCAAGGTGGGTGATGGCTTTCCCTTTCGTTTTCCTACAGTTTTATTTGAAAATGTACTTTCACAGAACCAGATGGCCTCAAACTTCTGGCCAGAATTAGTCCAGATATCCAGAAGTATTTCAGGATACATTAAGTTTCAAATGCTTGTCTACAAAATTCCAGGCATTCTATGTCTCCTTCTTAGTCCATAATTTGTTACCTCACTTTTTCAGAAACTGAGCCACATGGATAGTATTAGTGCTTTGTAATTCAAATGTATCTTGAAGGCTGCATTCCAAAAGCAGTCAGAGAAACTTTAAAAATTACAAAGTTACCAAAATTGTACTTTTTGAGGTTATCCTTCCAACCAAATAACTCAACTTTTTTTTAAAACTTTTTTAAATACTTATTTGTTTTTGAGAGAGAGACAGAGACAGAGCACGAGCCAGGGAGGGGCATAGAGAAGGAGACGCAGAATCTGAAGGCAGGCTCCAGGCTCCAAGCTGTCAGCAGAGGCTGACGTGGGGCTCGAACTCACGAACCATGAGATCATGACCTGAGCCAAGGTCAGACACTTAACTGACTGAGCCACCCAGGCACCCCAACTCCTCAACTTTTCAGTCTATAATTCAAAACAGTTTCATTAGATTAAAAAATGACTTCAAAGTAGTTTAGTAGTAGGAAAGAAATTCTGTGTCTAATGACTTTTCTCTTTGTTTCTCTCTTTTTCTTCCTCTGTATATATAATAAAGATTATAATCTTTAAACAGTCTGTGTTTTGGAATCTAATATCAACTTTCATATACAAAATTTTAACTCATTTTTTTTTGAGAGAGAGAGAGTGTGAGACAGAGAGAGAGAGAGAGAGAGAGAGAGAGAGAATCTCAAGCAGTTTCCATGCTCAGCACAGAGCCCTATGCAGGGCTTGATCCTGAGTGCTTGGGATCATGACTTGAGCTGAAATTAAGAGTCGGACACTAAACTCGCTGAGCCATCCAGGTGGCCCTGTATATAAAGTTTTAATGAGGTCCTGTACTGCCGCAACTAAATCAGCAGTGCTATAGAATCTATAACATTTTCTTTTCAGTTTCAAGTTTCAGTGATATCCTTGTATATTAAATGGGAAGTAAAATGTTGTGAATCACTAAGTATTCTGACTAGTGCATCTCTTAGGTCCTTTTCATTCTTCCCAAACTTTTTCATCTGAGGAAATGTATTTACTGAAGTAATTATATTCAGCAAGTTCCCAAGGTCTCCCTAACTCATTACATTAAATCACCAAACTTAATTTTCTTCCAAAGAGCTCACAAAGCTGACCACATAATCAGTTACTCTCATTTGCAAACTTTCTGTAATTGTGAAGTATGCAGTGGTTGGTGGGCAAACCAGTCTTTGTCTCTGACTTTGGTAATTTCTAGAAGTTTTTCTTTTTCCCATTTATTGCAGGTGACCCAGCTCAGTGTTCTGTGTCTAAAGCAAGCTTCTCAAACTCCTGCCTACAGACACTGCTGGCCCATATATGCAGGCTAGTTTGGTAAACATTATTTTGCTTCAGTTTCAGACAAGCAGAATTTAGTTTGGACTATATGTTGGGTAGCTGTGATCTTTCCATAGGAGAGTAAAATTAATTTTTGGAAGGGTTCAAGTAATTTGATTAAGATTAAGGATTCCTGGCTTCTTAGTGGCAAAAATAGAGACGAGGGCCCCATCTCTTTATTATGTAAATTTAGTAAATATTTATTGAGCAATATTTTTCTACTGAGGGGAGGACATGGTTTTTCTTTATTCTTAGGTTATTTTTTCAGTGGGGGGAGACAGGTGTATATAAATATAACACTTCTAACAGAAGTATATGCAAAGACTGAAGAGAGTGCAAAAGCAGGAGTGATTATTAGCTTTATTGTAAGAACAAGGGACCAAGTTAAGGAAATGCTTCATGGAGGAGGGCTTTGAGGAATGCATAAGAGTTTGCTAAGCAGATGAAGCAGGGATGAGGGATATTAAGGAGAGAGGGAGGCTATTTTAAGACAGAAGAAATAGTAGGTGCTGAGGCACTACTGGGAGATACTAGAACACTATATTTTTTTCTGGAGAACTACAAGTAGTTTGAGAAGTTTGCCGAAGTCTAAGCAGGGGCAGACAATAGGATGGTGGGAATGGGTGATGTGAAATGGCTCTGGAGAATCTGGATTTTGAAAAGCTTGATTTGGCAAGCTAAGGTCTTGTGAAAGTGAAGGTGAAGGAAGATCCTTGAAGGATTTAGGTAGGCAATCAGTTTCTACCATACTCTGAGGGTGGTTCAAGGTTGCACTGGGAGTGGTGGGATAACTGTGGTGGGAGCAGAAGCATAGAAATCAGGAAACTGTAGGTAATTCAGGTAAGGGACCTCTCCCACCCCTATAATCTATAATCTACCATTATTCCCCTAAATACAACTTCCTGGCACCTGCCCTCTCAGTCATACCCTTCACCCCCTTTCTGTTCTGGTTTTCCTGCCTTTGATTTGTTGTCTACCTACCGTCTGCCCTGCCATCATGTTAGTGACTACTCTGATTTTTTTCTCTCTCTCCTAATTACTCTCCACCCAGTCATTCCCAAACCTGCTGCCTTAGTAGATGACCTTACCTAGAGTTTCACAGAGATATCAAGGTCATTCAGTGAGCAAGTCCTGGACTTGCCCCCTGAAGCTAAAAAATTTAGTTCATTTGTGCAATCCTTTACTTCCTCTCCTCACTTGTTTCAGTGAATGGAATATCTCTTCTACCCAAGGCTAGTTCTTCCATCTGAGTTTTGAATCCCATTTCCTCTATCTCCATCGAACATTTCTGTATTTCCATTATCTTTCATTTCTCTTTTTCTGCTGCTCTCCTCCCTTCAGCATACTGATAGGATTCAAGTCTTCCCTTTCTTGACTCCTTATCCTGCTAAATATAGGAAAATTTATCTTTTTCCGTTTTGTCATTTTCATGAAGAAGCACTGGTCCTTGCCTATGTACAATGTTTAGTCCATTTTAAGCTGGGACTTCTCAACTGGAATATTATTGGCATTGTGGGCCAGATAATTCTTTGTTGTAGGGGCTGTCCTGTGCATTATAGGATGGTTAGCAATGTCCCTGACCTGTAAACATTAGATACCAGCAGCATCTTCCCAGTTGTGACAATAAAAAATATCTTCGGACATTGTCAAATAATCCATGGGGGTCACAATCAACCCTGTTGAGAACCTCTGTTCTAAAATGTATGACAGTTGCTGAAACTACTCTTGTTTACAGGTATCCTTATTGCCAAACTAATGGACATTTCATATCTTTAATCACCCACGTCATCATTGAAACTCTTTTTCTCACTTGGCCTGTCATCTATTTCTTTGGGTTTTTCTCCTTTTGCTTTTGTTCTGACCCATCTTTATTTTTCTGGGACTTTTCTTCATTCTTCAACTCTTAAAATATCACCCTTCCCCAGGTATCTGTCTCTTTTCACTTATATTCTGGGTGACCTCATCAAAATGATTGCTTCAGCGATCACAAGTTAATTCCTGTCTTCAGCCCAGACTTCTTCTGATTTCCAAACCCATATATCCAACAGCTTACTGGAATCTGCACTTTGGCTAAATATTAGACACTTCAAACTCAACTTGCCCAATAAAGAAGTAATTATTTCCTTTCAACCTCCTTTCTCATCCCACCCCAACCAAAAGTCCCAAACCCCAAAAGTTGGGTTTTGCTATTCTTTTTCCTGAATGGCACTTCTACTCAACCACTTACTGTAAATCTGGAAGTTTCTGAGATTCTCCTTCTCCTTCACTCCAGTTAGTTATTTAATCTTCTTCTTGTATCTATCCCTTTCTTCTCGTTCTCATTTCCACCACCTTTGTCACTTTTTGCTTGCCGTTTCAACTGGTCTTCCCCTCTCTATTTTTGTCCCTTTCCAATCCACCCCCTACTCTGCCTATATAATGGTATCTCTGATAGTCAATCTGATTATTACTCCTCCAGTTGAATTCCTTTAATGGCTTCCCATAGTTTTAAGTATAAAATAGTTCAAATTCCTCATGCTAGCAAACATGACCTCACTTAATCTGTTTCTATTTTTCTTCCCTCATCTCTTAATAGTTTCCTGCACAACACATTCAGTAGATCCTACTAGAGAATTTGCTTCTTGCTGTTTCTGTACCTGAGCATGTCCTGATCTTTTCTGCCTGGAATGTCCTCTTCATTGCTTCATTTGACTGTCTTCATTTATGTTGCAAAGTTTAGTTTACACATCACTTCCTCTTGGTTTGATTACGGTTTTCTGTCTTTGTGTTCTCAGAGCGCTACTACACCACCCTGTTCCTTCCACATTATAATGCAAATATAGTATACCTACATTTATTTATTTATTTTGAACATGTGTAAGAGATACCTGTGGGAGATAAAAGTGGAAATGACATATACAGTAAAATAGCCATATGGGTCTAGATCAGTCTGCACTGTCCAATAGAAGTATAATGTAAGCTACAAATGTAATTGAAAATTTTAGGGGCGTCTGGGTGGCTCAGTCGGTTAAGCATCCAGCTTCAGCTCAGGTCATGATCTCACAGTTCGTGGGTTCAAGCCCTGCATCAGGCTCTGTGCTGACAGCTAGCTCAGAGCCTGGAGCCTGTCTTCGGATTCTGTGTCTCCCTCTCTCTCACCCTCCCCTGCTCATACTGTTTCTCTCTCTCTCAAAAATAAATAAAAACATTAAAAAATGTAATTGAAAATTTTATAGTAGTTATATTTTAAAAAGTAAAAGAAATAGGTGAAATTAACTTTAATAGTATATGTTATTTAGCCCCAGGATTTCTCAACTGTATTATTAACATTTTTGGCCAGAAAATTCTTTGTTGTGGAGAGCTGTCCTGTGTATTGTAGGATGTTTAGCAGCATCCCTTGGCCTCTTATTAGTAGATGTCAGTAGCCATCCTTCCCTCAAGTTGTGAACACCAAAAATATCTCCACTTACTGCTAAATATCCCGGGGGGAAAGGGACAAAATCATCCCTGCTTGAGAAACACTGATTTACCCCAATATAACCAAGATATTATTTCAACATGTGATGAATATTAACAATTATTGAGATTTTTACAATTTTTTTGTGTTGTATCTTTGAAGTTGGATGCATATTTTTCACTTACAGCACTTCTCATTTCATACTCGCCACATTTCAAGTGCTCAATAGCTACGTGTGGCAAGTGTCTACTTTCTTGAAGAGCACGGGTCAAGAGCTTGAAAAAAAGGTCTGGAAATATCGTTCTGGAAGTACCTGATTTTGAGAAGTCATGAGTCAATAGTAATTGAAACCATGGCAGTAGATAAGATAGTCCAGGCAGAATTTTATGTTTAGAGCAAGAAAATAGGATTGAGGGAAATTCCTACTTCAATGCTCTTCCAGTTTTCCCACAAAATCTGATTTTTTTTCTTTTTTAAAATGTTTATTTTTGAGAGAGGGAGGGAAAGTGTGAGTGGAGGAGGGGCAGAGAGAGGGAGACAGAGGATCTGAAGTGGGTTCTGTGCACAGAGAGTCCGATGTGGGCCTTGAACCCAAGAACCATGACCTGATCCGAAGTTGGATGCGTAACAGACTTAGTCACCCAGGTGCCCCTATTATTATTATTTTAAAACATTTTCAGGGCGCTTGGGTGGCTCAGTTGGTTAAGCGTCCGACTTTGGCTCAGGTCATGATCTCACGGTTTGTGGGTTCGAGCTCCACGTCAGGCTCTGTGCCGACAGCTTGGAGCTTGGAGCGTGCTTCAGATTCTGTGTTTCCCTCTCTCTCTCTCCTCCCCTGCTCATGCTCTCTCTCGCTCTCGCTATCAAACATAAATAAACATTTAAAAATATTTAAAAAAAATTTCTTCACACAACAATATGGAGAACATAAGTGAACAAAAGAAATCATATTGGGAAAGATAGGTTGATGACAAAGGAAGGAAATTAATGTTTATTGAACATTTAATTGGTAAATAATATTCACAGCATTATATAAATGTCTTATTTAATCTCACAAGAACACTTTGAGGTAAATAATGTTATCTCTATAAAGACAGAAACATTTTTTTTGGCTTAAGATGCCCTTTATTTTCTTTTTAAATTGAATTGTAATTGACATTTTTTTTCTTTTTTTGGAAAGATTTATAAAGGTATAATGAATCAGACTGCTGTTAATTGGCATCATCAGGATTTGAAAGGAAGTCTGTCTGATTCTAAAGCCTATATTCTCCTTCCGTACATCCTCCTAATGCACATAATGAAGCAATTGCTATCTACTGATTTTTATAAAATAATTAAGAAGGCGTAGGTGATTGTACAGTTAGTTCCCAGGATATCTGTTACCGCTTTTGATGTGATTCTGGAAGCAAATTCACGGTTAAGAGCGGGGTGCTATGATCTTTATGTCATTAGCGAGTATGATTTGGGTATCATTTTTTGTGTATGACAGTAAACCGTGTTTTTGTACTGTTAAGTGTAGTCAATAATTCTGTGGTTAGTTGTACTTTTTAGTTACAAAAAATTTGCCAATAAATAGTAGTTTGCTTAAATGTAGAACACAATCACCAGGGAAAATAAATTAATGAGCTTTATGAAACCGGCTTCGCTAACAGACTTCATAAAGCAAGCACAAAGGGGGAGGGCGGAGGAAGAGGGGGCGGGACACTGAGAAACAGGAATCTGAGCAAGCGCAGAAACAGGTATTAATGGAGGCGTGAAGGCTACTGCTCTCTCACTTTCCGAACTGTCGTAAAAACCCAGAGTGTCGTGCTCGCTCGGTAGAGGAGGGATTGGTTAGGCGGCGGCAGCGGCGGCGGCAGGAGAACAGCAGCAGTGGCGGCGACGGTGGCGAGGTGTTCGGTCTGCGCAGCACAGAAACGCCCGCAGCTTCGGGGAAGGAGTTCTTGTGGGATCAAATCAGGCGTTCTGAGCCCAAGCCGGGTGAACTGGGCCGAACCAGGCGCTGCCGCTCGTACGGTTTGGTGGCGGTGACAGACGCAGCTCTTGACTATAGGGGCCTATTAGGCCGAGATCTGAAGCGCAGATCAGTGGCTCTCGACGCATCCTCTTCCCCTCTTCCCTCTCCTGTCTTCCTTCCTGGGCCAGTGATTCCCGGACCCTGGGAAAAGGGTAGCTAATGATTAAGGTGAGGGGGCCAGGGGGGAGGGGATCGATTGGAGGCCGCGCGTGCGCGCAACGGGGGAGGGGCCGGCCTGGAGGGGAGAAAGAGGAAGGGCTGCGGCCGCGGAAGGCTGGGGTCGGCGACCGGCCGGTTATTGCTAGCTCCATAGTGACTTAGGGTCTGGGTCTCCGCAGTAGAATTAATTGTGTTTGAGCAAAGCATTCGTCTACAGACACACCCACACCCCACAGCAAGGGAGTGTGGGTGAGGGGATTTCTTTCCCTCTTTGGACTCTCCCTAGAGTCTGGGAAGGGGACTGAGGACTGAGGCGTGGGAGTGCGATTTGACAATGGAGTGATGAAGGTAACCCGCACCCGGGGTGTTGGAGGGCGCTAAGTCAGCCCTGACGGTTAGGGAGTTGTCTTCTTATGTGATCAAGGAAACGTCCGCGAACAGCAGAAATACAGACGCGTCAGATTTTTGTGTAGAGTTGGTTTGGTCATTAGAAAAGCTTGATATTTTATTATTTCCTTAGCTGATTTATCAGAGGCACTGCCAAGGCTGTAGTGGAAATAACTGTTCTGTACTGTAGAAATAGAGGTTTGTCACCATAGTTTTTAAATAGACTATAATAGATCTTTACAGATACTTCTTAACGCAAGTCCCAAGTTTTAGTGCTTAAAAAATACCAGGAAGTATAGGGTATTCATTTATTTTGTTCATGTTCGCAGTGTGAAGTGGCTCCATTGTATTGTGTGCTTTCCTGTTTCTTGATTTATGTGCATTATGAATTTAGAACTCTCTGGAGTGGTAAGGTGCCAGCTGACATAGACTTCATTTTATAGTTGTTTTAGTTTTTGAACCTGACTTAATACATACTTTATTTTACTTGGTATTTTTATGTTTAATTTTCTTGTTTTAGGGACCTCTTCAACCAAAAAGAACAGCCTGGGGAAAATATACGCCGAGGTCCCATTTCCTTTCATATTAGTATGTGTGTGTCATTGCTTTCAAACATTAGAATGTGATTTCGATATTACGTGGAAGTTCTGTAATACTATTTTTACTCAACTTTATTATGGTGAAGATCTACATTTTGATAGTTTGTTACTGTATGTTTTTTGGTAAACATTTTCATGTCAATATAAACTGTCGCTTTTCATACTAAACAGTAGTCTTTGGTTGTGTTTGTGAGACAAAACAGGATGAGAAAAAAGCCCTCTTACTCTGAAAAAAAATCTTTAATTTTTTTTAAAGCTTTGAATTATTTTACTTTTGTCCCCTTCTCATTTAACCTTGGACAGATGACATTTTTCTCCTGCTCATTTGTTTGCCATCAGATTCAGAGTAACATTCTAAAAACTGGTGACGGTGTTTGTGAATTCGTCTGAACAATACTGTAAGAAAAACTGGGAAGAGTGGAGGCTCTCTCCTTGTTCACAGGGGTGGTGGATCTTATGTGTGGCTCTTTATTTTTTAAGTAATTGCTACACCCAATGTGGGGCTCGAACTTAGAACCCTGAGATAAAGAGTCCCATACTCCACCAATTGAGCCAGCCAGGTGCCCCGTTATCTTCATTTTAAAATTTAAAGTGGGATTAAAAACTCTGAGTCAAGCCAATTAAATTTTTTAGACATTTTATTATTTTGCCAAAGAGGAGTTTCTGTAACACGCTTTACTTAGAGCATAATTATGTGTGTCTTGTTTTGATTTTTTCCCCCTTTGAGCTAGGAATTCAGTAGGAAGAAAAAAAGTGACAGTATTAAAAATGATAGTTATTAAAGTATGTTAGTAACTTGAAATTAACATTCTATGGGTGACATTATCTTATGAAAGAATATAAGGCTGGAGACAGGAGATCTGGATTTTAGATCTAGCATTGCTTGCTGTACATTGATAGGTGACTTTATTGATAACCATCCTTGGCTTCAGATATCTTTTCAATTGTTAAATGAGAAGTGTGGGATAGCTTTCTAGTTTTCTCTAGGTCCCAATTTAATGATTCATATTTTTAGTTAGGTGCTTTTTGTACTTATTGGTGTATTCATCATGATTCAGTTCCTAGAAAGAAGTGCCATACTGAGAGTATAAATCCCTTCATGTTTATAATAGGCAGAAAAAAAAACAAAAAACATGAGACGGCCATGTTTGTTGCTCTAGATAATGCTTTTCTCCCATTGTAGATATTATATATGATTTAATAGCTCTCATATGATCCTAAGAGATGAAACTTTGTTTTACTTCTGGCAATGCTCTTTAAATCATCCTGAATAATTTTTCTTTCAGAAACCTGTAATCGTTCAGTTAAAAGTCCAGAATTACGCTTGAATGCCTTACGCTTGAATGCCTTACACCTCTGTTCTTTCTTTCCTGATCCCACCGATTCTTGGTAAACAGCTGGCCCAGGTTTCTACAGGTATTCAGTTCATATCATTACATGTGGAGTGAGCTACAAATGTTTAAAAACAAATCCTAAATTGAGCTTACATTTTAAGTAAGGGTACTGCATTATTATTTAGTTACTCAGCATGTATTTATCAAATGTCTTATGTTCTCAGCATTGCTTTTGGTCTCCAGTGAGGAAGGTACTTTGCCTTCAGGGAGTTGTCATTCTACTGTGGGAAACATAATAAACAGAATAGTTTGAGTTAGTGGTGAGTGCCATGAAGAAAATAAATAGGACCATGAATTGGCACTTCATGCCAATGAAGAATGAATGGAAGTGGAGCTGTACTGTAGATTGAGTGGTCTAACTTCTTTTCAGAGGTGATGATTTGTGATCAGTTACTAAAAAGAATCAGCCATACTGATAATTTGGAGGACTCTTGCAGACAAAGGGAACAACAAATGCATTGGGGGGATTGTGTTTGTTTCTGAAAAATCTACGAGTGTTAAGTTGTTTGGTTTGTGTGTTAGACTTTTCCATAATTCCTGATAGACAATGTAAAAAGAAAGGTTAAAAAATATTTTATGTGTAGCAACCAAATGTAATGACCTTGTTTAAATCCTCACTCAAATCAATTGTAGGAAGTCATTTTTGGAACACTTTGGGGGAAATATGAATGTGAATGGATATCAGATTATCAAGGAATTATGTTAATTTTGTTAGGGATGATAACGACTGTGTTTATGTAAGCATCCATTGATGATTCTTGCGTCTGTTGATCTTTACTTTGATGGTTGCAAAATGCTTGTTTTCAAACTCTTCCAACTCCTCTATCTTATCAGTAGGCCTTCTGTTGTATGGAAGAAGCACTCTTTTATCTGTTATCAATATGGACCTATGTACTTTCTGTTTTATTCAATGAATTATAAATCCATTACTGCCTTTACTTATTTTGATGCTCAAATTATCCCACATTTGTCCTGTTGGAGCCTCTCCACCCTGGCTCCTGTGTTTTTTGACATACCTAATTTTTTATGAGTACTGTATTTCCTCTCTGGCACAACAAGATGTTCAAGCTCATCTTATATCTTTCCAGTCTCAGTCTTGGAATCAGCTTTTCTCTAAGGAGCCCTGGTTCCTTTTAGTGGGGAGACCAATTTGCTTTTGAGTTATCTGTTTATATATAGAAATAATCTCTTATTTCCTGGATCAGGAGATCCTCTGAGAAACCTAAACTTAAATTAGATGTTGATAGTGGGTTTATATTTGTATGAAGATTTTATTTATGAAGTAAATAAATGTAGTAATTGATTTACCATAAAACACTATGTTATTTTTCTGTTTTTTCAAATAAATAAGTTCTGATTTGATCTTAATTATGATCAAATGAAGTGGAAAAAATAAAATATTATTTTACTTTGTGTCACATTGTATATGTTGAGGGTTTAATCACTTAACTGTTAAAAATGACAAGGTGTACATACTTCATTGTTTTTAACTAAGTCATCAGACATTCTAGTCTGAAGGAAATTGTTGCTTTTTAGCTAGCTTTTTAAATGAGATTTTTTATTATAATATAGAATAATGCTTCAAAAAGGAGTGGAAACAGATGCACATTTTTCTCAAAAGTTTGTTATAACTTGGTATGTTTCACAACCATTCTTTCACCTGTGTGTGGGTATTTGCTTTATTTATTTATCCTTTAACTCTGACTTGTAAGTATTTTTCCAGAGAGTATTTTGGGCTTTTTGTTTTTTAAAACAAGCTCTGGCCAGTTTTATTAAAGGAAAATTTTGTGTGATTTGCTGTTCACCGGTCCGTTTTGGCATGCTTCTAATGATAATCAGAATCACCTGCATCAATGATAGCTGGTGTGCACACTCTGCAGTTATTTCCCACATGCTGTGTCCAGTTCAGTGTTATTGCCACTGTAGTGATGGACACCATTTTTGGCCAAACATGGTATAATATTTCTATTTCAGATTTCCTCAAGGATGGGCAGTTGTTGGCGAGGATCATCAGTTTTGTTTTGTCATGTCTGATCATTGTCAGCTGCTTGTACCCCAGCACATACTTCCACTTTTCCTAACTAGCTGGAGACTAGAGGTGATTGAGTCCAGTGACTTTTTTTTGTCTTCTTTGCGGCCAGCATCTTCCTGCCTTAGGTTGCACCTAAGGCATCGACCAAGACAGCCACCAAGATACCAGACAGTATTTTGAATGGTTTTTAACCAGTTAATATTTGAGGCAATTAATATGTGTACATGGTTTAACATTTTTTAAAGTTTATTTATTTTTGAGAGAGAGGGAGACACAGAATCCACAGCAGGCTCCAGGTTCCAGGCTGCTAGCTGTCAGTACAGAGCCCAACGTGGGACTCAAACCCATGAACTACGAGATCATGACCTGAGCTGAAACTCTTAGTTTTTTTTTTCTGGTATTTACATTCATATTTCTAAATAGTATGCTTATATGTCTACTTAACTACTTTTGATGCCAATTTTTTGGTTTTTTAAAATATATTTAAGTTTTAAAGATAAAAGCAATACAAAGGGTACCAAATTCATAAGATACAGGGGTATACAGGGAAAAGCCATCCCTGTTCTTTTTCCTGGAGACCTATCTCCTCTTATTATTTTATATGTATACAGCACAGCAGTATGGCCTCTTGTGGGTGGGGGACGGTCTGCACATGTTTCAGAAAGTTGACTGAGTTGAATGAAACTATTTGATAATACTAAGTTTTTCTACACTACTTAACTATGTTGACGTTTGCAGTGATACTATAAACATGGTGACTGGCAAAACTGCTAGCCCTGCAGCGCATATTAAGACAGTGGCCAAAACTATACTGATAGTCATCAGATTTTTCATTACTACACATTTACAAAGCCAGTTTCATTTAAGAATGAAAACCGTGAAAAACAAAAACAAAACCAGTTTCATTTAACAATGTCCTTTAAAACCAGTAGAACCTGTTAATTTTATTAATCTTGACCCTTCAGTACATGTCTTTTTAGTATTTTTTTCTTTTTAATAATTCATATAATAAAATCAGAATGTTGTAAGGCACTTCTGCTCCATCCCAAAATATGCTTTTCTTGAAAAAAAGTACTTGTGTGATTGAGTTGCAGGCTGAACTAGTAAACTTAGTTGTTTTTTTTTTTTTGGTTAGTGGAACTGTATTTTTTACTTGAAAGAGTGACAAACTATAGTTATTTAAACTTGGGTGTTTATGTACATTTTCTCAAAAATAAATGAAGTGAGCCTGTCACTTTATGGAAAACAACTGACAGATTATTGCCAAGATAAAATTAAGGCTTTCAAGCAAAAATTAGAATTTTGGAAAACGTATCTGCCACTATGAGTTTGGCAGCTTCTTAGGACCTTTTTGATGAAATTGATGGTGATACTAACAATGTGTGTGTGTGGTTTGTGTGTGTGTGTGTGTGTGTGTGCGCGCGCGTGTGTGGTGTTTTGGCTCTTGTATAATGAAATGTGTCAGTGTTTGAAAGATATGCATAACTTGGTGAACCAACTTTTCATATGACCAATGTGTGATATTACAAAATCGTGTGTGTGAAAGATCTATTTAAGTGCAAGATCTCAATAGATTTTTAATGAAATAAGAAGTTTCGTTGATAAGGTATCAGATTCAACATTGCAAGTAACCTTTACAAAGTTATACTTACTAAGTTTTGTTTTGGGTTAATATCGAAGAATAGTATATATATTTATATGACAAAGTTATTAAAGATATTCTTTTTTTTTTTTAAGTTTATTTGTTTTAGAGAGACAGTGAGAGCAGGGTGGTGAGGGGCAGAGAGAGAGGGGGAGAGAGAACCCCAAGCAAGCTCTGCGCTGCTAGCTATGGAACCTGATGTGAGTGGGGCTCAAACCCATGAACTGTGAGATCCATGACCTGAGCTGAAACCAAGAGTCGGATGTTTAACTGACTGAGCCACCCAGATGCCCCAAGATACTCTTCTCTTTTAACTACATATTTGTGTGAAGCTGGATTTCTTATTAGATTGAATACAGAAGCAGATTTAAGAATCCAGGTTTCTTCTATTAAGTCAGACATTAAAGAGATTAGCAAAAATGTATAACAGTACCACTCTCTTAACTTTTTTGAAAAAACATAAATGTTACTTAATATTAGCATATAATAGGCTTACTATTGCTGTTTTTAAAAAATAATTTTTTAAGCATTTATCAATTTTATTTTCTAATATTGATAAATATAACCTATATTTTTAAAGTTTTGGGGGGTTCTCAATTATTTTTAAGAGTCTAAAGGGGTTCACAAATCAAAACCTTTGAGCATTGCTGTGCCAGTTATCTTCTGCATTATCTTTTGACTTCTTAGGGAAAATAAATCCATACTTCTTTCTTCACCCTTTCTTTTGATATAGTTGTGTCACAATTTTAGATTATTTTAAGTAATAACTCAGCATGTATTTATTGAATACCAACTATGCGTTCTAAGATTTGGGGCACATAATAGTGAAGAAAACAAAGACTAGCTTCTTTTGGGAAAACAAGTAAATTTTACAAATGATGATTATGGAAATAACTGAGCTGGAAAAAGAAGACGGGTGTGAGGTTAGCTTTTTAAATATAAGATGATCGGGGATGGTCTCAAGGACAAGCATTTTTAGCACAGACTGAAAGGAAACAAGTGAGATCCTTGTGGCTATCTGCGGGACAAGCATTCCGAGCAGATTAAATAGCATAGTATACTTGGCCTCCTCAAGGAAAAGCCAAGAAGCTGTTGTGAGTGGAGTGGCGTGGATGTGGATGAGGAGGATGGTGATTTCTGAGGATGGAGGTAGCAAGAGCTTATGTCCTTCAGTTTTAGGAAATATTTTTGTATTAGCTTTCATGACATCTTAGTCATTATTTTTTTTTCTTTCTGTTCCCTTTTTGGAGTTGTCAGATGATAAGATTTTGTTGCTCTTTCTTGCTATTAGATCCTTTTCTTTTTGGTGAATTAAAAAAAAGTTTTTTTTTCATTTAGTGGGGATTGCAAGGAAATTTGAGAGAAAGTTACATGTATAATTTACCATGTTTAAACAAAATGTGGGGGCGCCTGGGTGGCTAAGCCGGTTAAGCGTCTGGCTTCAAGTCATGATCTCATGGTTCGTGGGTTCGAGCACCGCGTCGGGCTCTGTGCTGACAGCTAGCTCAGAGCCTGGAGCCTGCTTCTGATTCTGTGCCTGCCTCTCTCTCTGACCCTCCCCTGCTCGTGCTGTCTCTCTGTCTCTCAAAAATAAATAAAAAACATTAAAAAAATTTTTAAACAAAATGTGGACTTTTGCTTCTGATAAATACCAGGAGCAAGTTACATTGTTGATATGGAAATGGGCTCTCTTCCCAACTTTTAGTGTTTAAATATGTGGAAAAGTACACATGTAAATAGGTTCACTTTACAAAGTCTAAGTCTACTTTAACAGCTGTGTTCTTTAATACAAAATAGTCATTAAGTGAAGAAAATCATGTGATGTAAGATTTTTATTACAGAACATCTACCGAATGACTCACAGGTTTGATCGTATTTTCTGTGAAATCACATTTCTTTAAAGAACTATATATAATACCAGATAAAAATGACCATTTTATGGCGTGTTATGCAGCCATAAAAAAGGGATGAGATTTTGCCACTTGTGACAACATAGATTGGTTTAAAGGATATTATGCTAAGTGAAATAAATCAGAGAAAGACAAATACCATGTGATTTCACTTATATGTAGAACCTAAAAAATAAATGAATAAACAGAAAAGTAGAATCAGGCCTAGAAGTAAAGAGAACAAACATCGTTGCCAGAGGGGAGAGGAGAGGACGGACAAAATGGGTGAAGGGGGGTGGGAGATACAGGCTTCCAGTTATGGAAGGAATGAGTCATAGGAATAAAAGGTACAGAACAGGGAATTTGAATCACTATGTTGTACACCTACAACTAATGTTACACTGTGTGTCAACATACTTAAAAAGTTTTTTGGTCATAATAAAATGAAAGGAGGAATAGGTTAAACACAGACTTCTTTCTTTACCTATATAAATCTGAGAGAATGTGTAGAGAATTTTGATTGTTAAAAAACAACTAACCATCTTATTTTCTTTTTTTATTTATTTTTATTTTATTTTTAAATTTTCTTAATGTTTTATCTATTTTTGAGAAACAGAGAGTGAGCAGGGGATGGGCAGAGAGAGAGGGAGATACAGATCTGAAGCAGGCTAGCTATCAGCACAGAGCCTGATGCAGGGCTCGAACCCACGACCGTGAGATCATGACCTGAGCCAAAGTTGGCCGCTTAACCAACTGAGCCACCCAGGCGCCCCCCTTTTTTAAATTTTTAAATTTTTTTATTTTTAATGTTTATTTTTGAAAGCGAGAGAGAGAGAGAGGGAGGAGGGGGGGAAAGGGCAGAGAGAGAGGGAGACACAGAATCCAAAGCAGGCTCCAGGCTGTGAGCTGTCTGCACAGAGCCCAATGCGGGGCTCGAACCCATGAACAGTGAAGTCATGATCTGAGGCAAAGTCATACGCTTAACCAACTGAGTCACTCAGATGCCCCTAACCATCTTATTTTCATAACCACCTTCCTGCCTGCCATTTCTCTGATTTGCCTTTATCCTTATTCTCCATTTGATGAGATCTTACTTTAAAAAAAAAAGGTTTTTAATGTTTTATTTATTTTAGAGAGAGGACAGAGTATGAGTGGGGGAGGTGCAGAGAGCGAGGGGGAGGCAGAATCTGAAGCAGGCTCCAGGCCTGAGCTGTCAGCACAGAGCCTGACATGGGGCTTGAACTCATGAACCTCGAGATCATGACCTGAGCCAAAGTTTTTAAGTTCCAAAAATCTCCATGGAAAATAGAAGAAATTGTAGCTGAGTAATCTTCTATACAAATATCTTATATATAAAAATGTTATGGCAACTGAAGTCATGAGTGAACATATGAAAGCCTACACAACTATCATTTAATTTTTAAAATGTAAGAGAACACAACCAGCAGCTTCTGTAAGAATTAAGATCCAGATGTTTGTGTCAGACCTTAGGCAAGTTGCCTGACTTTCTATAATCCTTGGTTCCTTGGAGATAATAGTTTTTAGTGAGGATAAAATGAAAAACATGGCACGTGATTCCTTACAGGCCTTACCTGATCTGGCCCTTGACCACCTCTGATCCATCTGTGTACCATCTTTCTTTCCTCCCACTCCCCTTCTTTCTCTTGTTTGTTTGTTGTTTGTTAGGCCTGTTCCTGCCACATGATCTTTCTTTATTGTTTTCTCTGCTAGGAATGTTCTTCCTTTAGCACTGTGTGGTGTGGCTGACTGGTGGCTTGGCTTGTTCCTTCTCATGATTCTGGTCTTTAGCTTCTTAGTGAGGAGCCCACTGATGGCCAGCTTTTACTCTTTATTTTATTAATAGCACAATTTCTCTCTAAAATTATCTTGATTGTCTACTTGTGCCTTGTTTGTCCTCATTCGCATGTAATTTTCATGAAAGCAAAGTCTGTCTGTATCCTGTTCATGGCTGATCCCAGTGTCTACAACAGTGGCCACATTGTAATAGATTCTCAGTAAATACTTGCTGAATTAAAATAGTAAACTGAGTAAGTGGTAGCTAATGTATTATCAATGATAGTGTTTCTTCTAAAAAATAAGCTACTGTAAAATTAATATCTGTTGCTTAGGTAACATTTCAAGATTCTGATCTGATCCCAGGTGCTTAGGACGGAAAAAGTTTGGATTACATAACTTGTATTTATCCTTTGATTTGCCGTCACAGAGTACATCATTCTTCTTAGACTCTTGAATTTACCCCTTTTATTCCCATGTGAATGAATATTTTTCTTCACAGATGGCGGTTCTAGATAGCAGTTCTAAGGCCTGGACTTAATTTCACTCATCTTCCTTTATCTTGAATAAGTCAGTTTAAAATATTTTTTTCTTTTCAGTGTGCCTGGGTGGCTCAGTTGGTTAAGTGTCCTACTCTTGATTTCTACTCGGGTCATGATCTCATGGTCGTGAGTTAGAACCCCGCGTCGGGCTCTGCTCTGACAGCCTGTGTGCATGTGCTTGCACATGCTCTCCTGCTCATTCTCTCTCCCAAAAATAAATAAATATTTGAAAAAAAATTTTTTTCTTTTCTTTCCTGTCATTTTTATTAATCTTCAGTTACTCTTTTTCTGATTATCTCTAACAGGAAGAACTCATATGTATACTGAAACCAAAATTCTAAAGATTGCCCCAAAATATATAAGTAAATGTGTCTAGGCTAGACTTACATGTATGGGAATCCATATTGGGGTTAAGATTACTATATTTATCCAGAATATGAGATTTTTTTGGGAGGATAGAATAGCATCTTAACTATCTTCTTAATTATGACCTTGAGCAGTGGCTAGTAGCAAAAAAGCCAAACGGGGTTTTTGAATAAAGTGGCTGATATTAGCATAGAGGATAATAATCCTTGGTTTCTACAGACTAGTATCCTCAATTGTCTAATACACTTACTATTATAGTTCTTGCCACAAGGATTTTCACTTTGCTGTCAGAGTACGCAGACCCAAAGAAGACAAAAATGTCATTTAATCAAAATAACGTTGGAAATCCCTAAAGTTGCCCATAAAATATAAAACATAAAATATAAAACATACAGTCTCTCAGAGTTCAACATATCCTGTTTTTCTTTCAGTATTGGAACAAATCACATTTCATTGTTAAACACTAGATGAAGTGGTAGGCTGTGTTTATGGTTCATGTTGTGGGAAAAATAAATGGCTCTAAACATTAGAATCTGACAGCACAGCAAGATGTTCATATCACGAGAGGCACATGGAAGTGAGACCAACTAGAGAATAGTAAAATTTTATCTTCTTGTGTTCATTCAGGGTATATAATTATTGAGCAGAATTGCAAGCATAATCTACATGGTTTAAATTATTTTTTCCTTGTTTTCGTATTGTTGAATTCACATTATGGGTGTGCTCTCTACCCAGAGGTATTTTCCATAATCCAGTGTTCAGTATGCCTTTACCTTCAGTCATTAAAATGTCAGTATATCTGTCTGTTTTTCCCCCTTATGACTCTAGTTCTTATTCTTTAGAACATGTTCTTAATATTCTTCAGCTTACATATTTTGACCTAAATCATACAGGAAAAGCAAAAACGAATTTTATTTAAATAAGCTTGTTGGACTTTATCCAAGGAGAAATTATTTCCTTGGGCAATTTTGCTCACCACATTAGATCCTACATTCTCAGCCATCGTTCCTAATCTAGTTTTTTGTTTTATTTGTATTTATTTTGTTACCCCACCCTTTGGGTGCTTTAACACTTCAGGTTTTTTTTTTTTTTTAATGTTTACTTATTTATTTTGAGAGAGAGAGAGAAAGCGCAAGTAGGAGGAGGAGCAGAGAGAGAGGGAGAGAATTCCAAGCAGGCTTTGTGCTGTCATCGGGAGTGCAGGCTCCCTCCATCTCACCATCATGAGATCATGAGCTGAACCGAAACCAAGAGTCTGACTCTTAACAGTTTGAGCCATCCAGGTGCCCCAGGGTTTTGATCTGATCTTAAAGAGGAATTGAGGTTAATCTGAATAAGATAGACTAAATTGAGGTAGGTGTGCCTAAGAGAATTGAAGGCCTACCCCCTCCAACCTCCCTCCTAAAAAAAGAAAGAAAAGGAAATGGGAATCTTGTGGATTTTTTTTGCCAGGATGATTTCTAAAAGCTAGTTAGTTGACTGTTCACGTTTAAAAACAATAATAAAAGCCAGCGTGTACATACATTATTTTGTTTAAAACTTACAAGAACCCTTTAAGGTAAATATTTCCATTTTTCAGATGAGGAGGTTAGGCATACAATGGTTAGTAACTTGCTAAAGACTCACAGCAGTAATGGAGTTGAAGGGATTTAAGTTAGTCGGTTTTGACTCACCCAAGAAAGGAATTCCAAAATTCAGGGGCTTAACTAATATTTCCATATTGCCTTTAAGGAAGATTGTGAGGTATATTTTTATTTCCAGCGGGCATGGTCTTTGTCAGAGAGAGAAGTATGGTGATATTTTATTTGAATAGTGTGATGGGGGTGCTTAATTTCTCTGTATATTCCAGATTTTCTATAGGGGACGTATTTTTAAAAAGTTTTTTTTTTTTTTTTTTTTTTTTTATGTTTGGGGCACCTGGGTGGCTCAGCTGGTTGAGCGTCCGACTACAGCTCAGGTCATGATCTTGCGGTGTGTGTGTTCAAGCCATGCGTCGGGCTCTATGCTGACAGTTCAGAGACTGGAGCCTGCTGCAGATTCTGTGTCTCCCTCTCTCTCTGCCCCTTCCCCACTCATGCTCTGTCTCTCTCTGTCTCAAAAATAAAACATTTAAAAATTTTTTATGTTTATTTTTGAGACAGAGGGAGGAATGGTGGGTGGAGGGGCAAAGAGAAGGAGACACAGAATCTGAAGCAGGCTCCAGGCTCTGAGCTGTCGGCACAGAGCCTGACGCAGGGCTTGAATCCACGGACCGCGAGATCATGACCTGAGCTGAAGTCAGACACTTAGCTGACAGCCATCCAAGCGCCCCTAAAATTTTTTTAATATTTATTTTTGAGACAGAGACAGAGAGTGGGGGAGGGGCAGAGAGAGGTATAGAGAACATATTTTATAAATCAATTTAATTGAGGTATAATTTATATACACTATAAGGCACATATATTTACTGTACAGTTCAGTGAATTTTGGCAAATGTATATATGCATGTAGCCAACACTCCAGTCAGGATATAAAATATTCTATCACCCTAGAAAGTGCTCCTCTGTCATCGTTCACCTCATCTCTTGCCATAGGCAACTACTGTTTTGATGTTTGACATTACGGATTAATTTGTTCTAGAACTTTTTGTGTTTGGCTTCTTTTGCTTATCATGTTTTCCTTCTAGCATTTCGTTGTGAAAATTTTCAAACATATAAGTTGAAAGAATTGTTTAGTGAACACCCATTTCCCCATCACATACATTCTGTAACTAACAATTTGCTGTTTTTTGCTTTATCACCTGTCTATTCATTCCTCTAACCACCCTTCAGTCAAGCTTACTGGTGGTTTGTTTTATGATTTATTTATTTGTTTATGAGTTTATGAATTTATGAGTTTATTTTGTGTGTGTGAGAGAGAGCCAGTAGGGAGGAGTACAGAGAGAAGGAGAGAGAGAATCCCAAGCAGGCTCTGTGCTGCCAGTGCGGAGCCCAATGTTGGGCTTGTTCCCACAATTGTGAGATCGTGACCTGAGCTGAAATCAAGGGTCGGATGTTCAACCAAGCCACTGAGGCGCCCCTGTTTTGTGTTCTGAAGTAAATTACAGTTATCCCAAATTCAGCTTCCATATCATTAAATAGAGTTGAGTATTTGTTTACAGTTATTTGTTTTTAAAGTAAAATCTATTTATATACAGTGAAATGCATAAATCTTAAGTGTATGATTTAAATTTTGTCAAACGAATGTTTGTGAACCCAAATTCTTATGAAGAATAGAACATTATCAACACTTCAGAAAGTTCCCTCATGTACCCCCTATTCAGTTGTTTCTCCTACCCTTTAATCCTTTGTAGAACACAACCAGTTTTGTTTTTTTATTTTTTATTAAAAAAATTTTTTTTACATTTATTTATTATTGAGAGACAGAGACAGAGCATGAATGGGGTAGGGGCAGAGAGAGAAGGAGACACAGAATCCGAAGCAAGTGTCAGGCTCTGAGCAAGCTTTCAGCACAGAGCCCGACGCGGGGCCCGAACCCATGAATTGCAAGATCATGACCTGAACCGAAGTTGGTCGTTCAATCGACTGAGCCACCCAGGTCCCCCGAACACAACCAGTTTTAATTTGCTTTTACCTTAGGTTAGGTTTTCCTATTCTAGAACTTAATACATATGGAATCATATACTTTGTTTTTTTCTTTATTTTTTTTAATTTACATCCAAGTTAGTTAGCATATAGTGCAACAATAATTTCAGGAGTAGATTCCTTAATGCCCCTTACCCATTTAGCCCATGCCCCCTCCCATCCCCCCTCTAGTAACCCTCTGTTTGTTCTCCATATTTAAGAGTCTCTTATGTTTTGTCCCCCTCCCTGTTTTTATATTATTTTTACTTTCCTTCCCTTATGTTCATCTGTTTTGTATTTTAAAGTCCTCATATGAATGAAGTCATATGATATTTGTCTTTCTCTGACTAATTTCGCTTAGCATGATACCTTCTAGTTCCATCCACTTAGTTGTAAATGGCAAGATCTCATTCTTTTTGATTGCTGAGTAATTCTCCATTGTGTGTATACAACGTGTCTTTATCCATTCATCCATTGATGGACATTGGGCTCTTTCCGTACTTTGGCTGTTGTCAATAGTGCTGCTATAAACATTGGAGTGCATGTGTCCCTTCGAAACAGCATACCTGTACCCTTGGATAATACCTAGTAGTGCAATTGCTGGGTCGTAGCGTAGTTCTATTTTTAATTTTTTGAGGAACCTCCATACTGTTTTCCAGAATGGCTGCACCAGAGATCCTTTTTCTCCGCATCTTTGCCAGCATCTTTTGTTGCTTGAGTTATTAATGTTAGCTATTCTGACAGGTGTGAGGTGGTATCTTATTGTGGTTTTGATTTGTATTTCCCTGATGTTGAGTGATGTTGAGCATTTTTTCATGTGGTGTTTGGCCATCTGCATGTCTTCTTTGGAGAAGTGTCTATTCATGTCTTTTGTCCATTTCTTCACTGGATTATTTGTTTCTGGGGTGGCGAGTTCTTTATTGATTTTGGATACTAACCCTTTATCTGATACGTCGTTTGCAAATATCTTCTCCCATTCCATCGGTTTCCTTTTAGTTTTGCTGATTCTTTCCTTCACTTTGCAGAAGCTTTTTATTTTGATGAGGTCCCAGTAGTTCATTTTTGCTTTTGTTTCCCTTGCCTCCAGAGATGTGTTGAGTGAACAGTTGCTGTGGCCTAGGTCAGAGATGTTTTTGCCTGCTTTCTCCTCAAGGATTTTGATAGCTTCCTATCTTACATTTAGGTCTTTCATCCATTTTGAGTTTATTTTTGTGTATGGTGTAAGAAAGTGGTGTGGTCCAGGTTCATTTTTCTGCATGTCGCTGTCCAGTTTTCCCAGCACCATGTGCTGAAGAGACTGTCTTTATTCCATTGGATATTCTTTCCTGCTTTGTCAAAGATGAGTTGGCCATATATGTTTCTGGGTCCATTTCTGGGTTCTATATTCTGTTCATTGATCTGAGTGTCTGTTTTTGTGCCATGGAATCATTCTTTGTATTTCATTTCTTTCCCTTAGCAGGATGTTTTTGAGATTTACCGATAATGTTAGTTCTGTCAGTAGTTCATTCTGTTACTGTTGTTGCTGCTGCAGTTTGCTATTCTATTGTATTTGTATATCATAATTTTTTTATATATCCTAGTTGATTTTTATATATATCCTTATTGATTTGTTTTTCCCAAATTTTTGGTTGTTATGAGGAAAGCTGTGAACATTCACATACAAATGTTTGTTTTGTATACCTGTGTTTTCAAACCTGGGTGTGAAATTACTAGATCTTAGGTTCTAGATGTATGTGTGACTTTTTTAAAAACTACCAAAGAGCTGTACGTGGAGTTCCAGTTGTGCCACATCCTTGTTAACCTTTGGTGGTGGTTTTGGTCTAAAAGTTTTAGCCTTTTTTTGGGTGTACAGTTTTATCTCATTGTGGTTTTAATTTCATTTGCCTGATGACTAAAGATATCAAGCATTTTTTCATGTACTCATTGGCCATGTGTATATGTTTTGAGAATATTTTTGGGGGTGGGCTTGTCTTATTAAGATGGGAGAGTTTTGCATATATTCAACTTATGTGTATGTATTTATATACATACAAATAACACATACGTAAAAGTTTTTTTTTAATTCTTTGTATAGAGCTTATTACCTTGCTTTGTTGTTTTCTTAATGGTATTTGCAAAGAGCAGATTTTCATTTTGATAAAGTATAGTATTTCAATTTATTTTATTTTAAGTGTTTTTATTTTGAGAGAGAGAGAGAGCACAAGCAGGGGAGGGCCAGAGAGAGAGAGAGAGAAAGAGAGAGAGAATGAAAATGAATCCCAAGTAGGCTCTGCACTGTCAGCACAGAGCCTTACTACGGGACTCGAACCTATGAGCCATGAGATCATGTTCTAAGCCAAAATCAGGAGTCAGTCGCTTAACTGACTGAGCCACCCAGGCACTTCTGGTTTATCAATTTATCAAAATTGGGTACTGCTGTTTGTGTTCTATGAGACCTTTGCCCATGGTATGATGATATATATCTTTTGCTATGTTTCTTTTAGAAATTTAAGGTTTAGTGCTTTTTTTCCCTAAATGTTTATTTTTGAGAGAGAGAGAGGCAATCAGACAGACAGAGCATGAACCGGGGAGGGGTAGAGAGAGAAGGAGACACAGAATTTGAAGCAGGCTCCAGGCTCTGAGCTGTTGGCACAGAACCCAACAAACCAACCAACTGTGAGATAATGACCTGAGCTGAAGTCGGATGCTTAACTGACTGAGCCACCCAGGCGACCCCAAGGCTTAGCTTTTAGGTCTAAGTCTGTCATCCATTTTTTTAAAATTTAAACATTTAGAGAGAGAGAAAGAGTGAGAGAGTGATTGCATGCATGCACATCCATGCACATCCATGTCAGGGGGGGAGGAGCAGAGAGAGAGGGAGAGAGTGAGATTCCCAAGCAGTCTCTGCCCTGTCAGCACAAAGCCCGACACAGGGCTCTATCCCTCAAACCATGAGATCGTGACCCGAGACAAAATCAAGAATCAAATGCTTAACCGACTGAGCCACCCAGACACCCCAGTCTGTGATCCATTTGGAGTTACTTTTTGTGTCTGGTATGAGGTGTAGAGAGGTTAAGTTTATCCACATGGTTCACCAGTTTTTCCACCACTATTTGTTGAAAAGAGTATTTCTTTCCTATTATCTTGGCACCCTTATTGAAAATCACTTGATGATATGTATGAGTCTATTTCTGGACTCTACAGTCTATCCTTATGCCACTACCACCCTGTTTTGTTACAGTTAGGTTTTAATCCATCATCTTGCTGTTTGTTTTCTATTTGTCCCATCTGTTCTCTGTTTTTTTTTTTTCCTTATGTCTCCTTTGGGGTAGAGTTGTGTGGGTTTGTTTTTTTTGTTTTGTTTTTTTTTTAGGTTTTTTTTGGTCTTTTTTTGGTGTGTGTGTTACATTTTATTTCCACTTTTGGTTTATTAGCTATACTTGTTTTATTTTTTATCTTTTGTGGTTGCTCTGGGTTTATGCTATGCATCTTTAACTTTTCACTTTTTGTCTTCAAGGAATAACGGACTATTTCACATATGATATAAAAACTTAAAACATATCTATTTCTCTTTGCTCCCCGCCTGTGCTTTGTGTTATTGTCGTACATTTTACTTTTATATGTTACTAGTTTGGGGAAGATTTCCTAATTTAGGGTCATATTTAGAGAATAATCCCTGTGAGGGGAGAAGATGCTAGTAGAACTCGCTTTATTCTTTCTATTCAACTTTTACAAAAGTCAGTGGATGGTGGATGGTGACGATTTATGAAAAAAGTCTTTAAATTTTGATAAATTCAGACCAGAAAACTTTCATATATGAGTCTGAAAAAAGATGGTTGTATCACTTACTCTTTTTATAGAACTAGACAGAGAACTTGGAGCATTTGTAATTTTTTTTTTTTTTGTTAATGTTTATTTTTGAGAGAGAGAGCATGCGAGCAGGGCAGGGACAGAGAGAGAGGGAGTCTCAGAATTCAAAGCAGGCTCCAGGCTCTGAGCTGTCAGCATAGAGCCCGACGCGGGGCTCAAACTTAAAAACCGCAAGATCATGACCTGAGCTGAAGTCGGATGCTTAACTGACTGAGCCACTCAGGCGCCCCAGAACTTGGAGCATTTGTGGATGAATATCTCTGAATAGTACCCAGTTATTGACTTTAGGCAAATTATTCAGATAAAAACAAAATTCTCCTCTATGTCTTTATCTGTATATAAGCTAAATTAGTTGTAGTATTTTATATTTATTTGTTTATTTTTAATGGTTTTGCTAGTTATTCGAAGCTTTTATTTTCAGGTCTTGATTTTGTCATTCAACTTATATGTAATCACTTTTCAGCTTTGTTTTCTTTTTTTGTGTGTTTTTTTTTTCATTTTTACTTTATTTTTAATTTAAGTCCAAGTTTGTTAACATATAGTGTAATAGTAATTTCAGGAATAGAATTTAGTGATTCATCACTTACATATAATACCCAGTGCTCATCCTAACAAGTGTCCTCCTCTTTTTTTATTTTTTATTTTTTTAATGTTTATTTATTTTTGAGTTAGAGAGTGAGCCAGAGCGTGAGCAGGCAAGGGGCAGAGAGAGGGAGACACAGAATCTGAAGCAGGCTCCAGGCTCTGAGCTGTCAGCACAGAGCCCGATGCAGTACTCGAACCCGCAAATTGTGAGATCATGACCTGAGCTGAAGTCGGACATTTAACCAGCCGAGCTACCCAGGTGTCCCCCAACAAGTGTCTTCCTTAATGGCCCTCACCCCTTTAGCCCTTCCCCTGACTCAGCACCCCTACACCAACCCTCAGTTTGTTCTCTGTATTTAAGATTCTCTTATGGTTTGTCTCCCTTTGTTTTTGTATTATTTTTGCTTCCCTTCCTTTATGTCCATCTGTTTTGTATCTTAAATCCCACATATGAGTGAAATCATATGGTATTTGTCTTTCTCTGGATGGCTTGTTTTGCTTAGCATAATACACTTTAGTTCCATTCACATTGTTGCAAATGGCAAGATTTCATTCTTTTTGATAGCTGGAGTAATACTCCGTTGTATATATATACTATATCTTCTTTATCCATTCATCAGTCCAAGGAGATTTGGGCTCTTTCCATACTCTGGCTATTGTTGATAGTGCTGCTATAAACATTGGGGTCCATGTGCCCTTCGAATCAGCACTCCTGTATCCTTTGGATAAATACCCAGTAGTACAATTGCTGGGCCACAGGGTAGTTCTATTTTTAATTTTTGAGGAACCTCCATACTGTTTTCCAGAGTGGCTGCACCAGTTTGCATTCCCAGTGGGAGTGCATAAGGGTTCCTCTTCATATCCTTGCCAACATCTCTTGTTGCCTGAGTTGTTAATGTTAGCCATTCTGACAGGTGTGAGGTGGTATCTCATTGTGGTTTTGATTTGTATTTCCCTGATGATGAGTGATGTTGAGCAGTTTTTATGGATCTCTTAGCCACCTAGATGTCTTCTTTGGAGAAGTGTCTATTCATGTCTTTTGCCCATTTCTTCACTAGATTATTTGTTTTTGGGGAGTGTTGATTTTGATAAGGTTTTCATAGATTTTGGATACTAACCCTTTATCTGATAACTCATATGCAAATATCTTCTCCCATTCTGTCAGTTGCCTTTTAGTTTGCTGATTGTTTCTTTTGTTATGAGAAGCTTTTTATCTTGATTGAGGGTCCTCATAGTTGATTTTGCTTTTGTTTCCCTTACTTCTGAAGACATGTCAAGTAAGAAGTTGCTGTGGCCAAGGTCAAAGATGTTTTTGCCTGCTTTCTCCTCGAGGATTTTGATGGCTTCCTATCTTAGTTTAGGTCTTTCATCCATTTTGAGTTTATTTTTGTGTACGGTATAAGAAAGTGGTCCAGGTTCATTCTTCTTCATGTTACTATCCAGTTCTCCCAACACCATTTGCTGAAGAGACTGCCTTTATTCCATTGGATATTCTTTCCTTCTTTGTCAAAGATTAGTTGGCCATACTTTTGTGGGTTTGTTTTTGGGTTCTCTGTTCTGTTCTATTGATCTAAGTGTCTGTTTTTGTGCCAGTACCATACTTTTCTTGATGATTACAGCTTTGTAATACATCTTGAAGTGGAATTGTGATGCCTCTAGCTTTGGTTTTCTTTTATGGATTGCTTTGGCTATTCGAGGTCTTTTCTGGTTCCATACAAATTTTAGGATTGTTTGTTCTAGCTCTCTGAAGAATGCTGGTGTTATTTTGATAGCAATTGCATTGAATATGTAGATTGCTTTGGGTAGTATCGACATTTTAACAATATTTGTTCTTCCAATCCATCTTCTTCAATTTCTTACATAAGCTTTCTATAGTTTTCAGTGTATAGATTTTTCACCTCCTTGGTTAGATTTATTCCTAGTTATATTATGGTTTTTGGTACAATTGTAAATGGGATCGATTCCTTAATTTATGTTTCTGCTGCTTCATTGGCGTATAGAAATGCAATCACTTTCTGTAAAGTGACTGTATCTGCAACTTTGCTGAATTCATGTATCAGTTCTACCAGTTTTCTGGTGGAGTCTTTAGGGTTTTCCACATAGAGATCCTGCCATTTGTGAAGAGTGAAAGTTTGACTTCCTTTTTGCTGATTTGGATGCCTTTTATTTCTTTGTGTTGTCTGACTGTTGAGGCTAGATTTTCAACATTATGTTGAATAACAGTGATCAGAGTGGACATTCTTATCATGTTCCTGACCTTAGGGGGAAAGCTCTCAGTTTTTCCCAGTGAGAATATTAGCGGGTCTTTGTATATGGCTTTTATGATCCTGAGGTGTGATCCTTCTATCCCTCTTTTCTTGATGGTTTTTATCAAGAAAGGATGCTGTATTTTGTCAAATGCTTTCTTTGCATCTTTTGAGAGGATCCTGTATGTTGTAGACTCTAAGTCTAAAGTTCTCTCTTGGCCAGCAAGAGAGCGGACGCAGGATTAAAAATGAGAGATGGCTAATGTCCGGGAAAAGACAAGAGCCCCAAATAAGGATTCTTGCTCTGTATTTATTAAGATGAGAAGGCTTACGAATGTGATGGGTGTACCCAAAGAGTGAATCGGTGAACATCAACTCATGGGCATGAGGGAAAGGGGGTTTTGAAGATATACAGTGTTTGGGGTTTGGGTCAATATAAAACAAAATCCTGGCACTGGGCAGATGTTTGTTAAAGGCAGACAGAAAGCGCTTTGTCTGTTTATCTTAGCTAGTCTAGGGGATAAGACGGATAAGGCGTATAACTTCAGGGTTAACAAGGCACTTTTTCTTTCGTAAATCAGCTCTGCTCTGGGCAGCATCACCACAGCACAGCAGCCTATAGCCCTATTTACCTGTTTACCTAATTTGGTCCTTCCTTCCTGTGAAAACAGCTTTCTGCTATAGTACTAAATTGGGGGCCATTTTTTGCCCTGAACACCTAATCTTGCTTACCTCATACACCTTTGTATTGGAGGCCTTTGCCCCTTCACCCCCCCCCCCCCATCCTGGTATCCTAATCTTGTTTACCCAGGCTTGGGTGCCAGCATCCTATGGCTTTGTAATTCTGATGCCTTGTGAACCCATTGGTGCAAGCCCTGGAACTCCTAAGCTTATTCCCCACAAATGTGGTTCTTATCCTTTCTTCTATTAGTGTGATGTATCACATTGATCGATTTGCGGATATTGAACCAGGCTTGCGTCCCAGGAATAAATCCCACTTGATCGTGGTGAATAATTCTTTTAATGTATTGTTGGATCCAGTTCACTAGTATCTTGTTGAGAATTTTTGCATCCATGTTCATCAGGAAAATTGGTCCTTAGTTCTCCTTTTCAGTGGGGTTGTTGTCTGGTTTTGGAATCAAGGTAATGCTGGCCTTGCAGAATGAGTTTGGAAGTTTTCATTCTATTTCTGTTTTTTGGAACAGCTTCAAAAGTTTAGGTGTTAACTCTTTAAATGTTTGGTAGAATTCCCTTGGAAAGCCATCTGGCCCTGGACTCTTGTTTGTTGGGAGCTTTTTGATTACTGATTCAATTTCTTTACTGGTTATTGTTCTGTTCAGATTTCCTATTTCTTCCTGTTTCCAGAATTTGTCCATTTCTTCCAGATTGGCCAATTTGTTGGCATTGCTTTTCAGCTTTGTGTCAGTTGGGAATATGGTGAATATTCCATTTTTGCCTTCACGTGAAACCATGGCTAACAACAAATTTTGGAATGCATGTTGTTGGCTAATTTTTAATTATACACCTCATTTTATATTGCTGATTATTGGTACATTTCTAGACAAGTTTTGGGATTGATCTGTATTCCATGTTAGCTGTCTAGTGTAGCTTACAATTCTTCTCTCACTACTGAAAGGTTAATGAAGGTGAGACTGCTGCCTGATGTGAGAGGTAGGGAGTTTAGTGTTCATGTTCAAAATTAAGGGAAAACATAGGGTTTTAGGTACTGTGGATTCTTCCCTGTATTATTAAAGTGAAACAAATCTTGGGGGAAATTTGGTAATTGTGTGGACCTTTGTTTAGTCTTTCTTACGCTGAAAAATATCTCAAGTCATTTTATTTTTCCTTTTTCTTCCTAACAGTAATTCTAGACAAATAGTTGTTTGAAGTAGAATGGTATTTTTGAAGATTATATGTTGTTTATCAGAAGATCATATGTTTCAGTCTTTCAGATAACTGGTTTTGTACATTTGTAGGTGTACTTCATCATTAAATATGTGTTTTATTCAGAGAATCTCTGCCATGGAAAACAGGGTAATCAAGTCTTATTTCTTCTCACTTCACTCTTTTTCCTTTTATTCTTCCTAGAAAACCTTCCCTGGTGTATACACCCTCCCTTTCAGAACTGAATTAGGCTCTACTTCAATTTGTTTTAGTGCATCCCTCTATTATAACACTTAACTGTATTTTAATTACCTATTGATATGTCTCCCTAACTGCTAGACTCCCAACTTGTTAAGGACAGGTTTATATCTTATTTATTTTTGTATTTAGAATATTTGGGACAGTCTGGCATATTTAAAATACTAAGGAAGTGTTTATTGTGTGGTGTGTTAGTTTGCTGGGGCTGCTATAACAAAGTATTTCAGACTGGGTGGCTTGAACAACAAAAATCTATTTTCTCACAGTTCTGTCAACTAGAAGTCCAGGAACAGGTGTGGTCAGGTTTGGTTTCTCCTGAAGTCTGTCTCCTTCATTTGCAGATTAACCACCCACCTTCCTGTTGTATCTTTACATGGTTTTTTCTCTGTTTCTGTGTTTGTCCAGATTTTCTTTTCTTATAAATGATACCAGTCAAATTGGATTAGGGCCCACCATTTAACTTTATTTAACCTTAACTACCTCTTTAAAGGACTTATTTATACTCCAAGGTACTGGGGGTTAGGCTTTCAACATATGAATTGGGGGGAGGGGCACAGTCAGGTCCATAACACATGGATACTTTGATTTGGCATATGTTTCAGCTAATGGTGATTTCTTTCTTTTTTTTTTTTAATGGTTTTTTATTTTGAGAGAGAGAGAGAGTGAGCAGGGGAGGGGCAAAGAGAGAGGGAGACAGAATCCCAAGCAGGCTCCATACCATCTGCATGGAGTTTGATGCAGGGCTTGAACCCACACATATCATGACCTGAGCTAAAGTCAAGAGTCAGGCACTTAACCGAGGGGGCCGCCCGGGGGTCCCAGTACCAAATCAATGTTGTCAAAGTTGGGACCATAGATTTCCTAGCTTGTATAAGAAAAAGTGGCTTAATTTTAGTGTTTTGTCTTAACTCCCATTTAGGTAATCGTATTTAATGATTAAGGTCCTGTAGCTTTTAGTACTTTGAAGTGTATTCTCTTACTGTACTCATTTAATAATAGGTTTCTTTGTCACTGTATATATACATTTTTTTATGTCACAAAATTTTGATAAAACACATATACATTTATATACATACCTGGGCACATATGTGCTTTGTGTACATACTGGTTATGAAAGCATGATTGCTGAACATTTTAGCCCAAGAAACACGTTTATTTGCCAAAATACCAGTGGTAATTTGGAAAGGATTCAGTAATTTCTCTATAGAAATGCCATGATGATACATAATTTCCCAGTGTATGCAGATTCATGTCTTGCTATCCCAGTGGAGTGACCAGACAGTTGTAAGCTTTTTCTTTTTACATGGTAGTCCAGCTTTATATTTCCCTCCCTCTACCTCCCCAGCAGTCCAGTGTAAGAGTTTTGGAGATGTTATTGGCAGTAGAGAGGGGCCGGTGAAGCTGGACAGCTGGGTAAGCTCCATCTTCACTCATTTGTCTCTTCCCTTTTTAGGGATTTGCTTGGGAGAAATTTGCATATAATGTCCTCATGCCCTTCCCTTTAAAAATAATAGAGCTTTTATTTTGCAGTAGTTTTACAGAAAAGTTGCAAAGGTAGTACATAGAATTTGTATGTACCTTTTACCCAGCTTCCTTTATTGTTAATATCTTACCTGTCATACATCTGTCACAACTAGGAAACCAACGTTGGTTTCCTAAAACCAACATTACTATTAACTAAACTCCAGATATTATTTGATTCTAGTCTTCTCTGGTCTCACAGTTTCTCAGTTTTTCATTGTTTTTATGATCTTAACAGTTTTGAGAAGTGCTCATCAGGTATTTTGTAGAATATCCCTCAATTTGAGATTGCCTAATGTTTTTCTCACCGGTTTGACTGTTGGTGTTTGTTATGTAGAAGAGTCCCACAGAGGTGACGTTCTCTTGTTAGCAACATGATTTATGGTATTAACCTTAATTATCTGGCCAGGGTACTCTTTGCTCCATTGTAGTTACTCTCCTTCTTATTCCCTTCTTTGGAATCAAGTCGGAAGCAAGTCACTAAAGGGAGAGGAGTTGTTAAGCTCTGCCTCCTGGAAGGTATTCATCTACACAAGACATTTGGAATTCTTCTATAAGTAATTTTGTCTCTTTGCTCCACTTATTCAGTCACTTATGTCAGTATGGATTAATGGATATTTATTTTATACTTTGGGTTAGAATCTAATACTATGTTATTTGTTTTGTTATAATTCTATTTTTTGGCCACTGGGAACTCTTTTTCAGTTTGGCTCTGGTGTCCCTTTGACATGCCTCTGTTCTTTTGAGTGTGTGTGTATGTGTGTGTTTACTTTCTGACACTTCTACTCCAGGCTCATCTTGTATCTTCCTTGTCACAGACTTAGAACCCAGGAGCCCTTGTTCCTTTTTATTGGAGAATGATATTAAAAATAAAAATTTGGATGCTGGGTCCTAGTACCCTTTTTACTTGACTCTTCAGTTCCTATGCAGAATGCCTGAAAAGTCTGAACCTGGACATTTGGTTGAAAAATGAAGGGGTTTTAGCATTACACATTTGTATTATAGTACTTTGTTGTATCTGTGTGTGTGCTTTGTCCTGTGCTCTGGAGTCATAAGAAGCAGCTTTATAAAAGCACTTCTGAGTGTTTAAAAAAAAGAAAAGTTGGACAGTTTTAGAAGAATGTGTGCTTGTTTTAGGGGCAGGCAAGTAGGGGAAAGTCAGATACTTCTGTTTTATTTTGAGCCTCAAAAATGAACCCTTCTTTAGATGAAAAAAGAAAGGGTATCATCAGGAAACCTGCCATGAATAAACAGATGTATTTGAGAACTTATGCTAACAGGAATTGTAGACTTTCTAAAGTGTGTTCCTCTCCGTCATCATCATCATCATCGTCATCACCACCATCATCAATAATAGTAGTATTTTCCCATAGCTACTATTATTCCAGCTTTACCCCTCTTTCCCATAATGCTGGCTTTTTTCTTTTTAATCATAGAAGTCTTTTACAAATGACTTGTAGACTGTTAGGGCAAGTAAAAGATGAGGGAGATTGGAGCCTCTTTACAGTTGCTTTGGCTGGAGTGTGGTTCCAAGTAATGGAAATTGGAGCTTTTACATATATTTCAGCCTTGAAACTTTATTAAACATTTTAGAAAATGAATGGACCTGGATCTCGGAATGAGTTTATTGCTGAACTCTCTTGCAAAATCTGATTTGACGTAGCAACTGCAGCTCTAAGAAAGGTTTTAATTAGAACAGCAGAGTTTGTCCTTGCCAAAATAGAGAAAGAGCGAGAGATAGTCACAAGTTTTCTAAGTTTTCTACTTTCTTATCCTTAAACAAATTTTTTTTAATGTTTATTATTTTCGGGAGAGAGAGACAGAGTGCGAATGGGGGAGGGGCAGAGAGCAAGGGAGACACAGAGTCCGAAGCAGGCTCCAGGCTCTGAGCTGTCAGCACAGAGCCTGACGCAGGGCTCAAACCCACAAACTGTGGGATCATGATCTGAGCCGAAGTCGGATGCTCAACCGACTGGGCCACCCAGGCTCCCCTCTACTTTCTTATTCCTTGAAAAATACTATAGTTCAGCTTTTATTCTCCTACTTATATTTAGCCTTCAGTTTTAGGTTTGGCACCGACTGGGAACCAAAGTTTTTAAATAACAAACCTGAATCTCTCTTTTTAAAAACATTTGGTTATTTTGCTTTATAAATTTCTCAAAATAGAAAATAAAGAATAAAAATAAAAAATTATAGGTAAGAGAGAAGTCACCATGTTTTCCTTCTTACCAGTTTGAAGAAACTCTGCACATTAGGAATATAGTTTCATATTTTGCAAGTATTTTGTGCATTTAAACATTTTGTTCTTTTACCACTTTCATAAATTCATATGCAGTTTTTTGTACTATTGAAATTTTCATGTTATTTTGTACATTTTCATTAAAAACTGAGATAATGTTGGGGCGCCTGGGTGGCTCAGTCTGTTGAGCATCTGACTCTTGATTTCTGCTCAGGTGATGATCCCAGGGTCATGGGTTTGAGCCGCACGTTGGGCTCTGTGCTGAGTGTGGAGCCTGCTTAAGATTCTTTCTCTCCTCTGCCCCTCTCCCCTTTTGCACGTTCTCTGTCTCTCTCTCTCTATCTCAAATAAATAAAAATTGAGATAATATTGTTAGTCACAATTGGCATGTTTCCTGGTAAGCAACTAAAATTTATTAACCATATTGTTGTAAATATGCCTCAAACATGCTATGTACATGTTTATTTTACTGAGAACAGTCTGTTTTCTGGGTGGCTCAGAATTGTGATTCTGAACATCAACTTTTATTCTGTGCTGTATTACAGTGTTGCCCTCAGAATCTGTTCACATAAATAATCTTATTCTAGACAAACTGAACTTTTTAGTTATTGGGACAAAAGTGGATTAGTTCTGTCTCTTACTTGTTTTTAGGTGCTGCCACCAGTATTCTGCCATTATACCTGGAATCCAGACAACTAAGCTTATTAAGAATTATATGTAAAATAGTCTCTGAATATTGAATTGCATGTGGCTTTTCTGACAATTAGTGTGATTGTTCTGAGAATCATTTTCTTGTAGGCTTTGTTCCTAAGAAAATTGATGTTGCTGGAAATCTGACTTCCAAAGAAATGGAGTATTTATTACTGCCTTATTGAAAGAGAAAAGAGGAGTTATTTGAACAGTATGATAAGACCTGAAGAGTCTTTTATGCAGGACAATTATAAGTAACTGAATTATGAAAGATACTGTATTTTAACATGAATATTTGCCTAGATGGGAGTATGAAGTGTGATACCAGTAAAAAACAGCATTCACTCTAAAATAACATACTTCTGTAGGGTTCTGCAGTTTGTGATTCTAGCTTGATTGTTGAACAGTGCTCTGAAAAAATATTGAAAGCTTTATGGTCATATTCTGGTATTTTGGCTCAAGTTTGTTGATTCTGGGGATGTAGTCCTTGATTTGGTAACTCAGCCTACCCTCCCTTCTTCACTCTCTCCGTGTGTCTGTTCTTTCCCTCCACACTGGGAGAGTAAGTACAAAAGAATATAAGCTGGGGCACCTGGGTGGCTCAGTTGATTGACCGTCGACTCTTGATTTTGGCTCAGGTCATGATCTCACGGTTCATGGATTTGTGGAATCATCAGGCTCTGGGCTGACAGCGCAGAGCCTACTTAGTATTCTCTCCTCCCCCCCCTCTGCCCCTCCCCTGCTTGCACTCACTCTCACTCTCTCTCAAAATACATAAACTTAAAAAGAATATGAAGTAATGCTTATCCATGTAATAACTGATTTAAAAAGTTTTTTTAATGTTTTATTTATTTTTGAGAGAGAGAGACAGACAGACAGACAGTGTGAGCAGGGGAGGGGCAGAGAGAGAGGGAGACACAGAATCCGAAGACAGGCTCCAGGCTCTGAGCTAGCTGTCAGAGATTGGGTAAAGGGAAGTAAGATGCTGGACTTTAGTTTTGGTAGCCTCTATTTTCTGTAAAATAAGAGGCAGATGTTAGTAATTTGCTCAAAATGAGAGGGTTTAAAAGGAGGAGGGGGCTTGAGGAAATAAGTAAATATTGGAGTCCTTTATTATGAGGAAAGAAAGAATTGCCAAGTTGTTATTGTTATTAGCCTCATTGATGTTTAAAAAATTTCTTTTCAATTCAAAATATTTGGTAGAGGGTTAGGGTGATTTAAATATCATAGCAGCCCAAAAGCAAAGGCATGTGGTTTAATTGGTATTGACTTATTGTTAGGAAGAGTATTTACAGAAGAAAGGGATGAAGAATTTAGAGCAGAGCTTTTTAGCTAGTATACTGTGCTTGGGTTGCAGGTATGTAGAGATGTCTTCAAGCCATGAAGATAAAGAGGGTCTGGGATGGTTGGAGCCCCAGGGTTGGCACCTTGTGGATGTCTTATCTACCCTAAATGCCCAGCATATATAATATTCTGTGTATATCATGACATAAAATATAGTTGGGAAGCACTGATTTATGGAGCTGGTGAGAGCAGTACTGAAGTGTATTACTGAGTACTTGCTGATTAGTAAAAAATGTGAAGTCAGGAGAAAATAAATAGGGAGAATGGCTTCCAGGGTTTTGCCTTCTCAAATCTTCTGTCTCAGACGTTTTTTTCCCCCTTGCTGCATTTCTTATGATACTCTACCATACGATACTCTTTTAGCTGTATGTTCTCTGTATTCTGAATTTCACTTTTATGAAAGCAGATAATTTGTTGACTATAGTGATTTTATTTTCCTCCAAGTAGATGATGCTAAAATCTGTATTTTCAGACCTGATATTTTAGGCATAGTCGCATCTTATTGTCTTACTATTATTTCCAAATAAAAATATCCAAAACTGAATCCCTGCATTCTCTTTCCACTTAACTTTATTTCTGACAGTGACTTAAGGTTTCTTGTAGCTATCCAATCAGGGGGTCCCAGACTGGGCATTGGCTTTTTTCTTCTTTTCTATTTCCCTGTCTTATTTTTTTGTCTTAAATGACTCGCACATTTGCCTGTCTTGCCTTTTCCTTCACTTCAGCCCTTTCCGCCCTAAAGCTGCCCTCTGCTCCCATTACAACAAAGCTTTCTCCCTGGTGTCTCTGACTTTCCCTCAAGCCTACTCTTGTCATGACAGTACCTCCTCAATTAAACCTTTCTAAACTGTGTTAAGTGGACGCATAGAATTCCTCACTTCTTGATAATTTGACTCCAGCTTATTCCCTGCCACTAAAACAAAAACAAAAAAACCCATACCATCTCTGCCTACCATCACCTTGTGCATCCTTCATGGTTTGACATGGGTGTCATCTTCTCTATGCGGCCTTTCCCAGAAACACCAATTGCTTCCTCCTTTATGTTCCCATGGAGGGTACTATTATTTATAGCATTGTATATTTTGGTTATTTATATTCTTTTTGTTGTGGTAAATTATGGGTTTCTTGAAGGATAGAAGTCTCTATCTTATTTATATACAGAGATCCAGCATACAAAGTAGTTTTCTGTAATTGTTTGAATAACTGAGCATTTTTGATATCAGTCAGAACTTTTCATCTTGACTTTTTTTTTTAGCCCACCATAATTTAGTTCCACTCTACCTACTTTTAATAGTATTTCCTGCTTCTCACAAGAATGTGCTGTTTTATTGAGGTGGTTCTCTTCAAAGAGTCTTGTCTAAGCCACAGTAACTTTTATTTTTGTATTTTTGATTTTGACTTCTCCTTCTTCAGCATCTTTCAACATATATGAATACTAGTAAGACTAAATCATTACAAATTATTGACGGACATTAGTTAAAAATGGTAAATGTGTTTCTGTAAAGATTTAAGATTCTGTTTAGCAGTATGGTTTAATTCTACAGTTACCTCTTGCAGATTGTTAAAATTTGACATTAGGTGTATTAAAGCAGATATTTCCATCTTTAAAAGTAGTGATCATCTTTAAATTGGCTTCTATCACTTTAGAAAGGAATTTTCAATTCACTGAGTTCCAATCTCCAGGGAAACCTGGTGGCCACTTGAAATTCAGTTTTGGAAACTGGAAGTTTAAAAAATAGTAATCCCTAAGATTAGTTTGTAAATTTGAAGCTTTGAAAGTGGCAGATTGATTACTTAAAGAATTATCAAGAATGGAAGATGATGGAGGTTTGTTTTCCTTGTACATTATTTTTTTACTTCTTACTCCTTTCAGTTAACCCAACAATACTAATTACTATTCTTTTAATGATGACTTTGTGAAATGGTTATATGATAAATTATTACTTTCCAAGTATTAAAATTTCTTCACAAAGGTAGCTCAGAAACAACATGCCTAGAACCATAGACCAGTGTCAATAGTTAAAAAGCATAATCCATTAAAAACAAAAAGTGAGGGGGCACCTGGGTGGCTCAGTCGGTTAAGTGTCCCACATGGGCTCAGGTCATGATTTCATGGCTCATGAGTTCGAGCCCCACGTCGGGCTCTTGGGCTCACAGCCCAGAGCCTAGAGCCTGCTTTGGATTCTGTGTCTCCCTCTCACTCTCTGTCTCTGCCCCTCCCACTTGCGTTTTCTCTCTGTCTCTCAAAAGTAAATAAACATTAAAACAAAACAGAAAACAAAGTTCTGTACTAGTTCTGTGGGAAAATAAAATATATTTTGTCATTATTTTTTGTTCCTTTAAAAAAATCCTTGTACTTTGATTTTTTTTAAAGTTAATTTGTTTATTTTGAGAGAGAGAGAGGAAGAGCAAGAGTGCACAGGAGGGGCAGAGAGAGAGGAAGAGAGAGAATCCCAAGCAGGCTCTGCACTGAAAGCAGAGGGTGATTGCTTTATAGCAGTCTTATGTGCAACCTGCTTTATTTTTTTAATTATTATTTTTTAATGCTTATTTTTGGGAGGTGGGGCAGGGGGTAGGGTACAGAATCTGAAACAGGCTCCAGGCTCTGAGCTGTCAGCACAGAGCCCAATGTGAGGCCAGAACTCACGAACCGCAAGATCATGACCTGAGCTGAAGTCAGATGTTTAACACACTGGGCCACTCAGGTGCCCTGAAACCTGCTTTAAAAAAATTATCCGTATTTTCTGTATCCATTTGTGCAAAATTTAACTCATTTTTAAAGGCTGCTCAGCAGTTTTATTTGTATGACCTAATTTTATCTTAGTTGTAAAAATTAAAACTTGATTAAAAAGGAAAAAATACTTGAATCACATTTTCCCTTGTACATATAGCTCTGTACAGTTACTATTTAAAAAGATTTTTTTGATGTTTATTTCTGAGAGAGAGAGACAGAGCACTAGTGGAGGAGGGGCAGAGAGAGAGGAAGACACAGAATCCGAAGTAGGCTACAGTCTCTGAGCTGTCAGGACCTGAGCCAAAGTCAGACATTTAACTGACTGAGCCACCCGGATGTCCCCAGTCATTATTATTTTTAATTAAATGTTGATTATTCAGAAGTTCCAGTGAACAAAATGGTGAGAAACTAAATGCAAACTGTATGAATTTGAATTAATCTTTAGGTTTTTAAAGGCATAACATGTTCATGATAATAGTATTTATGTTTTATCTTTTAAAAAATTGTGGCTTTCTTATAATTTTTCACAAAGCCAGTTTGAAATCTTTAGTCATATAGAAATGAGGTGTTGCTCCACTTATGAGGATTGTCTTTTACATCCTTTTGTACAGTTGTGTAGTTTTTTGCATATAGATCTTTTTTGGTTGATTCTTTTGTTTCTTTTGATAGAATATATTTTACATAATAGATTATTAGCAGTATCTGTATATTTCATATTTCATGTTACACTATAAATTCCAGAGTCTAGCCTTCTATACCAGAAATGTTAGACATCGTGTGGTGTACCCGGTGATTTGCAGTACTGCCTTCCTTACTGGTTGAAACTGACTCCCAGATACTCTTCAGGCTTGATAGGATTGATACACCCTTCATTTTGCTACTGGTCATGATGTTACCATAATCATGGCTAGAGTAGTAGACTCTGTATATTGAATCCCACCTAGTTTGTACTGATAGGAGACCTGAATAGATGTTAAATGTGTTTTCCTTTGATGACTAATACTTGAGGATTTTAGAGTATTTTTAAACAAGACAGACAAGATCATTAAGTTCATTGAGTAATAGAAACCTATTATTTGAGAGAGGTACACCTTTTTCCAAAAGTGAAAAGAATGTCTAGTATTAGAAATTAGGGAGCATACAGCTTCCCAAAGTTTTACTCCATAGTAGAGTAGAATTATTTGTTTTCATTGGTTTTGTGACAAAGAAACTTAGTCCTTTATTTTTATACTTTAAGGTTATAGGAATAGTTGATTGTGTGCCTTTCATTGATGCTAAGGATTTCATTTAGGTATAAGGGAAGATCTTAAACATCATATTTCTTATCTCTGTAACTGCGTCTCTAGAAAAGGGATTAATTATGCCAGGTGCTCTGCTAGGTATTCTCATTTTACCCTTTAAGTAATTTTATGAGTTAGATACTGTTATCCCAGTTTTATACACAAGGAGCAGTCTTAATGAGTTTAATTAACCTGCCCAAGGTGACACAGCTAGTCAGGGGCAGAGTCAACACTTGAACTCTGAACACTTGAACAAATGAATGACACTTGCTTTTGCTTGACCATTTATTCTTTTTATTAGTGGTCCCACTTAAACATGGAAAAATCACCTTCCCTAGAGCACCTATTGGCTTAGTTGGTTAAGTGTCCGACTCTTGGTTTCGGCTCAGGTCATGATCTCACAGTTCATGGGTTTGAGCCCTACATTGAGCTCTGTGCTGGTGACCGGGAGCTTGGTTGGGATTCTCTCTCTCCCTCTTTCTCTCCCTCTCCCTCTTTTTCTCTCTCTACCCCTCCTCCGCTCGAGTGTGCTCGAGCGCTCTCTTTTTCTCCCTCTCTCTCTCAAAATACATAAACTTAAAAAAAAAGGAAACTCACCTTCCCTGTTTGTCATTCAGTATCCTTTTCCCGTAATGTTTTCCTGTAGTTCTTAGATATGCTGTAGCTTTTTTGATTATTATTGTAATGTCTCATTTTCTCTAGCTTCATACAATATTTTGAAAATATTTTATAAGACTTTTTTAGTTTTACAATCTTCTGTTTGGTTGGTTCTTCAGGCAGCTAGTTCTCTTCCCTAAGTCATTTGCAAGTAAGTCAAGTTTCTGCTTGGAGGACAAAGACTTCATTCACAGAGGAAGCTTTGTGAAAGTCTCTGAATGTAAACATAGTGCTATCTGTGCTTCTCAGTTCCCTTTTACTCTTTCAGAAGAGATAGTGATCCTGGGCATACCTCTCACTGGGCAACTTTCAGAGTCTGACAGTTCTAAACTCCATTGTACTAAATACCTTCATTCCTTTTAATATATCATGAGCAATAGTGTCTAGAGCAACATGGAATGGAGGATATCCCTTAATCTCTTCACGTGGATATATAACACGTCAGTCCCCGTTATATTAGCCTAGACCCATCCAACGATCCTCCTTGTCCTCCCACCTCTCTACGCGGATGATATCAAGATTTTATTTTGGTGCTGAGAAAAGTAAGATTCTGAGCTGCTTAACACGGGACTGTGAACTGATCTATGTGTTCTGGAGGACTGTGGATGACAGAGAATCTTTGAAGGTTAAGAGAACTAGAATGCTAATTTCCCTTGTTTTATGATTTTAAAAATTTGCTAGTATTTTGGAGTCACATTAAATTTTCCAGTAATTTCTGCATAATAGTTGTTTTCATGTAGGTCCCATGTGTCTCTTGTTAAATATGATACTAGATATTAAATCTTTTTACCCATATTGTGAGTGGTGTATTTTTGTTATTCTGTAGTATTTTCTAAGTAGCTACTATTCATTTAAAGGAAAGTCATTGATTTTAGAGAATTACTGTGGTAAACACACATAGAACTTCCCATGTATTTCCAGTGGTTTTCTTGTCGATCTCATCTGTTGATGTCATCTACAAAGAATGATCCCCCCCCTCAAAATTATCTCCTTTTATTTATATCCATTCTCTTGTTTGAATGACTTGACTGGCCCTTCCAGAACAGTGTTATGGAGTGATGAAAACCTTCTTTTTCTTGATTTTGATGAGAACTAATCATCAGTTTTATTTTGTTTTGTTTTTCTGAATTTTGCAGGCCAAAGGAAACATGTCTGTGAGCTGAATCCAGCCACAGTTCCCTGTTTTGAAGATTTATTTCTTAACACTGGACCTTGATACTCTCAGGGATACAAAAAGTGGTTTCTATAGATTTTCTAAAAGATGCGACCACTTTCCTATTTAATACTTACTATGAATCAAGAAACAGCATATAGATCAGATTACCAATTTTATGGAGAAGAAAATCTCTTGGTTCCTTACTGTTGTCTTTTGTGATCAGTTTCTCTATTTCATGAACTTGTTGGGCCCCCACATATAAAATAAATGTCTTCTGTAGTTCTAGGACTGCTGCAACTGAAAATTAGGTTATGATAAATGTTTAAGAAGTCTTAGACATTGGGGCGTCTGGGTGGCTCAGTTGGTTAAGCGTCCGACTCTTGGTTTCGGCACAGATCATGATCTCACGGTTTGTGAGTTCTAGTCCCTGAGAGTGCAGAGCCTGCTTGGAACTTACTCTTTCTCTCTCTCTTTTTGCCCCTCCCACATTCACACACACACTCTCTCTCAAAATAAATAAATTTAAAATAAAAAAGTAAGATACAAAAAAAAAAAAGGAAAAAGAAGTTGGTTTTTAAATGGAGTGGGTGTTAGTCCAGGTTCTCTGAGAAACAGATGCCCCAACAGGATTAGATGTGCAAGGAATTTTTTTTGGGGTGGTAAAATATACATCATATAAAATTTACTATTTTTGACCATTTTGTAAGTGTGCGGTTTGGCATTAAATATATTCACACTGTGTTGAAACCATCACCACCATCCATTTCCAGAACTTTTTTTTTTATCTTTCCCAATTGAAATTCTGTACCCATTTAACACTAATTTCCATTCCCCTCTCCCCCTATACTCTGGTGATCACCATTCCACTTTCTGTCTCTGCCTACTCTAGGTGCCTCATATAAATGGAATCATACAGTATTTGTCCTTTTGTGACTCTTTCACTTAGCTTAACATCAAACTTCGTTCATATTGTAGCATGTGTCAGAATTTCCCTTTTTTTTTAAGCCTGTATTTTTTTTTAGAGCGGTTTCAGGCTTACAACAAAATTGAGAGGGAGGTTTATGAGAGACTTCTCATATACTCTGCCCCCACACACGCGTAGATAGCCATCCCCGATTATCAACATCACTCACCAGAATGGTATGTTAAAAAAATTTTTTTTAATGTTTATTTTTGAGAGAGACAGACAGAATGCGAGTGGGGGAGGGGGCAGAGAGAGAGAAAGAGAGACAGAGAGAATCTGAAGCAGGTTCCAGGCTCTGAGGTGTGAGCACAGAGCACAACGAGGGGCTTAAAACCACGAACCACGAGATAATGAATGACGTGAGCTGAAATCAGCCGCTTAAGTGACTGAGCCACCCAGGCACCTCCCTTCCCCCCCACCCCCTGCCCCGCTTTCTTTTAAACCAAGGATGAACCTAGATTGACCCATCTGTCATCACTCAGATGTCTATAGTTTACCTTCGGGTTCATTCTTGGTGTACGTCAGTGGCTTTGGACAAATGTATAATGGTATATATATCCTTCATTACAATGTCAAACAATTTTTCACTGCCCTAAAAATCCTCTTTGCTTTACCTATTCATCATCCCTCAAGCCCTTTGCTTGCAACCACTAATTTTTTTGTCTCCCTACTTTTGCCTTTTCCAGAATTTTCTGCACTGTAGTTGGAATCTTCATTCAGCATATAGCCTTTTCAGATTGGTTTCTTTCACTTAATAGCGCACATTTAACGTTCTTCCGTGTCTTTTCATGGCTTGATAGCTCCTTTCTTTTTAGTACTGAATAATATTCCATTGTCTGGATGCACCACAGTTTCTCCACTCACTTCCTGAAGGACATCTTGGTTGTTTCAAGTTTTGCCAATTATGAGTAAAGCTGTTGTAAATATCTAGTGCAGGTTTTTGTATGGATTCCTTCCTTTTTAAGACTGAGCAGTGTTTCACTGTATATTTACATCATATTTTGTTTATCCATTCATCCACTAATGGACATTTGGTTTGCTTCCTCTTTTGGGCTCTTTGTGAACATATCTGTCAAATATCTGTTTGAGTCTCTGCTTTCTTTTAGGTATACAACTAGGAATTGCATTGCTGGATCATATTAAAATTTTCTGTTAATTTTTGAGGAATTGCCATACTCTTTTCCACAGCTGCTGCACCATTATACGTTCCCACCAGCAGTGTACAAGGGGTCTGGTTTCTCTACCCCTTACTGATACGTGTTGCTTGTTTTTTAGATAATAGCCATCCTAATGGGTGTGAAGTAGCATCACATTGTATTTTTGACTTACATTTCCGTAACGATTAATGAAATCATTGGGCATCTTTTTATGTTCTTACTGGCCATTTGTATATCTTCTTTGGAGAAATGATTACTCAATTCTTTTGCTCATTTTCAATTTTAGGTTTGAATTCCGAATGTTGCTTACTATTTGACAGGTCACTGAAACTTTCCAAGTTTTAGTATTTTGTTGGAGCTAGACATGCAGAATATTGTATATGGCACAAAGTATGTCCCACAAATTGGAAGCTATTCTTTTTTTCCCCTTTTTTTCCTTTTGGTGTTTTGTAACCTGTATTTCTCTCTCTCCTCACTTGGTGAATTCTGTGAGAGTTAGGAATGTGATTTTAATTTATAATGTCAGGATGTGGATCATTGTATCATGTAGCCTCTGATACACACCATAATGGACCTGCTGGAACTGTTGATTCAATAAATGCAGTTTTTAGTGTTCTGTGAGTTTTATCCTGGAAGTTTTTTTTTTACATTATCCCATTTTCTTCTGTACTCTGATAACATTATATCTGTAATTGTGTCTTCTGGAATATTTAGTGAATTGTCTGTAATTGTTTATTTCACCTTATTGCCCTTGGTCAGCAAAAATCAAATGAATTATTTGATAGTTAACAGTCTCTCTTCTGAACATTATTGCCTCGTTAGGCTAGGTTGCCTTAATCATTGGTCTTTTTTCACATTTTTATTACATCTAGCCTCCTAAACGAAGTTGAGTTTGGCAGTCTCACAATATTTATTCTGACTAACTTCCTCCTTTCCATCAGGTATCACTCTGCAAGTTAATTATTTGCTAATAAGTTTATCAAGGTTCTCTCTTTTTCATAATTGAGTATATATTAGATTGTGTGCTACTACTGCCTATAAGAGCAGAACTGTCTCTACGAAATTGTTTGTTTTTAGCATTTTACTAATGTAGTTATGAGCCCAAAATGGTGCCTTTTGGAATGAATATCTTTCTTGATAAATGAAATTTTGACTATTCAAATATGTAACAAACCGTATGTCCATACTATTTAGCTATAAGTAGTAGAAGTTATTAAACATTTAGGTACTGGGAGAGAGTATTCCATCAGGTACTTGATTTCATATTCCTTTTTTTTTTTTTTATGTTTTTTAATGTTTACTTATTTCTGAGAGAGAGAGAGAGAAACAGAGAGAGAGAGACAGAGTGCGAGCAGGGGAGGGGCAGAGAGGGAGAGGGAGACAGAATCCGAACCAGGCTCCAGGCTCTGAGCTATCAGCACAGAGCCCACCGTGGGGCTTGACCGCGAGATCATGACCTGAGCCAAAGCCATACTCTCAACCAACTGAGCCACCCAGGCGCCCCTGATTTCCTTTTCTTGAACTGGCACATAGTAAAATAAATATCAGTAAAAGAGAGTTAAAAATTGAAAAAATGTTCTAATATTCCTGTGGTATAAGTATTGTTTTTTTCCACTTAATTATATGAAAAAAGAGGATAAACAGTGGATGTATTTCTAGTTCATTTTCTGATAATCTTTAAAACTTGTGTAGAAAAATACAAAATCATCTTCTGGATGTTTTTAAAAATCTTGTTCGTTTAGAGCTCTGTAAAATCACTCATCAAATTTTACTTAAACTTAATAATACTTATCATTCGTGGTTAATGTTCATACCAATAATAATGACTATTTATAAAACATATCTCAGTTTAGAAGTAGAGTTCCTCCAAGTTGTATCCATAATCTTAATGAGTTTTTACTCCCACCTTATGCTCACATAAGTTTAATTTATGATGTAAATTGCCAAATCCTAACCATAATTTTTAGTTTGAAAGTTAGCATTTTTAGTCATTGTGCTTTTTTCATGGAAGTTTACTACTAGTTCTGTATCCCACACTAAGATCAGGAGTAACTGGTATACTGCTTTCGTGACATAGCAATAAAATGATCAAATCAAACCCACAAAGAGGGACTAGTCTTGTGGATTCAGTATTGAAACAATGTGTAATAGCAAACCAGTCCTAATGTGGCTAAGGAAATAGATATATCTAGTACATATTTAACCTCCTTTGTAAATTAGTTCAACCAGTAATTTTTATAGAAATAAAGACTAGAGGGGCGCCTGGGTGGCTTAGTCTGTTAAGCATCTGACTTTGGCTCAGGTCACGATCTCACGGTTTGTGGCTTTGAGCCCCATGTTGGGCTCTGTGTTGACAGCTCAGAGCCTGGATCTTGCTTCAGATTCTGTGTCTCCCTCTCTCTCTGCCCCTCCCCCACTTGTGCTCTGTCTCCATCTTTCTCTCTCAAAAAATGAATAAACATTAAATTGAAAAAAAAAAGAAGTAAAAGACTAGATTATGATTTCATCAAATACTAAAGAGTTTGGAACATTCTTTATTGATTCTTTGTTTTGCTGCTTTTTTAGTTAAAAAATGTAGGACTGGTATTTCTTTTCATGAACTTACTTTTTCTCATTTTAAAATAAGAACATGAATTTAGAGTACTCCCTTGGTGTGGGAGCAGTTCAGGTAACATGGGATGTTAATTTTGCATTTGATGACTTTTTGGCAGATAACTCCGAGAACAGTTACTGGTGTGCAAACACACACATGTGTGGTACACACGCGTACCACACTGTATACCACCTGTCCCTTATTCTTTCCCTGCTGTCAGCTGGGCAGACAAAATTCACCAAAACCCAGCGCAGAGTTAACCATAAAGAGTTCCATTGTTTTGGCTTTGGGGCATAAACTAATGGAAAAGAAATCGAGTTCAGTAAATTATGCAATGAATCACTTCTTTGTAAATTCACTTATGGATTCCTGTTCTCAGAATTGATCTGTCCTTTTGGCAGATTTTCATTGCCTCTCAGGATCTCCATTACCAGGACTCGGCGACTTAGTAATTAAGGGTGAGGAGTCTGAAATGGTTTTTTTCTGCAGCATATAAAGTTTATGTCTTCAGCAGTCCAGCTCATCAAAACTCCTGGGAAACATGGACTTCTGGAAGATCCCCAGATTTTTCCAAATGACATGACTCTTGATGGGATTGAAGAGGGGTCCATAGTTATCTGATACTTCTCTCTTGACTTTTTGGCAACAGCTTTATGGAGATAGAATTCACATACTATTACAATTCTCCCTTTTTAAGTGTATACATCAGAAGTTTTCACAATATTCAGAGTTGATTAACTATCACCACACTCAATTTTAAAAACATTTTCAGTTCACTGAAAATAACCCTATACTCTTTGGCCATCACATCTCAATCCACCTATTCTCCTGCCCCAGGCAATGACTAGTATACTTTCTATCTCTATAGCATTGCCTATTCTGGACATCTGTTATGAAAGGAATCTTAACAAAATATAGTCTTGAGACTTTTTTTTTTTTTTTTTTTACTTAGTGTAGCGTTTTTAAGGTTCATATCACTTTGTAGCATGAATTAATATTTCATTGCTTGCTTTTTTCTTTCTTTCTTTCTCTCTCTTTCCTTCTTACTATTTCTCTTTCTTTCTTTTCTGGGAGGGGCAGAGGGAGAAAGAGAATCTTAAGCAGACTCCACACCCAATGCAGAGCGCAATACGGGGCTTTATCCCATGACTGACTGAGATCATGACCTGAGCCAAAACCTAGAGTCAGATGCCCAACCGACTGAGCCACCCAGGTGCCTCTCTTTTCTTTTGATTTGTGAATCATCATTGTATGGGTTTATTTATTCATCAGTTGATGGACATTTGTTTACACTTTTGGGCTATAATGACTAATGGTGCTATTAATATTTTGGCTACACCATTTTACATCCCAAAGTGGGCTATACCATTTTATATTCCCACCAGCAATGTGTTAAGATTCTAGTTCTATTATATGCTTGCCAACACTCGTTATTATTTATATTTTTTTATTATAGCCATCCTAGTGGGCTGCCCCTTGAATCTTAAATCACACGTACCCATGCCTTATCGTTGTGATTTGTATTTTCTTTTTTTTTTTTTTTTAATGTTTATTTTTGAGAGAGAGAGAGAGAGCGCGTGCGGGGTAGGGGCAGAGAGAGAGTGAAACACAGAATCTGAAGCAGGCTCCAAGCTCTGAGCTGTCAGTACAGAGCCTGATGTGGGGCTCGTACTCATGGACTGTAAGATCATGACCTGAGCAAGTCAGACCCTTAACTGACTGAGCCATCCAGGCGCTCCATGGTTTGTGTTTTCTTACATTTAATTATGGGGATCTTTGTCTGAAAGGCTGTCTCTCGTAATTTGCTCATTGCTGTGCCCATGTGTTCACCCATCTTTGTGTTCCTTCTTTGTTACTGATCCTGCTGAACTCAAGACAGGGCTTGATGGCTGATTTTGGATATAGCACTGGCTGTTCTTGTAAATAAGAATAATAGAAGGTAATAGAAGATAGAGGTTTTGATACCTTCTATAGCAATAGGCTGTTTCTGGAGTTCCTGGATGACTTAGTCAGTGGAGCATGCGATTCTTGATCTCAGGGTCGTGAGTTTGGGCCCCACATTTGGGCATGGAGCCTACTCAAAAAAAAAAAAAAAAGTAAGCTGTTGAATTTTTTAAATTACTGTCCTCTGTTCTGATAATAGTTATATATTAAAATAAAGTGGGAGACCTGTGAGGGTGTATAGTCCTGTAATTGTCATTTGTGGAGAAGGAGAAGACTTGGTACCAATACCTTTTTATCCTCTTTTTAGGAAGTGGTTCAAAAGTGCATGTTAAATACAAAACTCATCTATAGTCTTAGAAATTAAGATAGTGGTTACAACCCCCGGTAGGTGGAGTAACTGGAAGGGGATTTCTAGGGTGCTGGTTTATCTTATGTTTTGTGATCTTAGAGGTTAAATAGATAATGTTCGTTTTGTGAGAGTTCATCAAGCTTTAAATTTAGAATATATGTTTCTGTTGTACTTCAGTAAAAGCTTAGGTTAAAAATCTTAACATTATTTAATCATATTTTTCTCCAGGCACATTAACTGCCATTTAATAAATACATTCCATTTTGAATCATACTTATTTATTACTTTTACATTATCACCATTCTTGTGTGTACATTGCATTGATGTAGGTGCATTAATCTCAAGTCCCATTGTTCAGCAACCCCTAATTTCAGAGAGAAAATACCCTTTCAGAGAAGGGTATGATTTAGATACCCTTAGATTAGTTCTAGGAAGTTTGGTTTTATGTTCTGCTCTACTGCTCTACTGAATGACCTTCTGCAACTCACAGTCTTAGCTGGAGTCTTTCTGTGTGTATCTAAAACTTTGAAAATGCAGTAATTGTATATTTTGTCTGTCAATGAGTTCAGATTCTCATCAGAGAATAGAGTAGTATGAAGAAAAGAACCATGGGAAAGAGAAGGTATATATATATATACTAGATCATTATTTATAGTAATCTTTCTAATACAGTAACCATCTAGATGTACAAAAAATAATTACCACTTTCAGGATACCAGGAGAAACACATGCACTAATCAGAATCTTTTGAATGCGAGTCCTTTAATCTATGATTACTGTAATAGGTTTTGAAGAAATTGTTAGATTTTGACCAAATATATTACTGAAGGTAGGAAGACACATAGTAAGGTAAGTTTTTGGTTAATAGAAGTTTTCAAGTAGGCTTATGTTCCATGATCTTTAGTATATTTCTAAAAATTGAGTATGTAGAAGAGGTGTCAGAGAAATATGCCTTAAAAGAACAGTAAAATGACTTATTACAGCCATTTTATATCCTGATATGTCTGGAAAAGACAGTTCTGCCTTATTACAGGGATGTTCTCAGTGGAATTTGAAACTCTTCAGTTAGTATAATAAAACACATTAACAATCTTTTTAATCTCTAATTGTGTCTTTTAGGCCTTCCTTAAAGTTTCCCATGTCTCAATGGACTCCTGAATATAACAAGCTCTATACCTTAAAAGTGGATATGAAGAGTGAGATTCCTTCTGATGCGCCAAAGACACAGGAGAGTCTGAAAGGGATCCTCTTGCATCCAGAGCCCATTGGGGCAGCCAAAAGTTTTCCTGCAGGAGTTGAGATGATTAACAGTAAAGTGGGGAATGAATTCTCTCATTTGTGTGATGATTCTCAAAAGCAAGAGAAGGACATGAATGGTAACCAACAAGAGCAAGAAAAAAGTGTTGTTGTGAGGAAAAAACGCAAAAGCCAGCAGGCTGGCCCTTCTTACATGCAAAATTGTGTTAAGGAGAACCAGGGAATATTAGGATTGAGGCAACACCTAGAAACTCCAAGCGATGAAGATAATGATTCCTCCTTTAGTGATTGTCTTTCTTCTCCTTCATCTAGTCTGCATTTTGGAGATTCTGATACTGTGACTTCGGATGAGGATAAAGAGGTCTCTGTAAGACATTCCCAGGCAATTTTGAGTGCTAAAAGTAGAACTCATAGTGCACGGTCCCAAAAGTGGCCTCGGACAGAGACAGAATCTGTTTCAGGATTGTTAATGAAAAGACCCTGTTTTCATAGCAATTCATTAAGGAGACTTCCATGCAGAAAGAGATTTGTAAAAAATTCCTCACAGAGGACACAGAAACAAAAAGAGAGGATTTTAATGCAGAGAAAAAAACGAGAAGTGTTAGCTCGAAGAAAATATGCATTGCTACCCAGTTCTAGTAGTTCCAGTGAGAATGACCTCAGCAGCGAATCCTCTTCCAGCTCATCAACTGAAGGAGAAGAAGATTTGTTTGTTTCTACCAGTGAAAACCACCAAAACAATCCAACTGTTCCCTCAGGTAAAAATGTTTCTTAAGTTGAGCAAAACCTGGAAGCTATATTGCATTGTGTTTGTGCTTAATTTTCTTCGACATTTTAGTGATATCATTGCTTTGAGAAGGAATCTGAGGCTCGATTAACTTTGATTTTTAACCCTAAATAAATTACCAAGTGTAGTATTAAACCATGACTCCAATTCTAAAATCCAGATTTTTTCACATAGCTCTGTGATGAATTTCTTTCACATTCAGCCACAGTAGTAACACTAAAAAAGTAATTAATATTATTTTTCCTTTAAGTACTCTGTTCTTATTGTTTACTAGTTACCTTGTCTTGATCTTTTTAACCGAAAAGTAATTTCAAGTATTTGAGAGGTGTTTTTATTCTAATACTAGAACACAAACTTTTAGTCCTGACACTGCTCAGCAGAGCACGTGATTAATCAGTTAAAATTGAATAACTGATAGAGGACTAGCTTGAGTGCACATTCCCCCCCTCACAGTATATATTATATTTAACTAGCGTAAGATTATGTACAGTCTCTGAAGTACAAGTATGTTCCATATATACCGTTTTTACTGTTTGTTGTAATTTAAAGGAAGTTGATGAACTGAGCATTGAATAAAGTCCGAACTGAGGGAAAAGATTAATTTCTTGTGAAAGAATGGGGGAGGAAGAGAGCTGTTTAAAGGGCTACGGTCATGGTTTCTGATAGTGACACAAAGGGTTCCCAGTCTTTGCCTGAGGTCCTGCGTGTCAAGGGTAGAGCCTGTTAATCTACTGTGCCAATATGCCATTTTCCCCTTTCTTTTCTCCTTCTGTATGGGCTACTTCCTTTTCCAAGACTCCCATTTCTATTTGTCTATCTGTGCTTTTAAAGTTTATTTATTTTGAGAGGGAGAGAGAGAGAGAGCGTGCACAGGCACACATATGGGAGGGGCAGAGAGAGAAGGGGAGAGAGAAGAATCCCTGACACGGGGCTCAAACTCACGAACCGTGAGATCATGACCTAAGCAGAAACCAGCAGTTGGAATCTTAACCGACTGAGCCCTGCAAGACCTCTTCCAAGTATTTGTTTTAAAGAATTCATTGCGATCATCTACAGTTGGGAGGAGGTTACAACAACCATTCTCTCTGGTCTTTAAGAAAGAGAGAGGCGAGAATAGGAGTTGTCTTGTTTAATTGCCATATTTTACATTTTGCCACGTATTTGCCATTTTTCTCAGATGGTTAGAATGTGAAGACTTGTTTGGGGAAGAGGGAGCACAGAGCCCAATTTCTGCTTGATATTAGTGAGGCAGAGTGGTTGGTGCTGTGAAGCAGAAGTTCCAAGGAGCTGGTATTTGCAGGAGGCACGAAGATAAGAGTTGATGTAGGTCCATATCAGTGTCTGTTTCCAGGAAGAAAGGAGTTCGTATACTCTCAACTCTTCAAGACAAATGCAAACTCTAGAATTCCTTTTTAAATCTTTTTTAATACTTTCTGTAGCATGTAGTTTTTACTGTCTTTCTCGGAAGAATTGCATTATTTCAACTACATAATATTTTCATACATTTAAGAGAAATGTTTGTCTCTGGAAACACAAATCCAAACTTTGAAACAAAATTCTTTTAATTTTTTTTCCTGGTTTTTAGACCAGTGTTTTGTTTTAAACTAATTTATTTGTTTTTAAAATAATGGTTTAATAAATAACATTCACATAGTATGGAATTTTAAAAATACCAAGAATGTTTAAAATAAAAAATAAAAGTTTACCACTTCTTAGGTCCCAATTTTATTACCCAGAGTATTCAGTTAGCAGTTTCTTCCCTTAGAAAATTTGGAAACATGTATAAGGGTAAATAAATACGGGTTTCTAAAATATTAGTGTGTATAGTTATCTCATTAAAAAAAATGGTTGCATAGTATTTCCTTTCTTGGATGTTTCATAATTTATTTAGCCAGGTTATGTTGATGAATATTTGCTGAATTGAACAGCCTTGTACATACAGTTTTGTATACCTATGTAAGCATATTTTCTGGAATAAATTCTAAAAGCATATAGGAAGTTAACATGCATTTAAAAATTTGCTAGTTACTGTTACCAGAATGCCCTCCAAGGAGTTTTCATCAAGTTCCTTTACCATCCAACAGTAGATGATGTCATGATGAGAGTAAAAATACCTAGCCCTTTTTGGCTATTTACTCCATGCCTGTAATGTTCTGAGTGTTTATATGTATTCACATTTCATTCTCCCAACATTCTTATGAAGTGTATTCTGTTTTTATCGCTCTCATATTACAGATGAAGCATTTGTAAAACCATTTTAGAATGATTTATATTTGGAATAAACTGAAATATTGATGGGACATAGCTCTATTATCAAGAAATTTCAGCTCTCAAAAACTGACCTGGATTCTTAAGAGATAGGTTTTTCTTCTAGACTTATTTTTAGGGCTGGCTTTCTGATTCCCAATTCCGGTATGTGTTAGTATATTGGAAATTAGGAGATGGTTGGAATATCTCAAATTTTAATTAGATTTATCTATTATACTTTAATAATATGATTTGTATGGATGGGTATTAGTTACTAGGGAGCTGCTAGGACAAATTTTTCACACACTATCCATCAACACTTACTGCTGTAGTGAGCTGATGGAAAGAATGATGTGTTATTTTGTTGTATCTTCAAACTTTCCAAGACGTAACAGTTGTATATAATTAACTGGTTTTACCAAATCATCTAAGAATGAGTTAAGTCAGTACCCTATATTGTATAACAAGCATTAGTTTAATTGTTGTAATCATTAGGTTTCTGGGAAATCTCTATTTGCCTCATCCTTGTTAATTGTTTTTTTAAACTTATTATGGCTCTCTATTTAATCAAAGGAAGTCAAAATGATATGTGACTTGGGTCGTTAGACATTGAGTTATTCCCAGTTGCCAGTTAGGTTGAGAATTTATACATCCAGTTTTGTTCCTGATAGTATTTTGCCAAGAGCTTCAGATACTTTAAAATAACTTAATAGAAGCTGAGTTTGAAAGTAGATGTTAATTTTATTGACATATTTCTGTGATTTATTCAGTGAACCTTATCTGAACTGCTGCTTAAATTTTTATATAGTCCTTGTATCAGCACTGGAAAATGCCCATTTATTTCCCAAATGTTGCTGTGTGATCTAATGACTATATTTTTATTTATAGCTTAAAAAATATGTGTGTGTGTGTGTGTGTATCCATCCGGCAGATATACATATTTTCCAAGTGCACTCTATATTGTATTGACTTAAGTGTTTTAAAAGTTTACTTTTATGGGCACCTGGGTGGGCTTATGAGTTCAAGCCCTGTGTTGGGCTATACAGCCTGGAGCCTACTTAAAAAAAAATTTACTTTTAAACTTTAAAAGATAACCTTTAAGATAAACTGGAAAAGTACCTCTGGAATTGTAGAGTCCTAATAACTAGGAATTATATTTGTAATATTTCATTTCTTCCTTTTCCAAAAATAACATTGATAGAGGAGGGGGGGTTGTTTGTTGTTATTTTTATATGGAAATGTTCACACATAAAAACAGAATTACACCTACATAATCTAGCTTCAGTTTTCAACATTCTGCCATGCTTTATCTCTCACCCCTCTTTTTTTTTTTTTTCTGGAGGATTTTGGAACAATTTCTAGGTAGCATACTTCTTAAGTTATTTTTATATTGCATATTTCCTGCAAACTGGTAGTTAGATCTAAAGCTTGAGTTAATTCAATTTCAGTTGACCAACACTTCCTTGGTGGTGCTGTTTATTTCCTGTTGTGTCACTTGTTAAAATTGATTAGAGGATTTAGATGGTGCCATTCTGATCCTTCCACTCTAAAGTTCCCCATCAACATTTCATGTAGTATTAGCTTTGATGATCTTGCCTGGATCCATTATTTCATTTATGTGTTGAAAAATGTTGACTTTCTATTTCTGTCATTCTGCTTACATTTATTAATGGAGGTTCTTCTACAAAGAATTCTTCAACTAATTGGTTACTCTGAAATGAGGTCCATATGGGAAAGGCAAGATGAATGCTTGATTTTACCACTTTTCAGAACAAATTGGTGCTCTAACAGTATCCAAAGAGGAGTTTTCACTTTCAGGTCTCATTATGAACTCATGGGTTTTAGCATAGTTGATACATTGTAGTCTTTTTATTCTTTTTGATGTTCAAATGTTTCACCTTTGGTCAGTGGGAGCATCTTCAAGTTGGGTTTATGTCCTTTTTGAATACCACCCCATGGTCTTTGACAAGATGGTCTCTGATACAACAGGATGGTCCAGACTCCTACTTTACATTTCCTGTCTCAAACCTGTAAACAACTATTTTTAAAAAAATACTCCTAATGAGAAGTTATAGTTAGAGGCTATAGACTGGGAATTAAGGTGTTTGTTGCTCTGCTGAGTTATTATTGCTTTTCAGTTTTTTTTTAATGCTTATTTATTTTGAGAGCGTGTGAGTGAGGAGGGTAGGTGCAGAGAGAGGGGGGGAGAGAGAGAGAATCCCAAACAGGCTCTGCACTGCTAGCGAAGAGCCGGACACAGTTCTTAAACCCACAAACCACAAAATCATGACCTGAGTTGAAACCCAACAGTGGGACAACCAACCGACTGAGCTACCCAGGTGCCCCACTTTTCAGTGTTTTTAATGGACAAAGTTAGGAATGTAAAGATTTTAGAAAGAGATAAATAATTAATTTATATGATTATTTCCATTGAAAGTTTAGGATTAGGATTTTTATGTAAACTTGTGTTTTATATTTGGATCTCTTTACTCTTAGATTAAAAACCGTGATTCTTAATAATAACAATCACTTTTTGGCTTTATCCTATACATACTATAAATACACATAAGTGAACATTCATAAATGAATACAAATGAAAATATATATAATTATTACTAACAGTAATGCTAGTAAGTATAGGATTTGGGGGGTTCCTTTTTGCTGTTGGCCAGTCTTCTGTGAGGTTATGCCACTGATGTACTATGCATTTATGTTCATTTGCTTTGTAGTTTTTCTTTTTTTAAGGGATTTGTTACAGTTTTTAATTTTGCGTTTTAATTATGTAAAATATTTACCTGGTTCCAAAGTCAAAATTTTTTGTAATTTTTTTTTAAAAAAATTGCTTACTTTGAGAGGGACAGAGAATGTGAGTGGGGGAGGGGCACAGAGAGAGAGACGGAGAATCTCAAGCACAGTGCAGAGCCTGATGTGGGGCTTGAACTCATGAAACTAAGATCATGACCTGAGCCAAAATCAGGAGTTGGATGCTTAGCTGAGTTACCCAAGGCACCCCAAAGTCATTCCTTTATTCATTGCTTTTCATTTCTGTTTATTTTATTTTTTTTACAGCTTTATAGTATTCCATTATGTAGTTATACTAAAGGATGTTCAGCCAATTTGTTGATGAATAGTTTGCAGCCAAAAGTGCTGTTACAAATAGCACTGTAGTGAATAACTTTTGGTATATGTTAATTAATATTTTTTGCCATTTTATCTTTGGAATAGAATTCTAGGAGGGGATTATTGGGCGAAAGATAAATGCATGTATTATTTTTAAGATAATGGCTAAATTTATTTCTTTGGGGATCATCACCATTTTTGATGCCCACCAGCAGTCTTTGAGAGTGCCTATTTGCCCAAAACCTTTCCACCAGAATTTATTGTCAGATTTTAGATTTTTTGTCCATGTGATAGGTAAGAAATAGTATGGCAGTATATTTTTAGTTTTTTAAATAAGTAATGTGTATCTTTTCATATGTTTAAAGGTCATTTTATTTTTTATGAGCAATGTCTTCATATCTTTTGCCTGTTTTTCTATCAGGATATTGGTCTTCATTCTTCCACTCATTTTTAGTGCTATATGGATATAAATGCTATATAATAACACATTTCCCCCAAATTTGTCATTAGTCCTTTGATTTTGTTACGCCTTTTTTACCATACCAAATTTTTTTGGTCAGTCACATTTATTGACCTTTATCTTTACTGTTTCTGGGTTTGAATCATAATTAGGAAAGTTTTTCCCACTTCAAGTTTATGGGAGAAATAACCCATTTTCCTCCCTGCTGCACCTCCCTTCTCTATTTACTTTTTATTTTACATTTAAAGCACAGATCTGTTTGATGTTTATCCTCATGTACAGTATGAAGAATGGCTCCATTTTTTTAATGTGGCTCTCCAGTTGTCCCAAATCATTAAAAAGTTTCTTTCTCCTATTGACTTGAGATACCATATTTGTTGTATGTTATATTTCCATAGGCATTTGGACCTATTTATGGAGTTTTCAGTATGTTGCACTGGTCTCTCCATATACTAGAAGCACACTGTTTTAATTATAGACACTTATATTTTCTTGGTTATTTTTGCCTGTTTATTCTTCCAAGTGATTTAAAAAAGGTTTTTAATTAAAAGAATTTTTTTTGTAATGTGTACTTATTTTTGGGGGAGAGAGTGCGAGCGGAGGAGGGGGAGAGTGAGAGAGAGAGAGAGATAGAGAGAGAGAGAGAGAGAATCCAAAGCAGGCTCCAGGCTTCACGCTGGTTAGTACAGAGCCCGACACGGGGCTCGAACTCACGAACAGTGAGATCATGACCGGAGCCAAAGTCTGACATTCACCCGGCTAGACCACCCAGGTGCCCCCTAAATGAACTTATAATTAGCATGTTTATCTGAGGATAGTGGTAGTGGGGAAACATATAAAGGTATTGTTATTGGGATTGTATTTGTTGGCTAAATTAGAGTGAACTGACATATTTAGTATTTTCTGTGTTCCTATTCAAGATTGTGGCATGTCTTTTCATTTGTTGAAGTCTTGTATCTGGCAGGGAATGTTTTATAGTGTTATTTATTCATTCATTCATTCATTTATAGAAAACAGCTTTATTGGGGATACCTGGGTAGCTCAGTTGATACTGGGTAGGCCTGCATTGGGCTCTGCGCTAACAGTGTGGAGCCTGTTTGGGATTCTCTCTCTCCCTCTCTTTCCGCCCCTCCCCCACTCTCATGCTCACATGTGCTCACTCTCTCAAAACTTAAAAAAAAAAAGCTTTATTGAGGTATAATTTACATACTATAAAATTCATCCATTTTAAGGGGCACCTGGGTGGCTCAGTCAGCTAAGCGTCCAACTTCAGCTCATGTCATGATCTCATGGTCTGTGGGTTTGAGCCCCGCGTCGGGCTCTGTGCTGACAGCCTGGAGCCTGCTTCAGATTCTGCATCTCCTTCTCTGCCCTTCCTCCACTCGCACTCTGTCTCTCTCCAAAAGTAAATAAACATTAAAAAAATATTCATCCATTTTAAGTATATGATTCGATTTTTTTTAGTAAATATAGGGTTGTGCAACCACCCCCACAGTACGGTTTTACAACATTTCCATTAATCCCAAAAGATCCATCCTGCTCGTTTGCAGTTAATCCCTGTCCACCCTCAGACATACACAACCTAGTCTATTGCTGTCTCTAAGGACTTGCCTTTTCTGGACATTTCCTATAAGCAAAATACAATCTGTGATCTTTTGTGTCTGGTTTTTTCCCCTAAGTTTAATGTTTTTGAGGTTCACCCATGTTGTCACAGCTAGCAGTGATGACTGTCTATTTACTATTTAGTTTTTTTTATAGTATTCCATTAGATGGCTGTACCACATTTTGTTTACCCATTTTTCAGATGATTGACATTGAATTGTTTCCAGTAATTGGCTATTGTGAATAATGGTATTGTGTATGTTTTCATTTCTGTTGGCTAGATATCCAACAGAAAAATCCCAAAGAGGAGTCAAAGTTGTAGCAACAACTTCTGTAAGTTTGTTACTGCAAATGACAGGAGCAGTAGCAAAAGCGGCTATTAGCAGGAAGATGCTTTTGATAGTAACTGGCATCACCACGTTGAGTACTTACGGCACTGTTGGCACTGTGATGTAGTTTTTATGAAGAGTATGAGTTTTAGGGGCACCTGGGTGGCTTAGTCAGTTAAGCATCTGACTTTGGCTCAAGTCATGATTTCACAGTTCATGGGTTCAAACTATGGGTTCGAGCCCCACGTCAGCCTCTGTGATATCAACTCAGTGAAATATACACTTAAAATGGATGAAATTTTTAGCTCTCAGTATTCTTAGGGGGAAATTGTTTTCAAAAACCATGACTTGTAAACTCTTGGCAGACTTTGATGTAGACATGTAATAGTAATGAACAGAGAGGAAAGTTTTTAAAAAGATTAAAAAAAAAAAGACAATGACACCTTTATGAAAAATACAGCAAGGGAAGAAATGGAACAGGACTGTTGTTGTGTTTTTTTTTTAACCACCTTAACCATTAAAAAATTTTTTTTTAATTTAAGAGAGAGCACACAAGTAGGGGAGAGGAGGACAGAGGGAGAGAGAGAGAATCTTAAGCAGACTCCATGCTCAGTGTGGAGCCTGTTGTGGGGTTTGATCCCACAACCCTGTGATCATGACCTGAGATGAAATAAAGAGTTGGACGCTCAAGTGACTGAGCCACCCATGTGCCCCTCCATCTTAACCATTTTTAAGTGTACATTTAAGTAGTATTAAGTATATCCACATTGTTGTGAAACATATCTCTAGAACTTTTCCTCTGGCAATCTGAAACTCTGTAAATAACTCCTTTTCCCCTCTCCCCTCAGCCTTGGTAACCACGACTTTACTTTCTTCATGAATTTGACTGCTTTAGGTCCACACATAAGTAGAATTAATACAGTATTTAAAAATTTTTTGTAATTGGCTGATTTCACTTAGCATAGTGTCCTTAAAATTTGTTCATGTCATAGAATGTGAGTTTGTTCCTTTTAAAGGCTGAATAATACTCCATTGTATGCATATACAATATTTTGTTTATCCATTTACCCATTGATGGATATTTGGGTTGTTTTCACCTTTTTGGCTATGAGCATGGGTGTGCAAAGTATCTCCTTGAGACAAAATGTGAATTTTATTTTTATCCTTTTTTTATTCATATATTTTTAAAAATTTTATCTATTCTTTAAATTTTATTTTGGAGAATGAGAGAGAGAGATCTAGTTAGGGAGAGGGACAGAGAGAGGGAGAGAATCTTAAGCAGGCTCCATGCTCAGTGCAGAGCCCAATGTGGGGCTTGATCCCACAATCCTAGTATCATGACCTGAGCCGAAATCAAGAGTAGGACGCTCAACCAACTGAGCCACCCAGGCGCCACAAAATGTGAATTTTAAAGTATGAAAGTCATATCTTAGAGAAGATGTTTAAAAAAATAGAATTACTCTGATGTAACAATCTGTGTCAAAGGAGATGAATAGATGACATTAAAATATAACCTAAAACATGTAACAATATTTAAGGTAGGTATCAAAATTTAACGGGAAAATAAAGAATTTTTCAGTAAATGGTTTGGGGATACCTAATTAGCCATGGAGAGAGAGGGTCAGATTCTATTTATAATCTTATCTAAAGCTATAAACAAAAATTAGTTCTAGATGAAGTCAATAATTAAGGAAACACATTGAACAAAATATAGTATGTATCTGTCCTAATTAAGGATGCACTTTGCAAACTTAGAGCAGTTTAGCAAAGAACTACAAAAGAAATGACAGATCTCATAACTTAAAAACAAAGAGCTGGAGCCCCTTGGTGGCTCAGTCGAAGGTTAAGCAGCGACTCTTGATTTCAGCTCAGGTCATGATCTCATGGTTCATGAGTTCAAGGCCCTGCATCGGGCTCTGTGCTCTCAGCATGAGGCCTCCGATCCTTTGTCTCCCTCTTTCCGCCCCTTCCCTGCGCTCTGTCTCTCTCTAAAATAAATAAACATTTTAAAAAAGTTTTTTTAAGCAAATTTGAAAAAAGCTACTTTGTATTTCTTAAAAGAATACCATATCTCATAAATAAAAACTATTTTGTGTAAAACATACAGTAAATGTGCTCTTTATTTTAGGTATTAGAGAGTTGTTATAGAATGTGAATATCTTAGATAAGATCTTAATCCCTTTAGATATTACAGGATTAATATTTCTAAATAAGGTCATACAAATTAATATGGAAACGACTAAGAGTTGTAAAGAACAAACAAATCAAAAAAGAGGAAATAAACATACGAAGATGCACAGATTAAGAGAGTAAGTACTGTTTTCACTATGTATATTTAGCTCTGTTTTTTAAAGAAACTTTAGTTTGACAGGTAGAACTTTTACTTTTATAATGAATTTCATAGCCTTCAAAGTCAAAGTAAAAATTTTTGTCTGTCAGTTTAAAACATTTTTCCTTTTTGTTTCCAGGAAGTATCGATGAAGATGTTGTGGTGATAGAAGCTTCCTCCACTCCCCAGGTCACTGCCAATGAAGAAATTAATGTTACCTCAACTGACAGTGAGGTGGAGATTGTAACAGTTGGAGAAAGCTATCGGTATGGTTTTAATTCCTAGTGGTGTATGTGAAGTTTTAAATATAAATATTTAAGCATTTGTGCTGCAGGTATTTGGATTCTTTTATTTTATTTTATTTTATTTTTTTTGAAACCTTGTTTGAACATATACCAGATGAGCGGTTTTCAAACCAGGTTGCATTAGACTCACCTGGGAAGATAATAAAGTAAAGATAAAGTTGTTCCCTGGGTCATATTCCAGACCAGCAGAAAAGCACTGCAAGTATACGGTGAGAGTTAAGAATTATTGCTGTAGGTAAACAGTAATTTTATTTAGTGCTTTATAAAATTTAGTTTGTTTTATGATTCAGAGTTCATGCCTTCTTTGAATTTTAGATGTAAATAAAACATAAGTATTAGGAATGGTACTAAAATTAAAAGTATTAAAAAATATTAAGGCATATTGATATTGATGTATTCCTTTTTTCATAATCTTATTTGTTTCAAGATCTCATTGAGACCAGTGAAATTTGTGCTATTAGGGCAACTTAGGATAAAACATATATAAAATATTTTTTTTGTCCTTCACTCAGTAATTTCATCTAAGCCCTGAACTAGAAAATGAAAATTTCTCATTTCTTGATAAATAACTGGAAATGACATTGCCCTTTTGTGAATTACTTTGACCAAAAGAAAAAAAGAAAAGAAAAAGAAAAAAGAAAGAAAAAAAAGAAACCCTAACACTGTTCATCTTGTGCTTTAGATGATTACAGATATTGATAAGAGAAGGAGTAAAGTGTTCCTTTACTCCATTTGATATACCAAAGTAATCTATGGATGAAACTTAATTTTTGTGTTGGAAAGAATTTAGAAATGCATTTGCTCATTGTATTTTAATTTGTATTGTTACTTATTTAAAAATATTTTTATTTTGGAGGCATGTTACAAGCATACTTAGAATGTGCTTCTCTATTTGTACTTTCCCATTTAAGTTTTAAATGATTTTCCTAGACTCTGAGGAAAATTAATACTACATGGTAGGTGCCACAGTTAATCCTGTGACTGTATAGCACTACTCAGTTTTGTTTTTTTTTTTATGTTTTTATTTATTTTTGAGAGAGAGAGAGACAGCGTGAGCAGGGGAGGGTCAGAGAGAGGGAGACACAGAATCCGAAGACAGGCTCCAGGCTCTGAGCTAGCTGTCAGCACAGAGCCTGATGTGGGGCTTGAACCCACGAACCGTGAGATCATGACCCGAGCCAAAGTCGGACGCTTAACTGACTGAGCCACCCAGGCACCCCAACACTACTCAGTTTTTATGAGCTACAAGGATTGCTGAAATGAAAGACCTATCTTTGTGGAACTGGAGATCTTTCATGTTGTGGAGGTGCTGAATGTTCAAGCAGATGCATTTACCGTAGTAATGGACCATGGTCTTGAAAAAGACACACAGTGCTCATGGCCCATATTTATTTTCCTTATTGTTACATAGGGTATTAACTTTGTCACTTTAGCTGGCTTTTGGCCTTTTCTCTCTGAGAATGTATCCAGGGGCTCTTGGCTGGCTCAGTTGGTAGAGCATGAGACCTGAGACACTTGATCTCAGGGTTGTGGGTTCAAGCCCCATGTTCCTTATACATCAGGTATTTAGTATAATATTTAAAGGTTTCAGAAACTGCAAAGTGGACCTGGAATTTTTCTGCAGTTATTAAGAGCTTCCCAGAAATAAGAAGACTATTTAGTCTCATTACAGACTCTTGCTTTCTCAAGAATTTTAAATAGTGATCTCTCTTTTCAACCAAAACCATTTCATCCTGAGATATTTGTTTACTATCATGCCCCAATCTACACAATTCTTGCTGGAATGCAGTGTTTTTTTTTTGTTTTTTTTTTTTTTGCCGTGTCTCAGGAATTCACCTTTATACTCCTGTTTACTTGAAAATTTCATTTTAGAATTTGAGCTTCTTTCTAAATTCTTAGGGTCTACAATTCATTTTCAGCCCAGTTCTTTTCTGAGCTTACATCCCCGATGACTACATATTAATGGATCTGGTTCACCCTTTCCATACATGCTAACAATAAGCTTCTTTTTTTTTCTTAAAGATTATTGTTTTTTAGTAGTCTCTATACCTAACGTGGGGCTTGAACTCACAACTCCCAAATCAAGAATTTCATGTTTTTCCAACTGAGCCATCCAGGCACCGCTAACAATAAGCTTTTAAGCAGTTTTACATTCAGTTTGGGCAAGAGGAAAAACCAACTCATAAGCCCCACCTTTCTAAAACACTTATTTTTCTCCTGAATCCTGAATAATGTCCCTCTGAACCCTCAGTTCAGATTATTATAGTGAATCCTTACACATTTTTTAAATACTTGTAGATAATTTAGTGGTATACAATACCACGCACATAATAAAAGACGACCTTAGTGTTAGGTGTTGAGGGTTTGTGATTATGTGCTTTAAAAGCATAAAGTGGGGCCGCCTGGGTGGCTTGGACAGTTAAGCGTCCAACTTCAGCTCAGGTCATGATCTCACAGTTCGTGGGTTCAGAGCCTGCTCAGAGCCTGGAGCCTGTTTCAGATTCTGTCTCCCTCTCCTTCTCTGCCCCTCCCCTGCTGTGCTCTCTCTCTCTCTTTCTCAAAAATAAACATTTAAAAAAAGAAAAGCATAAAGTAGCTCAAACAAGTGATGTTTCTTATGACTACCAAACTAGTAAACTAGCTGCCACTATCTTTCCTTACCTGTCCTAATGCCAGGAAATCTCTGGTGCCTTGAATCTTTAAAAGAATTTTATTTTAGATGTTAAATCTTTTTTAGGACAATACCAGAAACTTATCTTGGTTTAGGACTCTCAAAGACATGTTTTACAAATTCAATCTGGACTCAACATCTAGGATTGTGTCAGTGTTATTTAATATTTAAGGTGCTGGTGTTTTTGTTACTTTACCTGTGGTGAATAATTTTAGGTATTAAATAAACTGTAAATACTGGATTACAACCCAGTGAATATTCAAAATAACCATTGAAAAGAGAGCAGCATTCTTGAAACAGAATCCTGTATTTTATACCAGTGATTGGTCTTACATATCATTCAGATATTCTCAGGTCAGTTGGTTGGTGAACATTTGTTGAACATTTCATTCAGCAAATGTTTTATTGAATGCCAGGCCAACGTTGTGCTAGTCATAATTTTTAATTCTGTTACCATTATTATTTCCTTGCAGAAGAAACTTTAAAACTTGACAACATATTTTGCAAGAAAGGCTTATAATTTCTTGGGAACTAAAATTTATGTTCATTTTTTATATTTACTAACTGAATGTTGATGTCATTTAAGGTCTCGTTCAACTCTTGGACACTCCAGATCTCATTGGAGCCAAGGTTCAAATTCTCATACAAGTCGGCCACAGGAGCCACGGAACCGCAGTAGGATCTCTACTGTTATACAACCCTTGAGGCAAAATGCAGCAGAAGTTGTGGACCTTACTGTTGATGAAGATGGTAAGTTGGATTAGTAACAGTATAGAGTTATGAAGAGAACTGATAAAATCAGATACCTTGGAAATTCCTAAAATGAAACTCCTGCTGTTGTTTCCAGGTTATATTATTAAACTACAGGAAAGTTGTTGGATATCCTAATCTTATTTTTCACTTGATATAATTACCTCAATTTGTAAATTGTGCCTAAAATTCCTTTTGTTGTTTTGTTGCTCAGTAGTTATTTTCTCAGGAAAAAAATATTTTTACAAGTGGCAGTTTGATATACCCTCAGACTTACCTATTACTTTCATTTATAATATTATTGTCATACTTTAACTTTGTATGAAAAATAGATATGACAGGGGCGCCTCGGTAGCTCAGTTGGGTAAGTGTCGGATTTTGGCTCAGGTTATAATCTTGCAGTCCGTGAGTGTGAGCCCCGCGTCAGGCTCTGTGCTGACAGCTCAGAGCCTGGAGCCTGCTTCAGATTCTGTGTCTCTGTCTCTCTCTGCCCCTCCCCGGCTGGTGTTTTCTCTCTCTCTCAAAAATAAATATACATTAAAAAAAAATTCTTTTTAATAAAAAATAGAAATGACACTTTTTAAATACAACAGAAAAGCAATATAACTTGAATTTATGTGGTTAATACTAGTTATTTGAAATGTCAGAATTATTTTAAAAATTATGTCATCCTCTAATATTACTGGTACCTTTGTGCTGCTCAGGTGTAGTGTTTTCTTTCAGGTGTAGTAATTTCAGGTTACAATTACATCCAAGTAACTAAGAAAAGAACGCTAAAATTGGAAAACGGAGGTCAAGGAAAGTGGTAGCATGTATGAATATGTGAATATTTATGTGTAGATTTTCCCACACAGTGAGAATTACTTTCAGGGTATTAGTTCCATCTTAGAAGGAAATGGTCAATTATAATTTCCTTGAAGGAAGATGATAAGCCTTATATCAATTTGTTAGCTGTAAATTGGAGGAAGGATACGTAATGTAGGTAGAAAGAGAGGCCTTGTGCAATCAGCTCTTGTATGGATTGTTTGAAGCTTGGGTGATCACAGCTTTCAGTGTATCACTACTTTTAATTAAGATGTTTATGAAGAGGTAATTTATTCCTACTGTCTGCATTTCATTCAGCCATGTCTCAGCTTTTATTCTGAAGTGCTGTAAATTATTTGTAAGACCGTGATTAATATATTAGGGATTCATTAAAGATTACTCAGTTAATTAAATTAAATTAGGATTACTATGTTGGAAACTGTGTGTTTTCCCCTGTGACGTCTGCCAGCCAGTAAATAGGAAAAGGTGACAGAGTAGTCTTTTAACCCACTGGAATTAGTTCAACCAGAATACTTTCACTAGGTTATAAGTATTCCAGTGATCAGTAGATGCCTTCTTCTCCCTACTAGTTTCTCTCAGTGGAAGACATCTATCTTATTAAAAGTAAATCCAAAAAACTAAGTATATCAGTTGACCAGTGGTTCTTACGTGGTGACCATTTTGTGCCCCTGAAGATATTCGGCAATATCTACAGACATTTTTGGTTCTTACAGTTGGGGGAGAGTACTGCTTAACATCTAATGGTTTGAGGCCTCGGATGTCACTAAACATCCTACAAGGCACAGGACAGCCATGCCTGTACCCTGACTCCCATCCCTAGCAAAGAATTACCCAACCCAAACTGTCAATACTGCTAAGGTTGAGAAATGAGATATGCCATTTGCAAATAAACAGAGGTTCCTTCCTCCTCTTTTTATGCATAAGCAAATATATTTGTTTAAGAATCCAGAGTACAGTGTCCCATGTAGATCAGCAGGTACTATTTGTGTTTTCAGGAATCAGCTCAGCACACTGCATTGTATAGAATAGTTTGTCTCTGCTTATTCTGTATCATATTAAGAGAGTCCTTTCTCTGTTCTAATTGTTGTGACTGTGCTTTGGACAGACTTATTTTCACTTCTTAAACAACTATTTTCCAGTCAGTCTGAAATATAACTTGTACATAAGTTAAGGTCTGCCTGAAATTTCTTTTACTTTCTACAAAAGTTTTAATTTTCAATAGAAAGCACTGATGATTATCAATATTTGCAAAAAAAATTTTCGAAAGAGGCATGTAAAAAAAAGACTAACTGTTAAAAATCATAGTTAATGTTTAAGTAGTTACTGTATGTAAACCATTATGCAGAGTGCTTTATTGTGTGACCTCAATTCATCCTAACAATAGTTGTGTGAAGAAAAATCTGTACTTTCCAAGTTCTACAGATGAGGAAATGGAGAGTGTTTAAGTAACTTATCCGTGATTGTAGTGTCAGTGGTGAGATCAGAATTGCTTATCTAATAAGCAGTCTGTCTCTAGAATCCATTCTGTACCAGAGAACGTGTAGTTTGTAATAGTGTTCTGACAGCCTATGACAAAGTGTATGAAAATAGTAAAGGGGCTTTTACTTTCCTTTTCTCATGTTCTTCTTTTTGATAGATCAGAAAATTTACATAATTGTTGTCCAAAAAACTGTGATAATCACCTGAATGTTAGAATATGTATATATGTTGATTTTTTAAAATGCAGTAATTGTATTTTAGTAACGTCATTTTAATGTCACACACTAGCTTATGAAAACTTTTAAAAGTTTGTTTTAATAATTACAAAAATGTTACTGTGAATTAAAATATAACCCATTACCTGATCTATTTTGAAATGCTAAATAAACATTTTGTATTTTGCAGAACCTACTGTAGTACCAACCACTTCTGCAAGAATGGAATCACAGACCACAAGCACTTCCATTAACAATTCAAATCCATCTACCTCTGAGCAGGCCTCTGATACTGCTTCAGCTGTCACTGGTAGCCAACCCCCCCCAGTGTCAGAGACTTCAGCTACTCTTACAAGCAATAGTATGACTGGTACTTCTATAGGAGGTATGTAATAAAGTGGGGGAGCACTGTTTTTCATTACTCTTGTTAGAAAAAGTATTGTTGTTTTTAAGATTTTAGCTATATTAGCAAGAGCATACTTGTAGAATAAATCCTGTGTGAGCAAAATAATCTCTTTAGAATTAGACTATGATTTCATATGAGTTTGTATGCTATATATTACCAAAGTGTCATAGCTCAACTCAAAGAGATCAGTGAGAATGAAATGGCTGACCAAAAATATGAGCAAGGAAAGAAAAGAATAGGTAAATTGAACTTCATCAAAATTTAAAACTTTTGTACATCAAACATTATCTAGAAAGTGAAAAGAGAGCCTACAGAGTGGAATAAAAATACTTGAAAATCATATATTTGATAAGGATCTTGTATCTAGACTATATAAAGAGCTTACACAGCTCAACAATAAAAAGACAGATAACCGCAGTTTAAAAGTGGGCAGAGAATTTGCATAGGTATTTTTCCCAAGAAGATAACACAGTTAATCAAGAGGACATGAAAACAGCATAATTAGTTATTAGAGAAATGCAAATCCAAACCACAGTGAAGTATTATTTTATCCTCATCAGGATGTCTGTTACTCAAAAAAACAAAACAAAACAAAACAAAAAAACCCAAAGAACAGGAAATCAGAAAATAGCCAGTGTTGACAAGAACCAAGAGGAATTGGAACCCTAATTAACATCTGGTGGGAATGTAAAATGGTACAGCTGCCTTGGAAAACACTTTGGCAGTTCCTCAAAAAGTTAAACCGTAGTTACCATATGACCTACAGTCCCACTCCCAAGTATGTCCCCAAAAGAATTGAAAATGAGGATGAGGGTTTTGAAAACCATTTGATGTCCATTCTCTCAGTTTCCTTTTTGTTTGTTCTTTTGGTGTCATATCTAAGAAACCATTTCCTAACCCAGGGTCACAAAGATATTCTCCTATGTCTTAAGTGTGTTCAGCTCTTACCTCAGATTATTATGTTTCAGTTAGCAATGACATCTCTGGTTCTTTCTCCTGTAAGATGTTTAACTGAGCATTAAGCTGGCCTTCTTTTGCTCCTGGATAGCAGCACAGAGATAGGAATTTGTTAACCATTCACTAACAGCAATATTGTAGACTCTGTATCTCATAGATTGACTATATCAGCATTAATAATGAAACCACGTTATGTTTTCTATCATTTTTTACTTTTATTATTTTATAAAAAAAAAATTTTTTTAATGTTTAGTTTTGAGAGACAGAGGGCAAGTGGAGGAGGGGCAGAGAGGGAGACACAGAATCCCCAGCAGGCACCAGGCTCTGAGCTGTCAGCACAGAGGTCGACATGGGACTTGAACTCAGAAACCGTGAGATCATGACCTGAGCTGAAGTTGGATGCTTAACCTACTGAGCCACCCAGGCAGCCCTGTTTTTTACTTTTAATAGTATCTTATTTCTTTTACAGTATCCTCATAAGTTACATTGAATAGATTAGGAAATCTCCTTGTGGCTGGATTAGGTCCTTTCTGTGAGAAATCTAGAGTAGAAACCAGAATTCAAGGAGATTTCCCAAAAGTATCTTTTAAATACTATATTCTTTGAAAAAAAATGTAGGCAGAAATGAAATGCACTAGTTTTTATTTCATTTATTGAGTGTATACTCTTTCCTGAGTACTGAATATCTTCTGTATTATTTTATGTGTTATTCTTAAAAACTTTTTTGTTGTTAATATTATTCTTCCCATTTCAGAAATGAAGAAATCTGGAAGTTAAATACTTTGAAAGTCAATAATAATCTTTGAGGCACAGATTTGAACTTTTCTCATTCATTCCTTTCTCCTGGTAGCTATATGTACTCTCTTTCTTGTCTAGATTTTCTGTGACACAGTCCCAACTTTATTTTAATTCTGTCTCAAAGCTTTTATCTGTTTATTTTTTAAGACTCTTGTCACTTAGAATTCGCATCTTATATCTAAGATAGTGATGACATTACTAAACATTACATTTTATATCTAAGATAGTAATGACATTACTGAACGGTTTCTAATGATACTATTTTAACTATATTGATGGTTACCTTTGGGATAGACTTGTTTGTGTTGTGTTTCTTGAGACTAGGAGAACCTTGTTCCAGGCCAAATTGTTCCTCTGTACATCTGATAGAAGTACATACAGATATTCAGGCTACACGAGGGGCACTCAGTTCTGCTGCCTTCATTTCCTGCTAAGACTCTGTAGAACATCAATCTCCTATTTTCTTTAGATCCTGTCCTTACTTTGCACCTTCTTGCATATTTCCAACCTTGAATCATTCAAGCCATCTAGCTTTACTCCTATCCAGGTTTTTAGATGGGGCTGGTGAAAATCATAGAATAAAGCATATTGATGCCTCATAAATTTATGGTATCTAATCTTGGGCTTTTGGTAATAAGTTGCCATAGGGTGATGTATCTCAATTAATTCCCTGTCCTTCTTCTCAGTGGCAGTTTTAAAATTTCCTCATTCTCCTCAAGATTGTGATTTCCCCAGGGAAGTATAAAAAGTAAATGAAGGTTCTTGAGCACTCATAACTTCCAACCCTCCCATGAAAACTTTTATATCTATCCCTTGTCTTCTAATTCCTGGTCTTTTAACTCTTTCCTATACCTTCTAGTCCCTGTATTCATCTTCTACCTCTTGTCCCTTCCTGTGTCCTTGTCCTTGCTTTAACAGTTATCTTTTCTATGTCTTCAGCATCTTTATCTGTTACCTTACTATTCACATGTACGTTTGTGTTAAGTCTATGCGCACTTAAAAGCATCTTCTATACCTTAAACTCCTTCCTTTAGCTTGCTTCTGACTTTTGTTAAAACAAACATGGTGTTAAGAAATCTGGCAGTAATCTTCTCATCTCTGTTTTCTCCTAGGGTCCTATTCATATCCTTTCTCACTGGCCCATCTCATAACTGCACGTTTTCAACTACCACGTGCAGTATGCCAGTGACCTTCCATTTTGTGTTTCCAGAGCGCTCTCTTTGTTTTAAACTTTTATATCCAGCTGCCTCTTGGACATTTCCTCTGGACCATTCTGCAGTCACCTCACACTCAACATGCCCAAGCAGCTCATCATCTGTCTGAGTTTCCCATGTGTTCTTGTTTTGTGCATGCATGATATCTTACGTATTCATTTATTCAAATGTTTATTGATTACACACTGCGAATCAGGCACTGTCCTAGGCACTGGGAACAAAACATAAATTCTGGGCCCTCACAGAACTAATATTCTAGTGGATAATAATAGCTAACATCTGTTGAGCTTATAATATTGGTCCATGATTTATCTATATTCTGATTTTTTTGTAATAACTTACGAGGCAGATTCTTCTTCTTATTTTACAGGTAAAGTTACTTGCCTATGGTTATGTGGTAGTGGAGCAACAATTCATACCTAGGAAGCCTGGTTTGGAGCCCATACTCTTCCTTTCTGCCAGGATTTCTTAACCTTGACACTACTGTCTTTGTGTTACACAGTTCCTTGGGGTGGGGGGCAGCTTCCTTGTGCATTGTAGGACATTTAGCAGCATTTTTGGCCGATGCCCACTAAATACCAGTAGTACCACTTCCCCTGCAGTTGTGACAACCAAAAATGTCCCCAGGTGTTGCCATATGTTTCCTGGGGGGCAACATTGCTCTGTGCTTATAATGCTGGTTGATTTAAATCTTACATTGTTTCTATACTTGATGGTGATCTCCTTGAGGACTAAAGATCAAGTTACTCTCTTCTTAGCACTTAGCTCCATCATGCCTCTTTTCCCTTTTGAGGTTAACTTATATTTAGCAAGGGCTTATTGAGCACCTACATTGTGCAGGCCTGTTTCTAGTTGCTAGAGATAAAACAACAGAGGCAGACAACAACACAAGTTCTTTTAAAGGCCAGGACTTTCATTTTCACCATTGTATTTTCCAGTACCTTTTGTAGATTCTTTACCATGATGCCATTATTATGTGTAAGACTTGCCACATGAATGAATAAATGCATGAGTACATCTCAGTAATCCTGCTAGAATTACAAGAAAATACTTCAACCAGCGATTACTGGGCTGTGGAATTAGTTTCTCTGGTGCAGGTTTGTTATTGAACCATTTTAGAGGACACTCTGTGAGCTGATTTTAATAAAAAGGAAGTGTTTTATTTGTTTGATCAGGTCTTTATATTTCACTTGTAATATATGGCAGTTTTCCTTGGTCAGTAATTCTCGAACAAGAGAGATCCAGTTGGCTTTGCTTAGGATTCCTAGCCTGTTTGGGCAAAAAAGAGAAAATAGATTATTAATTTAATGGGAAGCAAACTGTACCCTAAGAAGTCAAACCATAAGGTCAGTCTTCTTTTTGAGGCTGAACTGTTAAGTGATGTGATCCCTTAAATAATGTGTTCAGCTGTAAATATATTATAGTCTTTTTTTAATATATTATAGTCATTATGTTCCTCTCATCTCACTCTGATTTTTATATTAGAAATATTTGAAGACCCAGAGGGCAAGTTCTTTCTGAATGAATAAAATCCTTTCTACCACTTCAGTCACAGCCTTACTACTTTACAGATCTTTTGCTCTGATTATACATTCCTCTCCTAAATTTTAGAGTTCCACATAATCCTTAAATAACTGGATTTGTAAAATTAAAAGCATCTGAATTGGAAGGTGATTTAGTCTACGCACTGAATGGATTTAGTGTTCCAGAGGTTTGATCTTTTTCTATGAAGTAACACAATAAATGATACTCATTCGTACACTATTTTGGCATGGGAGCTGAGATAAAACCCTTAAAATGTTGCCAGAAGTAAAGCTACTGTAATAGTTATTGCTACAACTATTACACCATATAGAAAATAATTAATGTTTGATTCAGCATAGCAAAGATAGCCTGTTGATCATGGTCTGTTCCTGATAAGCTGGTTATAAATTTGTCCAGATTATATAAGAAAATTGGAATGTAAATGAATGAAAGTGACATAATTATGGAACTGACTTTGAATCTGCTATAATTTATGTTTTAAAAGTAAACACATGGGGCGCCTGAGTAGCTCAGTGGGTTGAATGTCCAACTCTTGATTTCAACTCAGGTCACCATCTCACCGTTCATCAGATCGAGCCACGTGTTGGCCTCTGTGCTTCAGTCCAGAGCCTGCTTGGGATTCTCTCTCTCCCTGTCTGCCCCTCTTCCTCCTGCTCATGTTTCCCCTTTCTCTCTCTCAGAATAAATAAACGTAAAAAAAAAAAAAGTACCTTGTTGACTTTTCTTTTTTTTCTTTTTTTTGGTTACAAATTATTTGTAATGTTTAACTTCTCAACTGATTGCTAATAAGGTAATACTAATTTTGGGAGGCAAAAAAATTTATAATTTTTTTTCCTATAAGTTCACAGGTTCCTGAATTACACTTCAAAGATTAAAAACCTTAACAATAGAGTACAAGAAATTAGCCTAAATAGGACAGACCAGGAGCTTGGAAAAAAACAATGTACAGAGATTTAGAATGGAGATACTGCCTAACAGGGTTTGGATCACAGACCTTGCCCAGAAGAGAATCAGGAAAGGCAGGATAAGACATGTATGAGAGAGCAGACCCAGGAGAATTACAGGGAGGTTTGCTGCAATCAGACATATCAACCAGAGCCTTCAGCACTCCACCCAGATTCATTTTTGTGAGCCTGTAAATTCCCTTTATTATTTTAGCCAGTTTGAGTTGGATTTTTTGTATTGTTTCTGAGTAACTAGAAGATTCCAAATTGGGAAAGCCTGGGTGGCTCAGTCGGTTGAGCATCCGACTTCGGCTCAGGTCATGATCTCACAGTTCATGGGTTTGAGCCCCGCGTCGGGCTCTGTGCAGACTGCTAGCTCAGAGCCTGGAGCCTGCTTCAGATTCTGTGTCTCTTTCTCTCTGTGCCCCTCCCCTGTTCATGCTCTGTCTCTCACTGTCTTTCAAAAATAAATAAACGTTAAAAAAAAATTAAAAAAAAAAAAAAAGGAAGATTACAAATTGGTACATTGGCTCAAAAGAGATTGGCTAGGTTCTGTTGGCCAAATTGGAGCAGGGTATCCCTGGTATCGGTTACTCTAGAAATAGGGCCAGAACAGTGGTCCTCCAGAATCCTAAGGGTTCTGAGGTGGTGGCTCAGGAGCCAGGTGGGGAAGGAAGGAGGGTGATGTTTGTGGGGGGAAGGACGGGGTTCTAGACTCCCCTCCTCTAATTTTTATATTTTAAGTAAAAATTTTTACCTCCATTTTTATCTGTTTTATGTAGTTTCCACATAATATGTGTCTTGAGGAAAGGGTGCTCTTTTTTAGATGAGTTTGAAGCACTGGGGTAGACTTTCTCAGGGCACTTTTGCAGTTCTTCTGGCATGGAAGAGCATACCTTCTTCAAAATAACTCTGGGCATGTGGCAGAGAGCATAATCAGGACTCAGGTGTTTCATACTGAGAAGATTATAATCTTTTCCAAAAACAATCATGCAAGTTCATTTATTTATTTTGAGAGAGTGTGTGGGGGCAGGGAGGGGCAGAGGGAGAGGGAGAGCGAGAATCCCAAGCAGGCTCCATGGCTACATTAGCATAGAGCTCGATTTGGAGCTTGATCCCATGAACTGAGATCATGCTTGAGCCAAAATCAGGAGTTGGACACCTAACCAGTTGAGCCACCTAGAATGTTTTAAGTTCACTTTAAAATTAATCATTTGTTATGACCTAGGAAAAGATCTCTTCCCATGTTTAAGTATCATGGTAAATGTGAGCCTCCTGAACAATTTAGGCTTTCAGGAAAATCCAATTGAAGATCACTACCTGAAATTATATGATAGACATTTTTGAGAGAGAGAGAGAGAGGTACAGAAAGAGAGGGAGACACAGAATCCAAAGCGGACCCCAGGTTCTACGCTGACAGCACAGAGCCTGACACAGGGCTTAAACCTGCTAATTGCGAATTCGTGACCTGAGCCAGAGTTGGATACTCAACTGACTGAGCCACCCAGGTGCCCCTACAGGGATGTGAATTTAATAAACATTTCTTTAACTCTTTATTCACTTAAATGTACACAATATCTATTATTTACACAGTGATAGTTGATCATTTGATTGTGCATTTCTGTTTGTTTCAAGATGACTCGAGGAGAACTGCATCTAGTGCTGTAACAGAAACTGGCCCTCCTGCAATGCCAAGGTTACCTTCCTGCTGTCCCCAGCATTCACCATGTGGAGGGTCGTCACAGAGTCACCATCCATTAGGACATCCACACGCAAGTTGCTTTCAGCAGCATGGCCACCATTTTCAGCATCATCACCACCACCATCATACTCCCCACCCGGCTGTCCCGGTTTCTCCCTCCTTTAGTGATCCTACTTGCCCTGTGGAAAGACCTCCACAAGTACAAGCACCTTGTGGAGCCAATAGTAGTTCTGGTACCAGCTATCATGACCAGGTATGTGGAATTTGATAAGTTTTTCTTTCTTAATTTTTAAAAATTGTGCTTTCCTCAAGAGGGAGAAAAATAAAACAATCCTAAGGATGCATTTTATATACTAAACAGGTCATTTCTATTGCCCTTACAAAAGTGGCCCAATTTCATGGTCTGTGATTTTTTTTTAAATTAAGTCTCTAGGATGTCCTGATGGTCTAAATTATTGCAACTAACTGGGAGGATCAAGGATGTAAAAAATTAGAAGTGATACTGTTTTTTATTCTGAAATGGTTTTAGTGTTTGTAGTTAAATAAGGTGAATCTGATCTTTTGAATTTTATTTCAGAGAGTTGAAATTATAGTGTCTGCCTGATTTGTGAGAAATTGGGAACTTTTCATAGTTTTTTACCTTCACCTTTTACTCCAGAGCTTCCTTTTATCTCCACTCATCTAGAAATAAACAGCCTTCTCAGATGCAAACCAATGACGTAGTTGCTCAGATGCAGATGAGGTTTTTAGTTTATGGGAAATTGAAATATCAGTAACAAAACTATAATTAAATGGTTGAGTTGATATTATTGGTGAGTTCTTAAAATGTCAAATAATATTAGTATTGGTGATCATGTGGGCTAAATGAAGGTCATGTATTATATGCGATTTTAACTTTTGCTGTGTCATCTCTGTGTATAATTAAAAGAGAGGGATATTCCCTTAAAAAACAAAAGACAAGCTGCTGTTTTTCAAGAGTAAATTAGAAAGTGTTTAGTAGGAAATATGATTAAAGAAATTTTAGACGATGTGGTTCTGGTAACAGTTCTAAGTAGTAACATCTACTGATAATCTAAACATGTTCTGCCTCTTGGGAATGGGGAAACATCAAGAAAAACTTTTTAGTGGACGAAATGAAAGGCCTTGCTTAAAAGCAAAATTTTCTTTCAGTAGAAATTTGAGCTGAAAGGGGGAGTTCATAAGTATTTTAGGAAAATGATGAAGTGAATCTGCAGACTGCTCCCATATTCATTCAAGGGCTACCAAAATGTTTTCTTTTGTTTACAGACTATTGCTGTTTTTGAACTAATAAAATAATACAGCTGGTTTGAGAGATCGTGTATGTAACATTTTCTTTTAACCCAAGTGGGTTATTTACAGATAGAATCTCTTTCACAGTTTTGTTCATTGTTAAATGAATGTAACCTCTTCACTTGTATCTAAGTAGAGGAATTTGGACAGCACACAACTTGGGGAAAATTAACAGAATCAGGCATTCGGTGGTGATAATGGGTATGAAGGAGAACAGAAGTTTTGATATAAACAGTTTGAGACTCATATAGACATTTGGAGGACTCTGAAATCAGCCACATGCTCATGAGATAATGTCAGGTAGTCTCCAGTTGAGACTTGTGTGGGCACAGCAGGAGGTGGAGGAGTGGGGGAAGCAGACTGATCTGAGGATTTGTGATTGTGTAGATGTGTTACGATTAGTGCCAGATTGTGGGTAGGCAGAAAAAGGTTGAGGAGGATGAGGCCTGATAAGAGAGAAGGTTCGGTAGTCACTTGACTCTCTAGCCCTTACTGCTCCTTTGGATGTAGCTTTCTCTTTTGAGAGAATGGTTCATTTAGTGTCATGCATTCCTTATGATCTTTGTAAGGTAATACTTGCCATTTCTGTACCCGTCTTGCTTACCCACTCTTTTCCTTCTAGAGCAAGAATTGACTGAACTGTTGGAATTGTGAAGAGGGGTCTCTTTGTTGGTTTTTCACCCCCTTCTCTTTCTATTCTTTACTTTTAACTTTACCCTCATTTCCTTCTAGGAAGATATTCACCCTACTTTACTCACCCTCTGGGAGCCTTCTTACTGGAGAAAAAGATAGGAAATTTGCTCATCTTCATAGTATGTTGATAAACTAGTCCATTTGCCAAATCTTAGCCTAAAAAGGAAAATAGGGAAGGGATATAAATTCACAGTCTTACAGTATTGTTCTTAAGCCTGATTACGCAGATTGAGGGACATACACTGTATTTGCCAACTTAAAAGAAAGAGCCCAGACGTTTGCTTGATTGTAGACACATGATAAAGAAGAAGAAAAGAGTCCTTCTTTTCACCTTCTCACACTTCTCCTGAGCCATCATTCCCCTTCCCTTTTAACATCCAGAGCTCCTTTTGTTTCTGTCATTCCCCGAGCCAGGAGCCCAGTGCAAGTACAGAGACCACTGTGGTTCCTCTAAGGACTGCTGGGTGACCTCCTCTCATCAGCACATTTCCCTAGCTTTCTTGTCTCCAGCTCCTCAGCTTCCAGTATCGAACAGTTCTTGTATATAATTTTATATATAACATAAAATTATTTTCTTTAATTACATTTTTAAAATTACAGCTATCCTGAACACTAAGCAAAGACTTATATTTCAATTACTTAAGAATACAAGGAGACAATTGTGTTTTTGTAATCTGCTCTAGCGTAGATTTTGAAGGAGTGAAGTGTTTTACTTAGGACTTTTCAAAATGCTTTTGGGGAAAAAACTTAATTACTAAGGAATAGACATGGAATCTAGACTCTGGTTTATTTTCCAACTTAGTAAAGGGACCTTTCTTAAAATCATATTTCTAGGGGTGCGTGGGTGGCTCAGTCGGTTGAGCGTCTGGCTTCAGCTCAGGTCATGATCTCACGGTTCGTGGGTTCGAGCCCCGCGTCAGGCTCTGTTCTGACAGCTAGCTCAGAGCCTGAAACCTGTCTTCAGATTCTGTGTCTCCCTGTCTCTCTGACCCTCCCCTGTTCACGCCATCTGTCTCTCTCTCTCTCAAAACTAAATAAACATTAAAAAAAATTAAAAATCATATTTCTAATATTTAGTAAATGAAAAGGTTATGAAGCATAGCTGGCTAGCTGGCTCATGGTTCATCTTGAATAATCTTACACTCTTTGTTATCTTGGATAATGTTTTTGTTATTAGAGTTTTAGTTGAATGCTTGTTATATACAGTTTAGAAACAGAACAGACAAGTTTTTACCTAGAACCCTTAATCTTTTCAGTGGTGTGAGTATATGTTTTCCAAAGGAGTCCTAAATTAATAATCAAAACTTGAGGGTAAAGAAGAATATGGATGTTACTTTAAAGTTTCTTTCTCTGTAAGATCTAGAGGATGAAAGAAAAATGGACCTTAAAATAATATATTAATTAACCTTTGTTCATCTTGTAGCATGATCTTATGCTTGAATTTTAAAAACTGATAGTAGGTTTTAAATATATAATCACTATAGTTTTTACAATCCAGGATACACACAGATTTTTTTTTTTTTTTTGGTGCTAAATAGGTCTTCATACTAAAAATTTCACCATTTTGAATTTTTTAATTCAGAGATTCTGTTTTTCTGGATTGCACTAGGAATACTTACATAACATGAAACAGTGCTTTGACCAAACTTTAGAAAAATAAAATATAGTTCCTCTTTATACAGCAGGCATTGCCAGTAGACCTGAGCAACAATGGTATCAGAAGTCATGGAAGTGGTGGTTTTCACGGAGCATCTGCATTTGACCCCTGCTGCCCTGTTTCTTCTTCCCGAGCCGCAATCTTTGGCCATCAGGCTGCTGCTGCTGCCCCGAGTCAGCCATTATCAATAGATGGTTATGGATCAAGCATGGTTGCGCAGCCCCAGCCCCAGCCCCCTCCTCAAGCCTCACTGTCATCATGTCGACATTATATGCCACCTCCTTGTAAGTATAAATTTAACAGACAAAGAACTTAGAGGCATATAAATGAAGCATTATACATTCCTCCATGAATAACCTTTCAATAATTCTAATTTGTACATTTTTAGTATTTCCTTGGCCTGAGACTGGGGTGTATTTCTTTCCATTTCATCCTCTCTTCACCCCACATGCCCAGAACAGTCTTCTAAGTTACATAGGGCAGATGTTGTTTAAAAAAGTCGAAGAAACAAAAGTAGTATAGTTTGTCTCTTACATTTTAATATTTGCATTTTAATATTTGAAATTGAAGTACATTGAATGGCACCTTAGATTCCTATGAAAGGAAATTTAAGGGATTGAGATTTATCCTTTGGGAATAACAGGCAATTTGAAAGTTCAGTAATTGTTGCTAGGCACAGGAAAGTAAGTTTTGACTAAAAATTCTGAAGGTCAGCTGAGGCAGACGAGAGAATACCTGCACAGAAAGCTTGGCCAAATGCAAAAAGATTTCTGTATTCATCTGATTCAGGCAGGCAATTAAGTAGAGCCAGACATGGTTTTCCCAAAGGAATTGAAATCAGTGAGATATCTGAGTATCATAAGAAATGAGAAATACTCTTAGGCTACATAACACATATTTACTACTTTGTTATATTACAGGCTAACAATCAAATGGAAATTTAATAAATACTTTGATTTTAAAAAACCCACTGAAAATTCACTGCCAAGAGTAAACTAGGAGGTTGGCAAGAACATTTGATTTTGTTCTGATTACATGCAAGGGATAATTTTCAGTTATATATATCATTAGACTTCTCCTTCCATTCTGATAATTTTAAAAATCTGGGTTTTGCAGACACAGCTGGAGTCAACCCAGAATTTGTACAGTGAAACCTGGTGACATATCATCTGCCTTTTCAGTAATACAACTTAAAATGTACAGTATAAGTTAGAAAACAGGTTGTGAAACAGTTTTTGCAAAGTATTGACCAATGAGCAAATTCTATGTATGAGCACTGGTATAATGTACAGGCTGTTTTGTGATACCTATTGATATTTTATCTTTAATTGCTCATCTTTTATTAGGAACTCAAAGTGTGTGGTTTCCCCAAAAATAATATATTGAAGCAATTTAAAGGGAGCCCATTTTGCCCTAATAAAGAAGTGTTTTAGATTTAAACTTGTTTTTACTTTTATTGTAAAAGTAACTTTGTATGCATCATAAGAAGTTCAAACTACAGAATGACATAAATGAGAAATTAAAGGCCTTTCTCACATCCCACTTATCTTAATACCTCCAAGGTAGCAACTATTTGTAGCTTATAAAACCTTTCAGAAGTTTTCTTTGTACACACACAAATATATATATATATATATATATATATATATATATATATATATATATATATAGCTTCTTTAAAAAAGTGGGATCATAACATCCTATTTACCTCTCTCTGGTTTTTTTCATTTTTAAAAAAATTTTTAACAGTCCAACTTAGATTTTTTTCCATATTAGCACATAAAAATCTAGGATGCTGTTCTCAATACCCTCATAATATCCCATTGTATATTAAATCAGTTTTCTGTTGATGATTACATTGTAGTTTTTTAGTCTGTAGGGTAACTTCTAGGAGTATGATTGCTGGGTCAAAGTGACATGTTGAACTTTCAGGAAACAAGAACTTTTTTTTTTTTTTTTAACTGGCAAGAACACATAAAATAGAGAAGGAAGGGAAATGGTCTGTGGGAATGCAGAATCTCACCTTTCTAGAGTGGTTAGCAATCTCTTTTGTTTGGAATATATAGCGAATTATAATAATGGCTGAACTTTTAACCACACGCACAAAACATGGTAACTTGTGAGGTAATGGATGTATTAATGAACCTGATTGTGGTAATCATTTCACGAAGTATATGTATGTCAAATCATTATCTTGTACACTTTAAATATATATAATTGTATTTGTTAATCATATCTCAATAAAGCTGAAAAATAAAATGATTGCTAAAGAGTTAAATAAATTGATTCATTCTGAAGCAAAACTTTAAAATTTTGTAATATTTGTCAATATTGTTTCTTGCATAATGATTATAGAAATAGAAAACTTTGAATTGAAACTGGAAAAAATGCTCTGAATTTGAGGAAAGATAGCTTACAATGGTAAAACACAGCGACTTCTTTTTTTATGACCAAGTACTGAATTTTCTTGGAATAAAGCCTTGATTTGAAAACATAACATTTAGAAAATCACTTAAAAATTCCTTTAAATACATGCTAGCAAGGTGTCCTTTGAAAATATGGCTGAAATGAGTTCATGCTTACCGATTTATTCATGCTGAGTGGAGTGAATCAAAAGGATTAAAATTCAGGGAAATTCTTCCGTCATGAAACTAGAGAATGGCCATACCTCCACATCAGACTCCAAGAAAATCTTCCAAATACAAAGAAATTGGGGCTGAAATCCAAGGAGGAGACAAACATGTTATAGACCTCAAAAAGATGCATATCTTTTAGAGTAAGAGAGATGTGTGTATTCCTCAGAGGGACGTTTCAATAGCCGCTTCGAAACATAAAGAATGAAGAAATGGGGGAAACCATCTTTATTACGGCTAATTTCCATTGCAGATTCTTTGCAAATATGCCCCTTTGTCTTCTTACTGTAGCTCAGGAAAAGTGGCATGGGGCTGGGAGAGAGAAGAGCGGCAATAAAAGAATATCTTTGCAGTCTTGTCCAGAAGAACCCTCAAGTTCCTTTCCTCATTGTAGTGCTCCATAACTAGTAATCATAAATGAAAGCAAGGTTTAAATATTTATGAAAGTGTCACTTCTACATTTGAGTTCACAAAAGCAAAAAACTTGCATATGGTAAAGTAAAATTAACAAAAGATAATCTGGAAAAATGTTTATACCTTATTATGACAGACTCTCCATGTATACAAAGAATACTTATAAATCAATGAGAAAAAGGTGAACAACAGCCTGAGAATATGAATAGATATTCTGGGAAGAAATATAAGTGGTTAATAAGTACAGGTTTTTCTCAGATTGTCATTTAAAATTTTTAGTAGTTTAGGGATAATCAGGCACTCTTGTATGCTGTTCACAGAAATTTTATTATGGTAACCTTTTGGGAAGGGTATTTGTCAACTGATATCTGAGTTTTAAGTGATTTCCTCACACTAAGAACTATTTATAGGAATTGATGCTGCAAAAACCGTGAGTAGTGTGTTTGTGTGTGTGTGTGCGCGCGCACTCATGTCCACATATGTATGAAAGAGAATACAAGAGGCATCATACACACAGATGTTTAGTGTAGCGTTGGGTTGTTTCCCGTTTTTATCAATGGTGATTTCTTTAATAAATCTTGGTATATCCCTATAATAAGAATGCTATGAAGCTGTGAATGAAGTAAAACTATATATATTGACATGGGAAGATACCTAAGATTATTCATTCAAAGAAGAAAGGTTGCAAAGCAGAATTGAGCAGACTCAAGCATTGATAAAGTATCCATAAAAATTAAATGTGTACAAATATGTTTGTAAACTACAAAAGGAATGTATAACAGCAATATAAGCTCAACCACATGGTGCCTACATTTTTTTTTACAGATGCTTCTTTGACAAGACCACTTCATCATCAAGCCTCTGCCTGTCCCCACTCTCATGGAAACCCTCCTCCTCAGACTCAGCCTCCACCTCAAGTGGATTATGTTATTCCTCATCCTGTACATGCTTTCCATTCTCAAATATCTTCTCATGCAACATCTCACCCCGTGGCACCCCCACCCCCGACTCATTTAGCCAGTACAGCCGCACCAATCCCTCAGCATCTTCCTCCCACACACCAGCCAATTTCACACCATATTCCAGCCACAGCACCTCCAGCACAGAGACTGCATCCTCATGAAGTGATGCAGAGGATGGAAGTTCAAAGGAGGAGGATGATGCAGCATCCAACGTATGTTTTATGTTTTTTAAAAGGCGATCACGCTGTATTCCTCTTCCTTCTATTTCTGTTCGTTTTTAAAACTAAAGTCTTTAGAAGTGATGTAACTATGCTGAATCCTCAGTTCACTAGGAAATTGTTCTTTACTAACTAGAATCTTCCTTTTTCTTGTCCTGAGCTGTAGGTGGCTTGACAAAACAAGTTAATAGCAGGCTATTTAAAGAAATCAAGCCATATTCAGGATATGACGCAGGGTCATTTATTTTTGTAAACCAGTCTCTTGTCGGTTTCTTCACTATCCCATAGTAAAGATTCATGTTAAAATTGATGATCCTAAGGAACAACATATAAAGTTGTCAAAGATTTAATTTGATTTATTATATGTTACCAGCCAGAGGGAAGAAGAGTACTAGTAGAATTTTCAACAACTGACATTGAAAAAGTAGTCTTCTTTACCTAGTTTATTTATAAATTTAAATATTAAAATATTTACTCTCCAAACATCATGAAAAGACTATATAATGGGGCTTTTTGTTTTCTTTTGAAAAGTCAGGATATGATTTTCTAATTCATGGTAGCAAATTGTATTGCTCTAATTCTGCTTGCCTGTTTTTGTAAATAGAGTTTTATAGGTCAACAGCTATGTTTGTTCATTTATGTATTGTCTGTATCTTCTTTCACACCACAAAGATTAAATTGAGTAGTCCCAGTAGAGGCCATACAGCCTAAACAGTCAGCAGTATTTAACCATTTGGCCCTTTTCAGAATATGTTTACAAAATGCTTTTTTGTTGTTTGTTTGCAAAACTCTTGATCTAATTAATGATCTAGTGCATGTGTAAATTCTTTCCTTACTTATGTAAGATTATTTCCAGAAAGAATCTCTGGCTATTGCTGGCATGCTAACATAGTAACTCTATATAGAAAGTTAGAATTTAAAATTCATATCTTCCAGTATCTAGAAAAAATTACGTTTTAAATCATTAAGGTTAAACGTGCAAAATCTGTAAATACGTTAGAAACTGATAGAAAATAAGAATTAGACTATAAAAATGAATACCTGGAATCTTTGTTTAGAACTTTATGACTATTTACATTTATAAATGTGCCTGACTTTAGACTAAGAAAATATAATAATCTGGAATACAGAATAAAGCTGTGAATGGAGCTAATATCAGTTTCCTAGATACGTTAACATGTATTTGCATGTGTTTGAAAACAGTGCACAAGGTTAAAAGTTTTTTCTCTTAAAATAAGTTTTATTCATTAAAACGGATGAATGTCATTATAGTATAAAAGCAAAGCAAAATAAAGTTTCCATTTTCTTCCCTTATTTTGTGCCTGCAGCATTTGCTGGGGTGTTTAATTTTTAAAATTCTGTCTCCACTCATTTCCTATTCTATTAAAAATATCTGCTGTAAGGAAGATATACAAGATAATGTTAAAATTTTTCCTTGGGTGATATTTGAACTGGAGGCATTGTAATAAATGAGCATTGAGATTTGTGGGGTTAGGGTTTCTTCATTTACTTATTAATCATTAGAGAATTGTATATTTTTATAATTTATTGTTATAGAAGTAATTTTGTGACTAATTTATAGATGTTTGTGATAATACTAGATTGTTTTTTCTACATTAAGAAATAACCAATTATTCAATTATTTCCAGTGGTCTTTTTGTGTTCTGTGTTTCCAGGCGGGCACATGAACGGCCCCCACCCCATCCACATAGGATGCATCCAAACTATGGTCACGGGCATCATATTCATGTGCCTCAGACTATGTCCTCACATCCTCGACAGGCTCCAGAGAGATCTGCCTGGTCAGTATCTTGTTTACTTCAAAGTTATGCTCAGGAGCCTTTGGTAAAACTATCAGAACAGATGCATTGTAGTGGAATGCCATAGAGAATGGTGATATGAAGAGGCTGAATTCCAGCTTAGCTGTGAGGCACCGTCTCTGGGCCATAGAGAGAGGAACTTGAGTTCTGGGGCAGAGAACCATGTCAAATGGGAGTAGAGCTTTTTTGTTATTGTTTTACAGAAGTTATCTGCCCTTAAAGTTAACTCCCTAAATGGATCTTAATCTGACAATTTTCCTTATCCACTCCCCCACCCTCCACCCCGCCCCCACCACCTTAATGCTCAGATCTGCTTTACCAGCTCTAACCCCTGCTTATTGACCAGGGAAATCGAGCCTGCATCCTCCTAGGCGAGAAATGGAAGCAGATTTTCTTTCTGGATCCATTGTCTGTAGGCAGTCATTGAGGTCTTGATCCACAATGATATTTGAGGCAAAACATAAAATGAGAATAAAAAAATGAAAATTTGGCATTTATCAATTTTACTCTTTGTAGAATTTTGTTTTCCCTTGCTTTAAAAGGTATAGAAGTGTTTGCTCTTACAATTATCCTGTTGCCAGCAACCTAGAGACACTATCCAACAAACAAAAACCCTGGGAGCATTTGTAACATTCATATAAATCAGAAAATTAAACTCTATATTTTGTATGTTCCTCAAGTAGAATCAGACTTTTAGATTGTAAGGAACCTTAAGGGTCATTCATTATATTTCCTTCCTTTGTAGGATGTGAAACTGAATACAAATGCTTTGCTTCTCATAGTCACAGAATCGAATTTTTGAGTTTTAATTGCTGAAATGAATTTGAAATTATTAGTTAAATCTTTGTGGCTAAATTATCTTTTTCTCAGCTGTGTCAGTTAAGAAACTTTAGATTACTTTAAAAAATGTAAACATGCTTCCCCCGTTTCTGTTGATAATAAAGACACTATAAGGATGGCTAAATGTTAAAGTGTTCTCTTCCTTCGTCAGGGAGCTGGGGATTGAAGCTGGAGTGACTGCGGCCACTTACACGCCTGGTGCGCTGCACCCTCACTTGGCCCATTACCATGCGCCACCTCGACTTCATCACTTACAACTAGGAGCTCTTCCTTTAATGGTAAAGGAGAAAAATGTCAAATTTCTGACCTATCCTCCTCCTAAAAGTGTTCTTCCTTTTCTAAATTAAATATTTTGTTGGAAATTTTTTTATATGTTATTAGTTGATACAGGTGTTTTAATATAATTTGAGAATTATTATTAGATTGAAATTGTGCTATAAAAAGAGATTAGATATATTATCTGTATCTGTATTTGCATTGTGAAATGTACTCTTCTTAATATAAAAAATGACCAAGGTTTTTGTTTTATACCAAGATGACAGTCTTGATCCACTGTCAGTAGGACATAGGGTTTATTTTGTCATAACTGCTAATGGTTCTGTTCTGATGCATTCGTTATTTTCTGATCTGCAGAAGGACTATACTAATTCTCTGATTTGAACAGACTCAGATCTTGTCAGTACCAATTTGAGTTCCACAGAACCAAGTTCAGCAACAATAGATTGAATTTGCTATTCGTAATACCTACTAGTTATAAAAGTGGTACAGAGTAGGGAGCTGTTTTGTCTTGTGGGGGTAAAGACACTGCAGGAATGGTTTCCAAGACACTCTCTTAATACCTGCGCCCTAGGCTTTGGAATTGGGAATAGTACTCTTACAGTGGTTATAGCTTATAAAGAGCTGTCAACCAGCATAAGCACAAGGAACAAGTAAGTTGGTATTTCTAGATCTTAGGGATGGGGGCCACTCGGCAATAACAAATAAAGGTGCCCTCCCAAGAAACTGGGACTGGGGAACAAAGGAGACTAAGGGAAGATTATAGGGTAAGTGCAGGCTTAAATACCTTGAGGGGCAGGAGTTCCTTTCTGATTTTTTATTTTCCTTAGAGATGTGTAGGAGATTGGGTTATCTGCTGAGAGGTGGGTAGTATTGATTTTGATTATAAGGAAAGTTGCAGATATTTAAATAATAAGCTATTTGAAGGTTAAAAGTTATTGCTTATTTTAAATTCTTTTCCATGTATGAATTGTCTTCTAAAGCTATAAACTTGCTAAAAGCATGCTGTGGTTCAGTGGAAGCTGACTAAAAAATAATATGGGAGATTTTATAAAGATGGAAGAATAGGGACCCCTGGGTGGCTCAGTCACCGGAGCGTCTGACTCTTGATTTCTGCTCAGGTCATGATCTCACAGTTGGTGAGACTGAGCCCCATGTTTGTCTCTGTGCTGACAGCATGGAACCTGCTAGGGATTCCCTCTTTCCCTCTTTCTCTGCCCCTTCTCCTATTTGTACTCTTTCTCTCTCAAAGTAAATGAATAAACTTAAAAAAAATAAAGATGGAAGAATGGTGCTCTATCCTAGAATCTTGCTTTCCTAATACAGTCAACTCTTTTTTTTTTTTTTAACTTTTTTAATGTTTATTTATTTTTGAGAGCGTGAGAGGCAGAATGCAAGCAGGGGAGGGGCACAGAGAGAGGGAGACAGACACAGAATCCGAAGCAGGCTCCAGGCTCTGAGCTGTCAGCACAGAGCCCGACTCAGGGCTCTAATTCCCAAAGTGCTAGATCAAGACCTCAGCTGAAGTCACACTTAACTGATTGAGCCACCCAGGTGCCCCCAGTCTACTCTTGTTAAGCATGGTAGTTACATTCTATAAAGTTCTGCAAACACTGAGTAAGTAAATATAGAGCCAGTTTTCTTGCGGCAAATTCAGGTTTAGGTTACTGCAAACCTCTGGTCACACAACAGCCAGTCAATACATAATCTTGTTTTGACATCCATTTTGGTTTTAAAGACACCTTATTTGATATATATTATTGAGTTATTAACATTGAGCTCATGGCCAACAAAACTCACGCTTGAATGAAGCTTATCTCCACTCATTTTGTCCCTAAGGCATATCACAGCCTTCTTGCACTTAGGGACACTAGCCAGTGTTTAAGCATTATGCTTGTGGCCATTTTAAACAACAAAGTCACCAGTAAAAAGCACAAAAATGTGGTAAACATGGTACTAAATAGAGCACAAAAAAGACCCATGTTTAAAGTATAAGAGCTGAAAGAAGAAGGCAGAGCTTTGTTCTACCCTACCTGGGAACTGGGCAACTCAAATTTTTTGCTGCTGTATGCATGTCCACGAATGATTGAGAGAGCACAGGTATTAATTTTGGAGTTACAAATAAATTTTATCAAGTAGGCAAATTCACAAGAGATCCATGAATAATGAGAAAATTAGAAAACACTATTAATACTTTCACTAACAGGGGCACCTGGGTGGCTCAGTTGGTTGAGCTTCTGATTTGGGCTCAGGCTATGATCTCATGGCTCGTGAATCTGAGCCCCACATTGGGCTCGCTGCTGTAGCTCAGAGCCCATTTTGGATCCTCTATTCACCACCACCCCCGGCCCTCCCCTACATTCTCTCTGTCTCAAAAAGAAAATAAAACATAAAAAAAAAAATAACTTTCACTAACAGGACCAAACAAAAAAAATGAGTAGAGTACCTTTGGCCATTAGGAAGTTAGAGTAAGGAAAATAAGTTTTATTGGAAAATTTTGTGCATTCTGATTTCTTACTACGGTTTAATATAGTTCTCTGAAAGTGACAAAATTTTGGTCTTTATGCTTTTAGGCTACTAAGTGCAGCAGTCATAACTTTGGGTATTTTCTATTTAGGATTCTTTGTGCACAATAAAACGAGTAGAAGAAACCTGTTAACTCGAACAGCTGTTCTTTTTTTTTTTTCCCTGATTATAAGTGTTATTCTACAAAATTAAATTTGAAGAGGAACCTAATCCTTTTACAGAGCACTTACTTGTAGTTATATATACTTACTGAACTTGAATTTTGTGACTAGCTGAATGGAGAGAACTGAGTGTCTCAATTATTTAGTGTGTTAAAACTTGAGCCTACTCTTACTTGATGTAGCCTATCTCTTCTATTAAAATAGGTTCCTGACATGGCAGGCTATCCTCATATTCGTTACATTTCATCAGGATTGGATGGAACGTCATTCAGAGGTCCTTTCAGGGGCAATTTTGAGGTATGTAATAAAAGTAATGAGATAATTTGCCACAGTGTCTTTAATACTCTCTTTAATGTAGAGAGAGAATATATGTATTCTTAGCGATGGTGGCTGGGGATCTGAATTGCTGAGACTGCTTCTGGGGGCTCTCACAAAGATTAATAAGCAATATTTATCTTAGTATCAAAAGTTACCCAAATAGTTAAAGATGAGTAAATGAAAATACCTAATATAAACGAAAATAGAAATTTATTAATTAAATCAATATAAATATCAGATAAAGACTATGTATCATTAAATTTGGGGCAGGGGAATCTTACTGCTTTTGACTAAGCTCATTTTTAGAGAAGCATTACTGGGGGGGAAAAAACAAGTAATTTGGTTTGTAGCTAACTATCCTGTTTGAATTTTCAGGAAGAATAAATTATTTGAATATGATTTGAAGGTTTGTTTTGTTACTTCATGTCAGTTTGGAAGTTGGAGTCAGTGAACTATTTTGTTTGATTTGTTTCATATTTTACTACAATTTCATCTTTTTGTGGCATTCATACTTACTGACTCATACAGTACCATGTAGTAATACGTTGTCCTAATCCGTAAAGATAACTTTACCATATCACTTCAGCTGGCTGAGGAAAGAATCAACAAACAATGATTTGCCTTACCATATATCACTTTTTGAACACTGTATTTATATTGCAGGTTTATAAATATGGGACTTTATTGCTTTTATAGTATTGACAGTGCTGTTCAAGAAATAATCATCCTGGCATCCTACTTATTATCCTTTAATTTCAGGAACTGATTCATTTGGAAGAAAGATTAGGAAATGTGAATCGTGGTGCATCCCAGGGGACAATTGAAAGATGTACATATCCACATAAATACAAAAAGGTAAGAATTTATTCTGTGAAGTGTCTATATTATTATTGGTATGCTTAAAATTTAATATTTTGGACCTTTTTTGAGATTGTGGAATCTAGCAACCATATTATTTATTACCAAAACAACACATACATAGTTTTTTAAAAAAATTGAAAGCCTGGGGCACCTGGGTGGTTCAGTTGGTTAAGTGTCCGACTTTGGCTTGAGGTCATGATCTCGCAGTTCATGAGTTCGAGCCCCACATTGCACTCTGTGCGGACAGCTCAGAGTCTGGAGCCTGCTTTGGATTCTGTGTCTCCCTGTCTCTCTGCCCTCCCCCACTCGTGTTTTCTCTCTCTCTCTCTCTCTCTCTCTCTCTCTCTCTCAAAAATAAATAAACGTTAAAAAACAATTTTTTTAAACTGAAAGCCTAAAATATATACTTGGAAGTTTCTTACCCTGCTGTCTCCAGTCTTCTTCCCAGAAGAAAAACCATAGTTAAGGATTTCTTAGGTAATGTTCCAGATATTTTTATGCATTTGCAATCATGTGCATATGTATGTGTTTTTTTTCTTTCTCCTTCAAAAATAACACAAAGTGGATGGTATGCACACAGTTTTGCACATTTTCCTTTCCTTTCAGCGCTCACAGGTCACCCATATTCTTTTTTAAGGGCTTACACAAAATTTCATCAAATGGCAGTACCATTATTTAGCTTGTGACTTATGTAGACATTTAATTGATCTACATTTTTTATATTCTACCCTCAACTCCTTATGTGTAGTAGTCTATCTAGAAGTTAAGGAGCAGACATAAGTCCTTTCAACTATGTACGCTAATGACTATAATTAGCATTAATTTATTTGGATATTATTTGAACCATTCATTAGAAAGATAAAATTCATTTAACCGTATTCATGATGGGACAAAAATAGAGCTCGTGTTATATATCCTCCTAATTGTGGATTAAAAATAATAGAAACTAATGAATTCAAACTAATGAATTCCTGTTTCATTTGCTCTTGCTTTTGATGCTATTTAAAGGTCTTAAAAGAACAGGTGGTGGTAGCCACTTTAATTCATCCGTTAATTTGTGACAGCTGTACCTGGGAAATAAGTTGTGGGTGTGAATGTGTGGTTTTGTTTTGTTTTTGTTTTTCAAATAAACACAGACTTTACTCAGTTGTTCAATAATGTCATCTCTACTAATAAGGTAACAACTGATTGGTTCTCACAGAGGAAACTGCACTGCAAACAAGATGGGGAAGAAGGGACTGAGGAAGACACAGAGGAAAAATGTACTATCTGTTTGTCTATTTTAGAGGAAGGTGAAGATGTGAGGTAACTAGACATTAATTATCTAAAATCTGTTGTCAGAACTGTACGAGAGATTTGATTTGAAAGTAGACGAGAAACCAAATAAAGATTACTGCTGGCATACCCTGTTATCCATATCTGATGTGTAGAATTCCCTTCCAGTGAGTGGAAGAGTAGAAAGATGAGAGTTTCTAAGTATTACCAACAAAGGGGTGGCAATGGGAAATACACAGCACAAGATTTGGCCAGGGGAATTTTGTGGTCAAATTGTCTTCTGTAAATCTTGCAGAAAGGAGAATTTGGAGGCTTTGGAGGCTAAGGCAGTTATATTAATGTATTCCCTAAAGCTTAAAGAGGGCAGTCCACATTAGCTCCATGAAGTTTGTCTTACAGCATCTTTTATAAATTAGTTTTGTCCTAAAATTTTTCCTCAGCTTATAGGAGTATTCTCTTCTTGCAGCTGCACAATTTAGAAATGTTACGTGCCAACCCACTGTTAATTTTAGGTATTTTCTTTTTATAATCTCTTGAGTAATTGTTTTATCCCTATTGTGTTTTTTCTAATGTAACATAATGCCATATGAAACAAGTTCTGAAACATATGTAACAGAACTGTATGATGATATTGTTGCCCTAATTTATAAGAATAACTATCATATTTCTTCAATTGGCGGAGACAGAAAAAATATTATGAACAATTGGCTACCATACCACATATGAGGATATTTTAGACCAGTGGATTTCCAATGAAGGTTTATATATATGGAAGGTAGTTGTTTTTACAGCATTGACAATCCTGTTCAAGCAGTAATCGGAACACTTCTTTTTAGCTACTAATTTTATAAAATATTAGGAAGTCTGAAAATGTATGATAACTCTTAACAGTGAATGGAAGTACAAAGGGACTCTTTTAAGTCAGTAACGTTTATCTCACTGTTCACTTAGATTTAATATATCCTGTATTGCCTGGAAGCTTTATTTCTCAGTTTCTAATTGATAACTTAGTGTAGTACACTTAACTTCTTAACCTACTTTTATTTTTTCCACTAATTTTTTTACTGAGATATAATTGACATATAATGTATTAATTTCAAGTATACAACATGGTTTGATAATGCAAATATATCATAAAACAAATTAACCTACCTTTAAAGGAGTAGAATAGTATTAAGTGGATTTAATAATTATCCCGTGAAAACAATATTATTAGTCTTTACTCAGTGAGGTACTCAAGTTTAAGGTATAAAGATCCTCTAGATAGAAAACTATTTGCATATTAAGACATTCCTTAATTCGTATGACATGCTATATTTACAATATGAGTTCTAATGTTTTAGAGAGAGAAGTAAATGAAATACATTTTTTAAAGTGCTATATAAATACAGTGATTTAATATTAAAAATATATTTGCAGTATTATATAACAGGGAACATATTGCCAGCCTCTGTGTTGGCAGCTCATGTATAGAAACCAAATCAGAATAATAATAATTACCAGTTTAATTGTTCTTAAAATTCTAAAGATTTTATATACTTTGGTTTCATAGCTGTGACAGTTAATTATTGTGGTCATTAATACATTATATTGCCCAAAGTGTTAATTTTAATATAGGTGTAACTCGTTAGAGAGATTGTGTATGTGTTGTGTGTTTTTTACAAAAGGGAAGGATGCCTGCTAACTACAGAAAACTCATGAATTATTACATGTTATCATTTATTTGAAAATAAACGCTACGTGTAGTTGTCATGAAATTCACTTTTGCAACTTCTCTTTGTTTCATTTGCCTATAATAGACGCCTTCCCTGTATGCACCTTTTCCACCAAGTGTGTGTTGACCAGTGGTTGATCACCAATAAGAAGTGCCCCATATGCAGAGTGGACATTGAGGCCCAGCTGCCAAGTGAGAGTTGACACCATGTCTCAGAACTCTTGCCCTCCCTCTCATTCCCATCCTCCTGGTACTGCAGTCAACCAAAGATGGCGTGACTTACCTGCGCAGATTTGGAAGCCTTGAACTTAGAGTGCGGCTCTGCTATATGGTACAACTAATGCTAGACCTACAGTTTATGTATACAGTTGAGTTTGATGTATTTATAAAAGCTTTTTTTTTCTAGATTTGACATTTTTCCTGTATCATTTTACTGTATTTTTGCATGGTTCTTTGTATTGCATTTCTTTGCACATATTATGGGCTTGTGACCCTAAACTTGCAGGCAAGATTAGCTGCTTTAGTAAGTAGAATTCTGTGGTCTTTTTGTTTTTTACATAGTACCAGGTCTTGAGAATTATGATTTTTTTTTGTTTATCCATTACTAACCTTTAATTTAATCAATCATGTGCTTTAGTTTAATGTATAAAGATCCTCTAGAAAATGATAATATTGTGTATTAAGACATTCCTTAATTAGGACAAAATGGCTGCTGTATATTTACAATATGGAGTTCTGAGTTAAATACCATCCTTAATACTGGGAACAGAATACAAACCATATTCAATCAGATGCAGGTGGTATTCACATCACCAGAGAGATCAATAGACATGTTCTTGGTGTATCCTTTTCCTTTCAGCACAACGCAGATAGAGTTGAATATTGATATCATACATATAGACTGCTGTTCTGATTGTATTTATCTTTTTCCTACATCGTTTAGAACTTTATTTCCCTGATTCAGTTTTTTGCTGCTGTGAAACAGCTCTGATGAACACTAAATATTAATTTCAATTAGCTGGATTGTACATACTTGCAGATTTAACAAAATTTTAGGGAAATTGAAGAAGACATGTAGAATTTCGTTCAGTCTTCTGCTAAGCACGTTATAGTAACGATATCTGCTTAACATTGATTTTGTAATAAACACATTCAGTCAGGAGTTAGAATTGCAGTCATTGGCAGGTATCTATGCATTCATAGAACTTCTAAAGGTCCCAGATCACTTTTAAGGGATTTTATTAGTTTAAAGATAAATAAAGTCAGCTGAATCTACATGTCTCTTGTTTTATTTCTCTTTAAACTTGAAAACAGTAAATCTGCAGATACTGTGAGGCACAAACCTACTGTTGCTCTGGTTTTAGACGCCCACTTCATACATTACCAAGAGTCGATCACTGATTTAAAATTTTTAATTTCTATAGTTAAGATTTACTGCATAATATAGAATATAAAGTTAAGTTAACGTACTAACATTTCTCCTTTGGAGAAAGTTTTAATCCACTTCAGGATGCATATTATCAAGATACTTTCATATACAGGATAGCCTAATTTTATTTGTCTAAATATGCTTAATATGCCCCAGATTGCAAATGCATCAGTCAGTAACGTCACTGTCTGTATGTGGAAGACATGTTCCCATGGATCATATGTGAAGATGTCAATAAGCTTGCATTAAGCCACCTGCTTTGTAAGTGGATTGATTAATAAATAACTTATATTTCTATTGTCTTTGTGTTTCATACTTAGTTTTATAAAACAGTTTATATTAAACATCTTGGAGTTCAAAATAGTGATCTCACTCAAGTTGACATTTGCATAATTTTTGTTTTCAGTTATGGCTATTTGCCTTTTTTATATTAGTAATGTTACACTGTAGTAATTGTCAGTATCAACATACTTCAACATGGTTATGTATAGAGATGGAGGATGGACTGTGGTTAAGAAATTGGGATAGAAAATAACATTTTTAAAAAAAAATACTTGATTAGGCTGCAGTTGTAGAAAGGCAGAGGAAAGGAGACAGAGAAAGAGTGACAGTGGCCTATACCTGCCACCTTATTGGGGAAGAGAGAGCAAGTAGCCTATCTTCGAGTAGCCTGCAGTGGGTGTAGGACTTTGCACTGGAAAGCCCAGGGTCACTGCCAAGGGCAGAAGAAATATAGATGGGGAGAATTCTGTACAACTGAGTCCTCTTGATGTTCTCTAAAACACAGAGAACAGATAGATTTCTCGATTTTTTAATATTACATCAGATTTAGATGCACGACTACCTGTTGACCTGTTTTATAATTGCTACTGATTTTTTTTTAATGTGGATAGAGCATTATTACTTTAAAAGTTTACTTAATACAGGTATTTGTGGCATAAACCTGGGTTGTTAATGCAGGAGCTTAGTAAGCTACTGCAATTAGTTACAGAAAATGTGATTAGTAATGAGCCAAGTAAGGAGGAAAATAATTTTTAATATAACTTTTGTGCTTTCTTTTGGTGTCTTCCATATCCTGCTGCATCTTATGTCAAAATGAAAATTTCAGTGATAGCTGTCCAAATCCTTTAGAACTAAAATTCTTTTGTCAGAAAATTCTTATTTTTATTGTTGTTAATATGCAAGTGATAAACTGATATTTGAAACATTTTTCTTACTCTGGTGACTTTATTTTAGCTGCTAAAACACGTCATCCGTAACAGTTTGACATACAGAAAACCAACAGTTTTTAACACTAAAATTAAAATACGGGCTCTGAACATTTCACTATTAGTTTTTCATAAGTGAGAATAGCTTAATTCTATAGAAAATACATCCTGATTTCTAACTTACCTTCCAACGCCTCTGGAAACACAGTGAATTTTTTACTTACTCAAGACTTCATGGGGCACCTGGCTGGTTCAGTTGGTAGAGCATGCGACCCTTAATCTCAGGGTCGTGAGCCTGAGCCCTTTATTAGATGTAGGGATTACTTTTAAAAATCTTAAAAAAAAAAAAAGCCTTCATGTGTCACAATATTAGGTATATCAAGGTTGAACTATCTTCTCTCAGTTATAGATTCAATCATTTTCACTAATTTTCTTGAATTAAGAATTACATTTGGCCCTTGAACACCATGGGTTTGAACAGCACAGGCCCGCTGACTTACACGTGGATGTTTTCAGTAAGTACAGTACAATAAACGTATTTTCTCTTCCTTGTCATTTTATTTTTTATTATCCTTATGTTATTCTTTTCTTTTTTTTAAGTTTACTTATTTTGAGAAAGTGTGCTCGTCAGTGGGGGAGGGGCAGAAAAAAGAGAGAGGATCCCAAGAAGGTTCCATGCTGTTTGCATGGAGCCCAGGAGCCCATTGCGGGGCTTGATCTCACGATCCAGGAGATCATGACCGGAGCCAAAACCCAGAGTTGGACACTTAACCAGTTGAGCCACCCAGGCGCCCCAGTCTTTATGATATTCTTTTAAATTTTTTTTTAACCTTTATTTTGAGAGAGAGAGAGAGATACAGAGTGTGAGTGGGGGAAGGGCAGAGAGAGAGAGGAAGACACAGAATCCAAAGCAGGCTCCAGTCTCTGAGCTGTCAGCACAGAGCCCGACATGGGGCTTGAACTCACAAACCATGAGACCCTGACCTGACCAAAGTCGATACTGATATTCTTAACATTTTCTTTTCTCTTGCTTACTTTGTTGTAATATAGTATATAATACATAGACATACAAAGGCCAAATGTTACCAATTTTGTGGTTGGACTTACTGAGCACACTCTCCTCTCTGTCCTATGTATTCTGTACAAATTCACACGCCACATAAATGATTTTTGGAGTTGGGAAGAGGATATAAGCTTTGGTGTCAGACGGACAAGGGCTTTGAATTGTGCAGCTTTGAACAACTTAAGCTTTCTGAACCTCATGTTTCTCATCTATAAGACAGACTAGGTTGTTAATTAGAATTAAAGGAGGTAACAAGTGCAAAGAGCTTTGCATGTAGTATACTTATATTAAGAATATAAGTTCTCCCAATGCTCACTGCATTCCACCTTTACCACCCAAAACAACTATCCTTGACCTTGATAACAAATGGTAGCATAGCATGGTGCTAGACCATAGATCAGTATTGTCTCTAATCTTTCTCTTATAGAGTCCAGGAAGCTATTTACTAGATAAGAAAGAACAGTCCTCTTTAGACCTTCTTTGATGGGTTGGAATTTTTCTTCTACTCAAGGGATAGAGGATTCCTGGCACATTTGCCTTCTTCCCTTGCCTTGCAGTCACAACAGAGGCATAAACAGAGGCATAGTTGCCCATCAGTACCATCCAATGCTGTATTTTAGGCAGCCATTGCCAGGGGATCAGAATTGGCTATTTCCTCCCTGATCTGAAGGAAATTTTTATGGAGAAATTAACAACTAGAATTTCTCATTCTCCCCTAATATTTCTCCTCGCCAAGTCCTTTTATGCAGCAACCTGGTGCCCATTAAATGTTAATTAAGCACATACCACTGAGCTGCCTATCCCATTGTATTAGCTTCTTCTAGGTTTATTTTTAGGCTAATAGCTGTCACTGAGAGAGCATGTGGAAGGTATGGGTTTCCAGCAGATACTTTTGATTAGCCCCAACAAATTGCAGATCTCCTAATTCTTTATCATCACTACAAAGGATGAATTGGATTCACTAAATACTGATTTTCATTGTGGTCTCTGCTGAATCTTGAGTACAAACTGCTAAATCAGTTTCGCTTTAGGTGGTCGTATTCAAATATAGACCTGGGCAGGGGGGAAGCTTTGGAAAGTGTAGAATTTTGCAGATTATCATTTGATACACTGTGCTCCATAAAGAATTTGATTTTTTCCACTGCCTGTGTAGCTGGTAGCATAACTCAAGACACTGAGGTTTCCAATCTGGCAGTTCAAGGATGACTCAAAGGCTTGCCCTTCCCCTCTTATATACGTGGAAATTCTTTCATAATATGGGATGCTCCAAACTTGTTATCCCAGGGAGTCTATTCTTTAGATTTTCAAGAGCCTATGGAAGAGGAGTGTTAGACAAGGGAATTGGAAGAGATGTGGTAAGTCTCCCATCCTGCATCCTGACCTGCCTTTAAAAAGAAATGAGGGAAGCCTGGGTGGCTCAGTCAGTCAAGCGTCTGACTGTTGATTTTGACTCAGATCATGATCTCACAGTATCATGGGTTCAAGCCCTGAGTCAGGCTCTGTGCACTGACTGTGAGGAGCCTGCTTGGGATTCTCCCTCTCTCTCTGCCCTTCCCCAACTCGTGCTCACTCTGTCTCTCTCAAAATAAATAAACTTTAGAAAAACAAAATAAAAAGGAATGGATATCTTTTAATAGTATTTGCTCAGAGAATAAGTTCTATGGTGTACCTGACTTATTAGCACTTCACTATTAGCCACACACTCCCCAAAGTTTTGTATTCTCTGTTGCTGCCAAATAGTTATTTCAACTTAGTGGCTTAAACATCAAACATCTTAGTTTCTGTGGGTCCAGAATTTGGAACCAGCTTAGTTTGGTGTTTCTGTCTCGAGGTCTCTTGTGAGGTTATAATCAAAATGATAGCTGGGGCTGCAGTCATCTGAAGTCTTTATCGTCTGGATGATATGCTTCTAAGTTCACTCACATGGCTGTTGATAGGAGACTTTGGTTCTTTATTGGCTATTGACCAAGAGCCCTCTCCTCCCCCCTATCAATAGCGATGCAAGTGAGCCATCCTGGAGCTAGCACAGATTCAAGGCGGGGGGGGGGGGGGGGAGATAGCTATGCCTGTTAATAGAAGTGGCAGCAAATTATAGCCATCTTTAACCTACTACAGTTAGGTAAAACAAGCCCTATTGCATGATTAGAATTACAACTACAAACTTCCTAAGCGCATTTAGTTTTTTCCCTCCTAAACCAAATTTTAGTATATGGAAAAGTCATGTGTGCAAAATGACCTATGTTCTCAAGCATAGTCATCAGGGGAATTGGTAGTGGAAGAACTTTAACTTCTTCTCTACACTGATGTTTGAGTAAAGGAAACCTATGGGAGAGACTGAGGTATTTCTGTCATTTGGAAATTCTTTCTGCAGTATTCTTGTTAGATGACTACTGCGATGGTTAATTTTATGTGTCAACTTGACTGCACCATGGAGTGCCCAGATATTTGGTCAAACATTGTTCTGGGTGTATCTGTGGGGGTGTTTCTAGATGAGATTGACATTTGAATACCTGTAGATTGTGTAAAGTAGATTGCCTTTCCTACTGTGGGTGGACCCTGTCCAATCAGTTGAAGGCCTGAATAGAAAATAAAAAACAAAAAAACTTGCCTCTCAGGCCTTCCCCTGTACTCCATGGTAAGGCTGAATTCCTCTTGCCTAACTATTTTTCTCTTGCCTTTAGACTCAGACTGACACATGGGCTTTTCCTGGGTCTCTCGCCTACCAGCCTCTGGATTTAGAACTACACTAATGGCTTTCCTGGGTCTCTAGCTTGCAGACTGGAGATTGTAGGGCTTGTCAGCTTTCTTAATTATGTAAGCCACTACCATATCTATCTATCTAGTCATATGAACCAATACCATATAATCTACCCTTCTTCCTTCCTCCTCCCTTCCCCTTTCTTCCCCTCCCTTCCCCCTTCTCTTCGGAGACCCCTAACTAATGCAGTGATCATGCCTCTAGTTATATATACTTATTTAAGATGCACATTCCTTTTATAAGTAGTTATTTATTTTTTGGTAAAAGGTAGGTTTTTCCTGTAAGTTCACTCACAGGGTCTTATTCTATATTCTAGAGCAATGCAAAGATCTGGTTTCTGTATATGCTAGTTCTTTAGATTTTATAAGACAGCTTTCTTGATTTTTTTAGGTCTTCCCCAAGGGAAATATCCTTAGTACCCTTGACTTTGTTTAACCTGGATCTTTAGCATCTTAGCTATTCGTGTCACCATTTTCTGGATATTTATTGTTTATTAATGTTTTTCAAAGTATGATACCTATAAATAATTACTCCAGATGTGATCTGAGCATTAAAAAGTACAGAATTATCTGATTTCAACTCATGCTAATGTGTTAGGTCTCAGAATGGTGGTATTTCTAAGGGAGCACACGTTAGCTAAAGGACAGTTGTGCAAATAGAAGGAATAAGAAAGAATTGGAGGGGCGCCTGGCTGGCTCAGTAGGTGGAGCTTGCAACTCTTGATCTCATGGTCATGAGTTTGAGCCCCACGTTGGGGTGTAGAGATTACTTACTTATTATATATATATATATATATAAAGAATGAATTGGAAAAGGATTACAGAGTGAAGGGAAATGAGACACAGTCTTCCCTCTGTCATCTATGTGAAACTGGGATCAGCTCTCACGTCTGAGTAGGCCTGCACACCCCACAGGGACTGGTTAGTGCAGTTAGTGCAGAATTAGGGCTGTTACTGAAAAGTTACTTGATAATCCAACCGGGACACTCTCTGCACTCTGCAGCTCCTCACTGTTCTACCAAAGCTGATAGGCTCTGATTCAAAAATTAGAGTTCCTCACAATATTTATCTGTCGTAATAGAGAATAGGAAATGTGTCAATAATTGAACGGCATAATTGTACATCTCTTGAATCAATGGTTTATTATCCTCAACAGAACTTGTACCTTTTTACTCTGTAAGGATGAGCAAATTCTATTGTCATCCTTTCATGTACTTTATCTCTATATTGTAAACACCATGAGGACAGAAACCCAGTTTTCATGCCTTTCTTCTCATTCTAAGTAGTAGGCACAGTGCCTTGCTTTTAGAGGGCATTAAGCTTATTTAAAAACAAAGAACAACAACAAAAAGAACTTGGATAGTTTGAGGTCCACAAGCTTGAGGTCCAGGTTTTAAAGAATCATTTTGAATGGAGGTCCATGGAGACACTAGAAAGTTGTTGGTTTCTCCTCTCTGGGTCTTCTTGTTTCTGAGCAAGCACATAGGCCTTAGTCTGGGACATGTGCATGCACCCTGTTCAGCCAGTAATACGTTACCTAGTTACCCTCATGGGATAGATAATGTTGACCCATTGTTAACATGAAAGATGCCAAGAGGGATGCTTCCCTCTCCCAAGGAAATTAGCAATAGAAGTTATTATTTTTTTCTTTATTACTTGGTTTGGATAACTTTTCAGAGAAAATTTTAACATAACCACTGAAAACTTTAATGTTACTTTACAATTATTTTCTGTCACCCACATTCAGTTATTTGCCAAGGTTCTGTCGTTTCTCCAAAATTGCCTCTCATACTTGTTTCCATTTTTCATTTTTCACACTCATTCAAGTCAAATTTTTGTTACCTCTTACCAGGGACACCTTTAATCTTCCAATCCACTGTAATCCATCCTTCACGCTGCGCAACAGGTCAGCTTACTAAAGCAAAGCTCTAACCAAGTCATTATCCTTCTTAAAAATGTCCCATGATTCCTCATTTTCTGGATATTTTACCACTTTGTCATTTTTAAAAATTTTTTAATTTATTTGTTTTTAAATGTTTGTTTATTTTGAGAGAGGGAGAGAGTGTGCATGCGTGCTCACATGTTTGGGAGGAGCAGAGAGAGAGAATCCCAAGCAGGCAGGCTCCACACTGTCAGCGCAGAGCTGGATGTGGGGCTCGATCTCCCCTACCCTGAGATCATGACCTGGGCTGAAATCAAGAGTCAGAAAGTGAACGAACCGTGTCACCCAGGTGCCCCTGCAGCTTTATCTTTAACATTTCTATGATCCAAATGCCCCAGACTACGTGTTTTTCCACAGATTTCTTCTCATTGCTCCCACTTCTTGAACACCTTTCCCGTCCCTGCCTGCTAAATTCTAATCCCTCAAAGCTCAGCTTGAACATTTCCTTTCTAGTAAGCCTTCCTCATCTACTCGGAATTAGTCTTCACCTTTGTGCTCAGTATTTTATAGTCCTGCCTCTTCTAATAATTTTGTTCCTACGTGTCTCCCCTTCACTGTTTTGAACTTGAGGGCATGGCTCATACTTTATTCTTCTCTGTGTTCCCTGCAGTGCCTTGCACAAACTGACATTTTAATGTTAATATGTAGCAAATATCTTTTGTCTTCGGCTAGTTGAGAGAAAAGAAGAAATCAAAGAGGTAGGCAGAAATGGGTGGGGTGGGTAACAAATGGGATAAGAGCAGCTGACAGGGAGAACGTGGTAGTGTATTAGGCAGATTGCTGGGTTCTGATAAAAATCAGCTGGTGAATGGGTGGGCGCCTGGGTGGCTCAGTTGGTTAAGCATCTGACTCTCGATCTCACCTCAGATTTTGACCTCAGGATCATGAGTTCAGGGTCAATGTTGGGCTTCACACTGGGCATGGAGCCTACTTAAAAAAAAATCAGCTGGTGAAAGCTGTAATTTGTTAATGACCTCATTCACAAATTAATGATATGTAAATTAAACTGGGCCCTTGATGCCCTATGATCTGGAACAATGGCAGGTGAAACTCAACAAGGGCAGAAGTGGAAAAGCATTCTTCAAGAATGTAGAAACCATAAACATGAGCTGAGCTTTTAGACTTGTCTTATACACTATATACGTGTGTGTGTGTGTGTGTGTGTGTGTGTGTGTGTATACTTGTCTTATACACTAGTAGGTAACCCAAATGAGTCCTAATAAAAAATCAATAATAAATAAGCACCTTATTTAAGCACAAAACCAATACCCCCTGCTCTGTAGTCCCTGGGTTAAGCTTGAACTGGTCTAGTGGCCTGCCTTCGGGACTTCTAGAAGGGCTGTTCGGTTTCCAGCCCCAAGTTGACCTGGGGCAATTTTTGCTGCCTGAAGTTCTTGATTTCTCCATCAACTGTGGCTATCTGTGAAGTATTCCCAAAGGGGGAAAGTCCTGAAAATCTGAGAAAAAGAATCCCAAAGCCAGGAGAAAGAGGTGAATAAGAAATTGGAAGTGAGGAGGGTCTGACCAACAGCAAGCAAATATTTGACCATTCAGAATAGTCTTGATAGCCAAGACTGCAAATCTCTACCCCCAACTGGGGGATATTGGTGTCAGGAAAGAAGCGTTCCCACCTGACACTCTGGGACCTAAACATTTGTGTGAGAATCTCAGCATCTCTCTCTCTCTCTCTCTCTCTCTCTCTTTAAAGTAAGCTTCACTGAGCCTGATGTGGGGCTTGAACTCACAACCTTGAGATCAAGACCTGAGTTGACATCAAGAGTTGGACAGTTAACTGAATGAGACACCCAGGCGCCCCCCGCTCCCCATCTTTCTGTCTCTGACTCCCTTTCACAGTGTTAGAAGACACCTTGAAGCCCAATAGCCCCTGCCAAACCAAGCCACTCACCTTGTCTCCAGTCATGGCAGTTCAATTACTAGTGGTCTGTGCTTTTGCTTGGGATGCACCCTCTATCTACAATAATCTCCCTTTACCCTACATCCACTGGAGTTCATATGTACATGTGTTTGAAGCAGTAATTGACCAAGAAGTTAAAGTGAATAGGGGCACCTGGTGGCTCACTTGGTTGAGTGTCTGACTTTGGCTCAGGTCACCATCTCACAGTTTGTGGGTTTGAGTCCCACATTGGGTTCTCTCTGCTGTCAGCACAGAGTCTGCTTCAGATCCTTAGTCCCCCTCTCTCTCTGCCCCTCCCCTGCTCACGCTCTCTCAAAAATAAAAGTAAAAACATTAAAATGAACTGATGATATAGAATTTAACCATTGGCCTTCAAGAAATTTCTTTTTGGTAAATTTAATATTTGATAATCTTTGATGATCGTTTCAGACTTTCCTCACTCTTTTTGCCAAATGTAAATCGAATGACAGTAGTAAATAAAGTGGAAAGAGCACAGACCTGAGTACAAATTCTAGCTTTGAAACACAGAAGCCCTATGATTGCAACCAAGACATTTAACTGCTGTGAGCCTTAGTTTCCTCATCTGTCAAGTTGGGATAATACGTGATGGATGTTAAGTTAGACTTACTGTGGTGATCTACAAATACCTAATCATTATGTTGTGCATCTGAAAAAAATGTATGTCAATTATACCTCAATAAAAAAATGAAACAAAACTTGGTATAATACTATCTATTTTATAAATATTGTTATGAGGATTCAACAAGAAAGTTAATGTAAATTAATATAGAGGAAGAGTGACCAACAAATGTTATGTGAGACAGGAGGGAACAGGAAATACAGGAGGACTAGGGGCACCTGGCTGGCTCAGTTGGTAGAGCTTGTGACTTTATTTTTTATGTTTATTTACCTATTTATTTATTTATTGAGAACATGAGCAGGGGAGGGACAGAGAGAGCAAGAGAGAGAAAATCCCAGGCAGGCTCCTGTCAGCGCAGAGCGCAACGCGGGGCTCTGTCTCCGGAACTGTGAGATCATGACGTGAGCCACAATCAAGAGTTGTACACTTAACCAATTGAGCCAGCTAGGTGCCCCCAGGCTTGTGACTCTTGATCTCCAGGTCCCAAGTTCAAGCCCTACTTAAAAATATATATGAACCACAATGCATTAAACAAAAGGTTGAATCAAAAATTTATTTGTAAAGTTCCAGGTTAGTTACAGTGAAGGATACAAAAGAAATATTACTTCCATTTTTAATGAAAATACAATCTAATATGGATTAAATTATTCAATTTTGACAATGTAAAGACAGTTAATAAAAGCACTTTACCACTCACTTTAACATTCCTGTGTACAAAGCCTTGTGAGTGGGTAAGGATTGTTACTTTCATAATTGTAGCTTTTGATAACATCCCAATATTATAACAAGTAAAAATATAATTTTATTCACAACCTTAGTGCATTGAACATCTTTTTTTCCTTCCTAAGACTTTTTCACTGGATACCTAATTTTTAGTTATCACTTCTTTCCATGCCACATAGTAGCTGCAATTCCTGTTTTACAGAAGAGGAGACAGGTTTAGAAATGTCAGATGCAAGGGAAAAGGCAGAATTTGATCCAGATTACTTAACTTCCTTCAAGGTTCATTAGGTACCCCAGTCACAGAGGTAAGCCATTTTTTTTTTCCCAAGAGTAGAACAAGTGGGAAAGCTTGTTCAAATAGAGGGAGGCTGCTATCAATTGTTAATCTACTACCTTTACTGTGGGCTTTGGACCTTTTCTTCCTTTTCTTTCCTGTTCCTTTCCCGTATTCCTTTTTTTCTTTTCCTGTAGTGACCTGATCCTCCCACCCTTCTGCCCAAGACTGAATCACACCCTCTTTCTCATTTTAAAATCTTCTATACATCATAGGGTTATTTATTCACGGAATATTTATTGAACACCAACCATTATACACGGGGAAAACTTGCTAGGTGTTGGCAATACGCTGGAGCGTTTACAGAAATCACGAACCACACAAATCACATTTACGTTTTATTTTCCTCTATCTTCGGAGTCTTAGCTTTTCTATCTTTAAGTTTACTTATTTTGAGAAAGAGACAGCGTGAGTGGGGGAGGGACAAAGAGAGAGGGAGAGAGAATGAGAATCCCAAGCAGGCTCCGCGCGTTAGCACAACTCCCACTCCTTTAGCACACGTGCTAACAGTGCTGCCCGGAACCGCCCCGGGGGGGGGGGGGGCTATTCCACCACCCAGGCCAACACAACCTAAACTCTAACTCGAAATTTCCGGAAGAGGTACAAAGATTGTAAGTGGCACTTCCAAGGTATTCCCTAGAAGGAACTTCTGTCCAGCCAGTACAAACGTAGACATCGTTAGGTGACACCTACTTAAAATTCAGAGAAGGCATTCTACGTCTGTCTGATTCCTCAATGTGACCATTTCATTTCTGTTGATCTTAGAGAAGAGGCCGAGATAAAAACAACAACAAAAAAAGCCGGCAGGCGGAAAAAAACAACCAGTTATTATGACAACCAAACGGGTCTGGAAAATTCAGCCAATCCGCCTGCGGGAATGCCTCCTACCTAGCCAATAAGAAGAGCGCGTCGTACGTAAGGCCGCCCAATGGGGGCGCGAGCAGCGCGGTATTTGAATCCCGTAACAAGGAGACTTTGCGAAGATCCCAAGCGGTGCGGGCTGGGGTGCGGAGATAACGGCGCCGCCGAAGTTTCTGTCCTCCCTCTCCGGTCCGCGTCCCTCCTTGGGTCGCGCTGGCACTCTTGCCTGCCCCTTCCCTCATGGCGCTGCTCCGACGCCCGACGGTGAGTGGACCCAGCCGCCGCCCCCATCCTCCACCGGCCATGGGCTTTGGCCGCCCAGCCCCCTCACCAGCCTCTAGCCGCCCCCTCTCTTCTGCGAAGGGCTTCTTCCTCCCAGGGCGCGTCGCTTTCCCATTCTCCCGGGCTATCTTCTTCCCCCGCGGCCCAGGCCTGCAGCCTGTCCTCCTTGCAGGCCTCTTCCCTCCTGGGATCCGCTCTGGGTTCCCTGCTTCCGCCCTGGCCAGCCAGTCCCAACCCTGGGGTGGGGGAAATGTAGGAAAGCGCCTCGGAGGTGGCACCTGTCAAGTGAGCCTTTCCAGCACTGGACCTCTCAGCGAGCGATCCCGGAGTGCTCTTTGTTAGAGTACTGTCTAAATAGAGGCTGTTGTAATTTCCTTCCTCTGTTCCCAATCTCCTTGCCAGCTAAGGGGTCCGTGGTGGGGATGGAGAGGACTGGAAGAATTCTGTAGGTAGTGAAGTGTTCTGAAAGTTTGATCAAGTAACAGTTAAGACTGCTTTTCGGAATTTTCACATTTCGCTGTAAGTTTCCCATTTATTTCTGCACAGGAAGTCTTCCAGGCTAAGTTCACTAACATACACATTTGTCCTTTAAAAAAGTTAAATTTCTTTTCATCAAGTGTAATAGAGAGTTTACATATAATTTACAACAATATGGCAGACAGAGAGAAGGGTCCAGATTCACTTATTTCATCTTTGCCAAAATCTAAGTGTTAATGGTGTTTTGGATATTTTTTTTCTGTGGGCTTGACTTGTGCCTGGATCTGCTTTTTCTCTGCTGAAAAAGAGGGGCCCTGACACACCTGAGTTCCATCCTCCTGACTATACGGCTAGTTAAAAGCTGTCAGTTTCCCCCACCAGGTGGATTTATACTTAGATTACACATAAGCATTAACATTTCAAACACTTTTTAAAATTGACAATTATTGCTGGAAAAAACTGAAGAGTGTGCTTTTGAGAATCCTGAAAGTAGAATGAATACAATCAGTACTTAATTCCTATCCTTTTGTGGATGTAAGTTGAACTGACAAGTAATTTTTGTCTCATCTGTCCCATGAAGTCCTTCCATAGTCAAATTTTTTTTTTTTAATGTTTATTTTACTTTGCGAGCATAGAGCATGAGAGCATGCAAGCACGAGCAGGGCAGGGGCAGAGAGAGAGAGAGAGAGGGAGAGAAAGAATCCCAAGCAGGCTCCCCACTGTCAGTGCAGAGACCTGTGCAGGGCTCCATCCCATCAACCTTGGAATTGTGACCCTGAGCCAAAATCAAGAGTCCCATGCTTAACCTACTTGGCCACCCAGGTGCCCCCATAGTCGAATTCTTTTTATTCAGGGAAGGCTGGAGTGTTCCCCTGCCCCTCTGTCTGTTCTGGTAGGTCCATCGTGGAAGGACCATTCATATCCCCTGTTGGGAGATTTTTTTTAGGATTAAAAAATTTAGGGATAGGACGTGCTGTTTTTTCTTATGAAATGTTCATCACTTCTGTAATAAACTTTTTTGTATGAATTGCTTTTTCTGGCAAGTTTTGTTTCTAAGCATATTCTGTCTAAAGCCGGTTACGGTCAACCAATGATTTTTTATTTCATGCCATTTCAGCTTTCTCTGAATTTGAGAGTAAAACTATTTTACCCATGAAAAGTATTTCCTTTCTAAATATTTTTTAATGTTTACTTATTTATTTTTAATGTTTATTTTTGAGAGAGAGAGACAGAGTGTGAGTGGGGGAGGTGCAGAGAGGGAGACACAGAATCCTAAGCCGGCTCCAGGCTCTGAGCCTGATGCGAGGCTGAACTCAGAAAATGTGAGATCATGGCCTGAGCTGAAGTTGGACAACTGAGCCACCCAGGCATCCCTAATGTCTATTTTTGAGAGAGAGAGAGAGACAGAGACAGAGCACGAGCAGGGGAGGGGCAGAGAGAGAGGGAGACACACAGAGCCCAATGTGGGGGGTCAAACTCAGGAACTGCGAGATCATGACCTGAGCCACCCAGGTGCCCCCTGAATATTCTTAATATAAGAGCGCCCATGCTACGCCAACCTCATTTTATTTTTATTTTTTTACATTTTATTTATTTTTGAGAGACAGAGAGAGACAGAGCATGAACAGGGGAGGGGCAGAGAGAGAAAGAGACACAGAATCCGAAGCAGGCTCCAGGCTCTGAGCTAGCGGTCAGCACAGAGCCTGACGTGGGGCTCGAACCCACGAACCGTGAGATCATGACCTGAGCCGAAGTTGGACGCTCAACCGACTGAGCCACCCAGGCGCCCGGGGAACCTCATTTTAAAGGCAGTATCTCTAAAGATCATGTCTATAGGAGGACTTATTTGTAGAATGGCATAAGAATCAAAGCTAGTTTAGGTTTACAACGTCTGGACCTATTATAGCTTTTAAATAGTGTTTTAATTGCACTTGTTATTAATCTCTCTAAAGAAAAGTATTTAAGTAGATGGGTAGTATACAGGGATCTCTAATAAGTGAGTGCTAGTTGAGAAATAATCCCTTATCTGTAAACTGCTTACTGAGAGTATTTTATAGATAAGGTGGGTAAGTGATTTGCCTAATTAAGAATGTGATCAATCACTCAGCATTTTTAGACTTTCTGAAATGTACCTTTTCCCTCTTCCTGGTATATATCCGCATCTTTCAGCTTTTCCAAATCAATTCTGCATTTGGGTATCTGACATGAGCAAAGTATTGTAAGTTGTCTCAACTCCTCATTAACTCTTTTTTTTCTCCTCCCCACCCCCCCTTTTTTTTTTTTTAGGTGCCCGCTGATTTGGAGAATGTTGACACTGGAGTTAATTCTAAAGCTAAGAGTCATGTGACAATCAGGCGGGCTGTTTTAGAAGAAATTGGAAATAGAGTTACAACCAGAGCTCTACATGTAGCTAAGGTAATAGCTATAAAGACTGTCCATGTGCACACTGGGCTGATTGTGTATAGCTCTGAGGAACGACACTGACTGTCTTGCCCTATTACATTTCTTTTTCCGTGTAGAAAGCTCAGAACACCAAAATACCTGTTCAACCCACCAAAACAAATGTCAGCAAACAACTGAAACCTACTGCTTCTGTGAAACCAGTACAGATGGAAACGTTGGCTCCAAAGGTAGGATGGTCTGTATTTACAAACGTACTTAATGAAATAGCCTATTTTTGGCTAGACTCCAAGGGTGCCGTTCTCATCACTGCAACTTTTGAAGAACATTCATTACTAGAGCTCTCCTTTGAAACAGCAGTGTACAAAATGAACATATACATCCTTTTAGTGATGGTACCTTAATATAATGTTATGACATTGAATAACAAACTTAATTACCTTAATACTCAAGTGTAGTGATCTGAGTAACATTTGGCAGATTTTCTAACATAATCCATTATAAGAATGAACTTGGCTCTGAAGGCTGTGGAATCTGACAGTTCTGAGCCCCACACTCATGTAGGAAGAAGGTAAGGCCAAATTCTGTATTGGTAAATTGTGGTCTCTGTGACTGCTTAGCTCAGCTGCAGTTAGAATGCTAATGGACCCATTGGCCTATTGAGCTACCACCATATTGAAGTTCATGCTTGCTTTCTGTCACAGATTACAGGCATTCAGGTAATTACTATAGGACAGGCACTGTTGTAGGTGCGGAGAATACAACAATAACTGTTTTGCTCTTCACAGCTTAATATAGATATTTATTTTATATACAGTAAAACCTTGGTTTGCAAGCACAATTTGTTCTGGAAAGATGCTTATAATCCAAAGCATTTGTATATCAAAGCAAATTTCCCCGTAAGAAATCATGAAAACTCAGATGACATGTTCCACAATGTCAAGAATACTCATAAAAAAATGATTAAAATATTCTAAAATAATACAAAATAATAAAGAAAAATAAATTAACCTGAACTTTGAAAACCTTTGTGGCTGGTGTGAGGGAGACAAGAGAGAGGAAAGTTATTATGTAGGATGACTTTCACTATCTCTAACGGAATCACTGCTATCTATCGGCTCAGTGGAATCTTTTTCTTTTCATACAACTTTAACCAGGAACTTATCCAATGACCATTGCTTTTGCCTTCTTTTGAGGACTTTATGGAAATGTGACCTTGCATTGTCGTTAAACAGATTCATTGCTTGCACTGCTACAGCCTTAATCGGGTGGTGCTTTTCTACAAAATTTTGCACTGTTTCTCACATTTTACATATCTCCTTAATCTCATTTGAAGTGAGGGATTCCTCTGCCCTTTTCTCCTCCTCCTCTGCAGACGTAGACTTCTTACAAAATCTTGCAATTTCGGCCACTCACCTACTTCGTTCATCCTTCTCAATGATTTCCTTCTTAACTTCCACTGTAATCATCTCCTTCTTCTTACTGCCTTTCTTTTCAACCTTTTCCTGCAAGGGGGCCATTGTATATGCTTTTACAGATGTTGACTGTAGTACAGTATTAAACTCTTGTCATACTTTGTATTTAATGTAACTGGCAATAAGGCAGCAGAGGAAATGGCCTATATCTGCAGGAATCCCCTGACCTAGAAAGAAGCAAAGCATCCTAAGCTTACTCTTGTGTGGAAAAGCAAAGGACTGTCCATAAGTGCTTTGAAGTGACAAAAAATACACTAGTGCCAGTTGTGGGCACCTTCTAACGTTCTGAAAAAAATCACTGGTTTCTGCCAAACACCACAGCCTGAGACTGAGCATCTGAGCATGAGAGACGATCACCGACAATCCTGCAGCGTGAGAGAGAGAGAGAGAGAGAGAGAGGGAGGAAGGAGAACCATTGGCTCAGTTGTGATCATGTGATATCCAGCACCATGTACTACTCGTATTGCAAGACCTCACTTTTTATGAAGTTAAAATTTATTAGAAATGTTTGCTCATATTGCAGAACATTTGCAGAACAAGTTACTCGCAATCCAAGGTTTTACTGTATATATAATATATAGTAATAACATATTTATAACATTGTTTGAAAATTTTCAAAATAACACATTGGATATATTTGAGAAATATATTTATTGAGCACTTAATGTGCACATCCAGTAGTGTTAAGGCTGATAGATATCTTGCCTTGATATCTCCCTTATCCAGAAGGAGTATATGTACCTAAAATTAAATTAGTCCCAGGGAATGATGCCAGATGCCCCTGGTCAGTGGATGATTGATTGAGCATCAAATGTCTGCAGTAGATGGAAGAACCATCCTTCAGAAGGTGCTTGTACAGGAGGGAGAGAACACTAAGGGATGGAGTGCTTGGAGGAAACTTCATGGAATAGGTGGGATTTTTAAGAATACGGAGATGGTAATAGTATAGAGCATCTTTTTGGGGAACAAAGCACAACAGGAATCAAGGCACCAAAGCAGAAATAGGCCTATGACCTTGTCCTTTGGGTAAAGAGTCAGGACATCTAAGCTGGGTCAGAAGATTTGTGTGAGTAAGCAGAACATAAAGTTAGGAAAAAGGTTGCATTTGGATTTGAAAGGCTTGGAACTTGGATTTTACCCCTTAGGCAGTGAGGAACCTGTGGAATGTTTGGAGGAGATGGGAAATGATGAAAGCAGTGTAGACTGGCCATGGAAGGGACATAAATTATGAGGTATTGCCATTGTCCTTGCAAGAGCTGATGAGGGTCTTGAACTAGCTCAGATCACCCCTAAGCTGGTATTGGGGTGTACCAGCTCCTTTCAGGGACGTCATCCTGTATTTAGAAGGAATTCTTTAGCTGTGTTGCTTGGAATGAAGGAATAAGACCCTTAAGCACTTGAGTATTTAAGAAACCATTTATGGAATAAATTAATTTGAAAAATGAGAAAGTCAGGATAGGGAGGTAATTCTGGGGAAGGCGGCTCATTTGGCTTTAGATTTGTTGCGGTAACAGGAACATCCACCGGGAAATGCAGTCAGAAATACGCCAGCAACATCTGAAGGAGCGGGGCCAACTTGTGAGCTCTCTCCTTGCAGGTGAGGGTTGCAAGCAAGGACTAAAGCTCGGCACAAATACTGAAGACTGACCTTCCTTTCATAGGTCATTCCTTGGAGGTTTCTAGGGACATCCTAAATGCCAAACCCAAAGCAGCTTTTCAGCCTTAATCTGCAGACCATTATGCAGCATTTTATATTGGTGGCTCTTTGAATGTGGTTCCTCCCACATGTTAGGAAGGCAGTTTGGCAGTGTTATTTCAAAGAGTTATTCTCCACACCCAGTAAGTGTGTTTTAAAAATTTATCCTAAAAAAATTATTAGAGGGACATTGAAGACTTTTAATTAGTTCTGAAATGAATTATCTCTTATGTAATAGGGAAATACTAGGAGATCGGTTAAAGTTATTTATTTATATTTAACACAGAGTGTTACGTTAGTATCAGGTGGGCAATACAGTGATTCAACAATTCTATACATTACTCAGTGCTCATCATGATATGTGGAGTCTTAATCCTCTTCACCTATTTCATCCATCCCCCACCCAATTCCCGTCTGGTAACTACCAGTTCTCTATACTTAAGAGTCTGGTTTTTTGTTTCTTTTTTCTTTTTTCCTTATTTATTTATTTAGTGAGTAAGTAATCTCTACATCCAACATGGGGCTTGACTCAGAACTCCAAGATCAAGAGTCACATGCTCTTCCAACTGAGCCAGCCAGGTGTTGCATCTCTTTTTGTCTTTGTTCGTTTGTTTTGTTTAATTTTTAAAAAATGTTTATTTTTAAGAGCGAGTGTGAGCAGTGGAGGGGCAGAGAGAGAGGGAGACACAGAATCTGAAGCAGGCTCCAGGCTCTGAGCTGTCAGCACAGAGCCCGACCTGGGGCTCGAACCCACAAACCGCCCTATCCTGACCTGAGCCAAACTTGACGCTTAACCGACTGAGCCACCCACGCACTGCTGTTTTGTTTCTTAAAATCTGCATGAGTGAAATCATATGGTATTTGTTTTTCTCTGACTGACTTCATTTAGCATTAGACCCTTTAGTTCCATCCATGTTCTTCCAAAAAGCAAGGTTTTATTCCTTTTTATGGCTAAGTAATATTCCTGTGTGTGTGTGTGTGTGTGTACACGTGTGTACACCACATCTTTATCCATTCATCTATGGTTGAACATTTGGGTTGCTTCCTTATCTTGGCTATTGTAAATAATGTTGCAATAAACATAGGGGTGCATGGGGTGCCTGGGTGTCTCGGTTGGTTAAGCGTCTGACTCTTGATTTTAGCTCAGGTCAATCTCATGGTTTGTGGATTCAAGCCCCAAGTCAGGTTCCACACTGATATGCAGATCCTACTTGAGATTCTCTCTCTCTCTCTCTCTCTCTCTCTCTCTCTCTCTCTCTCGTGCTCTCTCTCTCTCTCTGCCTCTTCCCCCCCCCCCCAAAAATAAATAAATAAATAAACTTTAAACATAGGGGTGTGCGTATCTTTTCATCTTCTTTGGGTAAATATCTAGTAATTTCATTACTGGATCAGACTAAATCCATTTAATGAAATACATGGACCATTAATACCATGTTTTAGTAGAATATTTAAAGATTTTGGAAACAAGGTTTCCAGGACCTTGAGGGGCTAGCTGCTGTTGGGAAAAGTCTTTCATTACTATTTAGTTAAAAAAAAAAAAAAAAAAAAAACTCAGTCATGAGACCCTTCAGATGTGTATCAGAGGGCTGTAAGCCTGGAGTATGATTGTCAATATGTATCTTGGTGGGGTGTAGAGATAAAGGAATTTGCAAAGGAATTTTTTTTACACATCTTTTTTTTAAAGTTTTTATTTACTTTGAGAGACAGAGTTGCATGAGCGAGGGAGGGGCAGAGAGAGAAGGGGAGAGAGAAACCCAAGAGGGCCCTACACTCTCAGTGCAGGCCCCATGCAGGGCTCAAACTGAGGAACCACAAGATCATGACCTGAGCCAAAATTGAGAGTCGGGTGCTTAACCAACTGAGCCATCCAGGTGCCCCCAAAGGAATTTCTATATGTTAAAGTAGACTTACAGGATCCTGGGGGGATCAGGCTTAGATTGCCTTTTGCCCTTAGCGAACTGTCGACATCGAGGCAGCTGAGCTCCCACAGGAAGGTCATTCTGCCTGTCTCAAATACTTGTCGATGGGCTGTAAGTTGTAAGGAAATTTAACTTTCTTCTTTTGTCTTTGTTTCCCACATCATTCCCCCTGAACAATTTTGACTCTGAAATCTTTAAAGTTGCTGAGGGTGGAAGATGTTATCTTCTGTAACTTCTTCCTGGTGAATGAGTGGCCTCATGTCCCTACCTATGGGTCAACATCGGTCAATTATATACATATGTGTGTGTGTGTGTGTATACACACATACATATATATAGTAGGAGTTAATAAGGCAGAGGCATTTGAATCCAAGGGAGACCGCATGACTGGATCTTCCTGAGTGGAAAGGATCATGTGTCGGCTTCAAGTTATGGCAATGAAGGAGTCTCAGCACCAGGTGGAGAGACATGGGAGAAAACAGCAAAACATGATTAGAATTAACAAAAAGAAAATGACCTATATGAGTCCTTTGATAGTTGACAAAAATCCTCCTCCAGTCCAAGAGTTGAACCAATCATTAAAGGAAAGAGAGGGATCCTTTAAGGCCCCAATTTGAGTGTTCGTGTCAGTTAGAAACCCAGAAATATTTTTGTGTAATTTAAAATGTGTATGTAGTATTCAGTTTTTATAATAGCACAAGTTCCACCTTGTGCAGCAGTTAAAACATCTAATGTCATCTTGTTTTGTAAAACTCCTTTACATATTTGTGTTACATCAGTATTTAATAGAGAAATGCTATTTTGAGTGTCATTTAGGGCTTTGACTATGTACTTATTAAGAATTTCCATGTGTCAAACAATATCTTCCAGTCCCAAAGAGGTAACAAGGATGAATACTGGGTGGTCATACCAATGAAACACAAAATGGGCCCACTGTTGTGTGTGTGGTTTTTTTTTTTTTTAAGTTTATTTATTTATTTTGAGACAGAGCGCACGAGTGTGGGAGGGGTGGGGGGGGGAGGTCCCAAGCAGACTCCGCACTGTCAGTGTGGAGCCCAGTGCAGGGCTTGATCCCAAGATTGTGACATCATGACCTGAGCCAAAATCAGGAGTTGAACGCTTAAATGACTGAGCCACCCAGGCGCCCCTGTGTCCACCGTTGTTTTAAATTTGGAAGGTTGGCTGGGTTGGTGATGGTTTTAATAATGCATTTGTGCATTCAGGCAAAACCCAGAGTACAGTGGCCTACCCAGCCTGGGTGGGGGAAGCTGTGGCAACTAGTTAGAGCCACAGAGCCACTGGGACCCCTTAGGAGCCAGTCCTCTAATTCTGAGCCTTTTTGAACTGCAGGCAGGATTTCAAGGTTCATTCGGTTTTGGAGGACCATCTTTCCAGAAGACTGTGGTTGTCAGGCTGAATGTCAATAGTAATTTTTTAAGGCCCAAGTTATTCGCTCAGTTATTTGTGCAATATAAAGATGGTCCATTGTTACTTTGTAGGGACCAGGGGAATCCAAAACTAGGGGCAGTTTATTCCAGCAAGGTTTTTTTCACCTCAGTGGCCTTTTTACTCAGATCAGTAGCCTGGTATAAACCCTATGTTACCTTCCATTGGTTATTTGGTAGGAGGTGGATGGGGGTGGGAGGATCAAGATTTTTCCCTTATTATTAACAAGCTAGTCCTGCGGGGTTTTTTTTTTGTTTGTTTTTGTTTTTGTTTTTGTTTTTAAATCCTCAATTCCTGGGCTATGTGAATTTACTGAATTTACTGGCCTGAATAGACTGGAGTTATGGACTTTTTTTTTTTTTTTTTTTTTTTTTGAGAGAGCACATGTGTGAGCAGGGGAGGGGCAGAGAGGGGGGCAGAGGATCTGAAGTGGGCTCAGTGCTGATAGCAGAGAGCCTGACACGGGGCTCGAACTCACAAACTATGAGATCATGATCTGAGCCGTAGTTAACCAGCTTAACCAGCTGAGCCACCCAGGCGCCCCTGGAGTTATGGACGTTTAAGACTTTGGCTAAATTGTTTCCTACAGATTCTAAGGTCATATCCTTTTGATGTCCTTTGAGGTGAATTACAGCTACCTCCTTAGGAAGGCGTAAGCCTCAAGAAGAGTAATACTTTTGGGGCCATATTTGATTGGAGAGTTAAGGCTTGATTATAATCCCCTTTTCTTCAAATTGCTCTGTGGGCATGTAGGACTAGGAAGGCATATTTAGAGTCAGTAAAGATATTAATTTTGAGGCCCTTTGCCAATTGTAAAGCATGAATGAGTGCTATTAACTCTGGTTTTTGGGCAGATGTATTTGCCTGGAGGGCTTTGGCCTCCATACTCTGAGTTAGACTGACTATAGGGTACCTAGCTTTTCTTACCCTCTTTTTTGTGATATTGCCATCCGTAAAACAGCTGTCATCTGCATTTTCAGTAGGGGAATCTCTTAAATATGATTGACTAGAATTAACAAGACCAATAACCACTGAGCATGTTCTAACACAGAAGTATGATGGTCAGGCTTAGGCAAAGGGGAACTGGGTTTACAAGTTTTAGGAATTATTTCAGGTGTATCTATAAACATAGTGTGTGTTTAATAAGTTGACCTCCCATCATCCATTGGTGACCTTTGGTCTCTAAGACACTCTGGACCTGATGTGGAGTCATTACTGTCAGGGACTGTCCCATAGTAAGTTTTGAGGCTTCTTTGACCTCAAAATAGAGGCTAAAGCCTCTGTTTGCAGTTGTACCTCAAAAGAGGTAGTCCCTGGGACAAATATGACTAAGGAATAAAACCATCAAGAAGACTTCTTTGTTTGAAGTCCAGCCTTAACAATATCCTAATTATGAGGAATCATTGCTAGAGTTTCCTCTAGCAGCGTAGGCTTATTGGGAGGAATGGGCTTATTCAGACATCATCCAATATGTCCGGAGGAGGTTTATGAACCTGGTTTGTGGTTAGACACATTCTGCAAGAGGCCCTAAGGTCCGGATCCTGATTTAAGCCATAAAAGCCTGGACACGGGACTTCAGTCCATTTGCCCTGCTTCTTGCATAAGAGATCTAACTACTAGATCCTACTAAGGCCAGGCAGTGTTACAGAATGTCAGTCCTTTCCTAAATTTTGCAATATGAATTGTTTCTAGTAAGTTAAAAGGCATCCCAAGAGAATCCTTGGGGACTGAAGAAGTTCCCTTGCTCCTAGAAAAATAGAGGGTCCACTACCAACATTTCAAACCCCTGACTCCAGGTGGCATCCCACGCAGGATATGTCAAAAGTTCTGGGTGTCCAAAGTGACCTGAGGCATCCCTGGAATGAAAATTGCTATTGATCACCATACTACCTTGCCATGTAGGCAGTGTGGCCATAAAAAGGCCTGTAAAAGGCCCTGTGGAAGTGATGCAGCATCCCTCTGCTTCCCCATTGCATCTTAGGCTACAAATGGGTGCCTGGCATATGGACCAAAATACCGTGCCGTGCCTTGAAAGCTGTCCCATAAAAGACTGTGCCTTGAAGAACATGCCATGAAGGCCATGCCTTAGTTTGCCTTGTCTTGAGGAGGCTGCCATTTTTATCCCATGAAAAACACTGAAGTTTTTCAAGGGGAAATTACCTGGTTTTGTAGTTCAAGTAGTTAGTTGGGAAAACAGTAAAGATAGAAATCCATCAGGGTCTAAGCGACATTCCAACACACGTAGTCTTTACAGCCAACGTCTCTAGGAAACAGTCCCCAGCTGGTGTTTAATTCAACTGGGTACTGGTTTTGCAGCCAGAAGCAGCTAGACCAGAGATATGGAGATCATATTAGACCAATGAGGAGGAAACCTCACACAGGAGTCTTAAGATTGGCAGCCATGCTAGTCGCTTAGGTGGCTGTCCTGTGCCCAAGACAGGCAGCTTTGTTTAAGGACAGAATAAAGGGAGGGCATCAAGTTTCTGGGTCTTATTACCATTCCGTGGTACTAACTTCCAGCCAAAAGGTAGGCTTTCTCCCACCCCCCCGTAGAGTAGCCACAGGCTAGAGGATTGTAGCCTGAGCAATTGACATGAAAATGTTCAAACAAGACCATACTCTTTGAAAAGACCCTGAAATGAAAGTAAAGGAAAAGAAGAGAAAATACCAAGTTTGTATTGAGGCTCAGAGTCCAGAGGAGAAGGCTCAGCCCCACATTGGATGCCAAATGATATGAAAAATGTTGGGGTTAGAAGGCCAAGAAAGAATTCTTGAGACATCTTTGGTGCAAAAGATGGTTTTATTAAACCACCACAGGAGTGGGCAGAAAAAACTGCACTGGAGATATCTGTGACTGGGGAAAGATCATATACTTGCAGGTTGGGAGGGGGTTAGGGATAACATAAGTCTCTAAGGCTTCCAGGACCTTGAGGGGCTAGCCGATGTTAGGGAAAGGTCATTCATTACTATTTAGTAAAAAAACTCAGTCATGAAACCCTTCAGATGTATGTCAAGGGGGCCATAAGCTTGGAGTGTGTATGATTGTCAACATACGTCTTTTTGAGTGGGAGTAGAGATAAAGGATGTTTCCAAAGGAATTTCTACATGTTAAAGTAGACTTAGGGTTTCTAGGAGGTCGGGCTAAGATTGTCTATTGCCCTTAGCAAAGTGTCAACATCAAGGCAGCTGAGTTTGCAGAGGAAGGTCACTCTGTCTGTCCCAAGGACTTGTCAATGGGCTGTAAGTTGTAAGGAAATTTAATTTTCTTCTTTTGCCTGTTTCCCACATGAGTTATTTTTGTATATGATGTTTGGCTTAAATTTTTCAGACTTTTCACTATAGGTATATATTACTCTTCCAATTGGAGAAGAAGGGAAATTAAAAGAAAAAAAAAAGAACCAAAAATGTTATGAACAAAACATAGGAGAAATTTCCTCCTGTGACCTCTGCAACTCCACTCTTTCTGAATTACTCTGCATTTCCTTGGTGACTCCTTTTGCTCTAGCTTCCTGATAAAATTGAGGCCACTGTGTTTCAGATAAAGAATTATGGACCTGTAACTCAGTTCATATAAATACCACTTCCATGGCTAAAATGTGCTTCTCGTTTTATTAGACATCAGGGATTAATGAACAATCATTACTTCCAATTCAAATACACGTTTTTCTGAGAAATGTAATGTAGAAGAGATGATTAAGTCCACAGTTTAAGGGGAAGCCCCTCATCCTGGCAGAGGAGTTTCTCTGCTTGCCTGGCTCTGGTCAGTCCTTCGACTTTGTCCTCTGCTCTATCTGCAGTTATTGCTGCTGCTTTATAGCTAGTCCCTGGAGGTGTGGAAATGCCAGTTGAGCACAGGGTTCTAGCAGCAGTGAGCCCTGGAAAATTTATAAGCCACGTGCTCATGAAAGCAGATGTTCCCAGCCAAATCCATACCATCCTCTGCAAAACAAGAGGGCAGGTTTCTTTCTTTGTAGCAGATGAAGCAAATGAATCACAAAGGGCTCTGGGTGAGAACTTGAAAGGGTTTCTGCTGTTTACAGGTATTTGCAGAAGCTTATTATCCTGCAATTTTGGGAGAAAACAGTGTTTTTGTTGTTGCTGTGTTATTTAATTTAATTTATTTTTTTGCTGACCAAAGACGCTTTGGCAAACACTGAGTGGTATGAAAGGAAGAAGGCTTTTTCCTAGCCACAGTGTTTGCTGAGCACTGGAAAAACCAGTTGAATGAACCACCAGCTCTGTCCAAAAGGAGCCCCAGTCAAGTGGAGGAATGTCAGAGCACACTTATAACAGGGCATAGCAGAGATAGTTGCATGGCAGGAGAGGTGCTGGGGAGTCAGAGCTAGAAATTCAGATGAGGTTTTAGATTTAAGATTTGATCTAAACACTAAATTCGTAATAGTTCTGGGGCGCTCTGATCGGATGGGAATGCCATCAAACATGGGACATTTGGGTGGGGGCTGGTGGCATGGGCGGTGAAAGAATTCACCCAGGGCGGAACAAAATAGAAGTTTATTGAATACACCACAAGGGAGGGGCGGCTGGGTGGCTCAGTCGGTTAAGTGCCCAGCTCTTGATTTCGGCTCAGGTCATGGTCTCAGAGTTTGTGAGTTCAAGCCCCACATCGTGCTCTGTGCTGACCGTGTGGAGCCTGCTTGGGATTCATGAGTGCGCTCGCTTGCTCACGCAGTCTCTTGCTCTCTCTCTCCTCCTCTCTCCCCCTCTCCCCCTCTCCCTCCCTTCCCTACCCCTCCCCCACTTGCGCTCTCCCTCTCTCCCCCTCCCCCACTTGCACTCTCCCTCTCTCCCCTCCCCCACTTGCACTCTCCCTCTTTCTAAATAAATAAACTTAAAAAAACAAAAAAATACATGGTAAGGGAGCAGTGGGTGGGACAGCAAAGGAGAAACGGTCTGTGGGGAGGTGGTGGTGAGGGCCATGGTTATAGGGTGGAGTGAGGGAGTATGGGACTTACGGAATTTTCCCTTTTTTGGTAATCTTAGGAACTGTGCCTGGTTGTAATTGGTCAGTTAGAGCCTATGGCAGATTGCTTAATGAGCCTGTTTGAACTGCTTCTTTGCGTTCAGCTTGGTGGTCCCTGTGGGCCCTTTTACCTTGATCAACTTTCATTGCTCAAGCCTGTTGCATAAAAGTGGCCTCTACAATAGTCATTATTCAACTATGAGAATCTTTTATGGCTTAACTATCCTTAATATAAAACTAAATATAAAAGGGAAATAAGCACAACTATTCACATTAAAAAAAAAAAAAGAGTACCTTTTTGGGGCACCCGGGTGGCTCAGTTGGTTACGCATCCGACTTTGGCTTAGGTCATGATCTCAGGGTTTGTGGGTTTGAGCCCCGTGTTGGGCTCTGTGCGACAGCTCAGAGCCTGAAGCCTACTTTGGATTCTGTGTCTGCCTCTGTCTCTGCCCCTATCCCACTTGTGCTCTGTCTCAAAAATAAATAAAAAATGTAAAAAAAAAAAAAAAAAAAAGTGCGAGTCTTGATACAGGGTTGTGAATTCAAGCCTCACGTTGGGTGTAGAGTTTTCTTAAAAACAAAGTGTTTATTTTTATTTATTTAGTTTTTATTTGAGAGAGAGCATGAGCGGGGGAGAAGGGTAGAGTGAGAGAGAATCTCAAGTAGGCTCCAAGCTCAGTTCAGTGGCCAATGTGGGGCTTCTTCCCACGACCCTCGGATCATGACCTGAACCTAAATCAAGAGTTGGTTGCTCAACTGAGTCATCCAGGTGCCCCAATAAATAAAATCTTTAAAAAAAATTGCTTTTCATATTTAATAACACAAGAAACAGTCATAACAGCAAAATACTGCAAAAATACATCAAGTATATAGAAGAAAAAGTCAGTTCATTTTGGGGGTGCCTGGGCAGTTCAGTCAGTTAAGCGTCCAACTCTTGATTTCAGCTCAGGTCATGATTCATGGTTCATGAGGTGGAGCTCCAGGTCAGGCTCTGTGTCGGCAGTATAGAGCCTGTTTGGGATTCTCTCTCTCTGCCCCTCCCCTGCTCATGTGTGTGCTCACACTCTCTCAAAAAGTGAATAATATAAAATCACCATGAAAAAAAAGTCAGTTCATTTTTACTACTATCCCTACCCTCCAAATTCCAGTTCACTGTATCCCCTAAAGCTATTCCCAGTAAATGATTTTGCTTTTCTGCAGTTGTGTGTGCTTTTTACTGCTACAAATTGTGAACTGCCTAATTGGAAGCATCAATTTTTCTAGGAGTCCTTTCTTGTACTTAATTGACATTGCTTATCATATCATAAGGGAAGTCTGTTTTATCAAAACTCATGCAAACACCCACATTTGCATATTAGTAGTAATACATTCTCTCAACAAACCCAACTCAGTAGTAGTAGAGTTTCAGTAGCCTTTACTCAGACTACCCACTCTTACCAAACAGGAGCTTCTGAAGGTGAGCAAAATCTCACATCTTTCTTCTTCTTCTTCTTCTTTTTTTTTTTTTTTTTAAATTTTATTTTTAGGTAATCTCTACACCAAATGTGGGGCCCAAACTTACAACAGAGAGGTCAAGAGCCGCGTGCTCCACCTACTGAGCCAGCCAAGCATCTCCATCTTTCTTATTTTTGATATGACTTTTAATTTGTCTCTGACAACTGACAGAACTCATTAATTAATTTAATTTGAAGGTTTTTATCCTCAGACTACTTTTGTCATTCAGAAGTTTGTGATGGTTAACTAGTTTCTTAGCTTTTTAGGTTTTTTTTAATGTTTATTTTTGTATAAGTGCTGCTGAAGCAAGCACTGTTGTTTATTTTTGAGAGAGAGAGCGCGCGCGCGAGAGCGCTAGAGCGCGTGCACGCACGCATGGGGGAGGGGCAGAGAGAGAAGGAGACACAGAATCTGAAGCAGGAGCCCGACGTGGGGCTTGAACCCACGAACTGTGAGATCATGACCTAAGTCGAAGTTGGATGTTCAACCGACTAAACCACCAAGGCACCCCAGCTTTTTAGTTTTTTAGGACAAAGGATTACATAGTTGGCCCATAGGGCTTAGGCTACTGCCTACCCAGGATTTTATAATAATTAAATTTTGTTGGAGTCCAAAAGGAATGCTTTCGAGAAATTCTAAATTAAGGGCCAGAGAAATTAGCCGTGTCTTATCCTGGTGGCTGTGGGATATGGCTAAACTCAGGTGTACTTCTGAAACGGGTAAACATTTCAGGTTGCTAAAGCAGGACATATATCGCATGATGTTAGTCTCTGCCTCCTTTAACCAGGTTTCCCAGTACTGACTGCACTTCCCTGGGAGAGTGATGATACTTATCCTTGAAACATAAACTTATCCTTTAACTTAACCAAGATGCATGTGCTTATTAAAATGCCCATCTGTTTCTAGCCACTCTTTTTTTTTTTTTTTTTTTTTGATAGAGTGCATGTGCCTCCTGTGAGCAGGGCAGGGGCAGGAAGAGGAGAGAATCCTAACCAGGCTCCATACCCAGACAGAGCCTGACCTGGGGCTCGATCTCACAACTGTGAGATCATGATCTGGGTCGAAATCAAGAGTTGGATGCCTAACTGACTAAGCAACCCAAGTACCCCAACACTTTTTTTAAGATTTATTTTTAAGTAATCTCTACACCCAACAGAGGGCTCAAACCCCCAACCCCAATTTCAAGAGTCTCTCACTCGGCCAACTGAGCCAGCCAGGTGCCTCTGACTCTAGCCAGAGGGTTCACTTCCTTTCAGGTAAAATTTGAACTCCATAGCAAGGTTCTTGCTCACCTTTCTAGCCCATCTTCTCATACATCATGTGCTACCTCCCGCCATTCCAAATCAATGTGTACTTCCCAGGTTTGCCTTTATTTCTTGGCTTCCTCTGGGACTTTGTACTTGCCTACCTTTCGCCTATTCATTTACCTTGAGGTCTTATCCTCTCTGGTAACCTTATCTAAGTTTCTCCCTGGTACCCCAAGTAACTTTTATTCATTCTCCTCCCTTGAGGTTCTTCAATTCTTGAATAAGTGGCATGCATACCTACATAACTTGCTCAGCTGGCCCTTCCTCAGTTTAAGAACTTTGACCTAAGAGGGAAGGATGTGATCCGAACTAATAAATTTTGTTGCCGCTGCTGCTGTTATTGTTTTATCCTTCTCTAAGACGGGAAACTATAATCACTGAGCTTTAATATAAATTAAAATTGTTTGTTTATTATACATCCTTCTCTTTCTGTATTTTATTTCTTTAATACATAGTCTTTTAGCCTAGCAGTCCTGTTAGGTTTTACGTTGAGAAGAACCTCTTATTCTTTTGAAAAGTAACAGTTTATTTATACTTCATTACCAAACACTTGTTTTTAACTTACTTTATAAATTTTTAATTTGTGTGACTTTTGTAGCCACCCAGTCAGCATAAGAAAATACTGGGTGTGTGCTTACTCAGTCTTTGCTTCCTCCTCCTATTTTATTCATAGGCCAGAATGTGCTTTTCTGCTTTTTAGTTGCCAGTTTCTCAATTTAGAATAAATTAGTTTATGATTCACAGAAGAGGCTACAGCTGAAGTGAACTATTAGGTCTAAGAGTCTCTTAACCCAGGTGTCTATGTTTCTGTCACTCAAATATTTAGTGAGCATCTATCTACTCTGTGTCAGGGATGATAGAGGTGTTTGAGATACCTTAGGGGCCAAAATCATTCTAAATAAATGTAAGCTTATAGAGCTTACAGTCTAGCAGAGGGAGACAGAAAATAATACACATCATATATAAGTAAACTCCATAATCTGTTAGAAGGTTATAGGTTCTATGGGGAAAAACACAGTAAAAGAAATGAAACGTGGTAGGGGTGGTGATAGGTGGCAGATGGTGATTTAAAATGGGGGTCAGGATATACCTAACTGAGAAGGTAACATTTAAACTTAACTTGAAGGTGAGGAAATTACCCACGGGGGTGCAGGACAACAGCTTCTGTGAAGAGGGAGGCCGCAGTAGAGCAAACCACAGGGAGGGAAATAGGTGGGTCAGCAGAGGAAGAGGAGAAAGCCAGATCATGCAGGCCCACAGGCCATGGTGAGGACTTAAGGTTTTCACTTGGAGTGAAATTAGAGAACTTTAAACAGAGGAGTGTATCCCTAAAAACTTCATCTGCTACATTTTGAATTATTCACCTCTTACTCTGAAATTCATTTGTTTTGGCTTTCACATATTTTAAAAATGCATATGATACTTTTAAACCAGCTGACTCTGCATGTATTTGGCTATGATTAGTGATTGAGGCTACTGCACGTTAATCTGTCCATGTAGGGTCCTGCTTGCCCAGAGGAGGATATCTCCACGAAGGAAGAGAACCTCTGCCAAGCTTTCTCTGATGCCTTGCTCTGCAAAATCGAGGATATTGATAATGAGGACTGGGAGAACCCTCAGCTCTGCAGTGACTACGTTAAGGATATCTACCAGTATCTAAGGCAGCTTGAGGTGAGTGGGCCTCTGGGCCTTGGTTGTGCAAGCAATGTGGAATTTACCACACAGCTGGGAAGGAAATGAGGTCAGCTTTTCAAACTTCTCATTCCACCAACAGGTTCTGCAATCCATAAATCCACACTTCTTAGATGGAAGGGAGATAAACGGACGCATGCGCGCCATCCTGGTGGACTGGCTGGTGCAAGTCCATTCCAAGTTTAGGCTGCTGCAGGAGACCCTGTACATGTGCATTGCCATCATGGACCGATTTTTACAGGTAAGTGTGGCTTCAGGGACTCTGTACCCGTGCTCACTGTAATTGCATTATGCAACACCAGTGATGGTGCCTTAAAGAAAAGACCAAAAGCCACTTTGTGAGAAATCAAGGAACTTCATGTGCTAGAAGGGGAAGTAGCCAAGTGTGTCAAACCCCTGGTGATGCTGACCAATGCTGGGTGTTTCTGTCAGGTCAGCCTGCAGAGGAGCGCTGGGGATGGGGGTGGGGGAGGGAAACACTGCATTGCCAGTTATTCATCAAAGGAAACATACCAGCAGGAGGTCTCAAAGTCAGCCCAAGCCTGGGGTACCTTTGGATGCTGGTTTTCTGGGTCTGCTTAATCAATTTTGTAGTTCAATATTCTCTGGTGTTAAGTTTCCTCATCTGAAAACTGAGGAATTTAGCTAGAGAACGTTGCGGTATCCAGCCAGCTGTGGCATGAATCGCTGTAGAAAAGAGAGGAGGCAGAATTTTTTAAAAAGGGGTTAGGGGTATGTGTGGGGAGTATACTGAGATTTGGAGGTCTAAAGTAGAGGATTGTAAGAAATTAAGCTGAGAGGCAGGAGTGGTCATCAAAATAGTTATCAGCTGGTGACGCAAAACACTGACCAGTTAGAGGAAATGCCAGATATAAAGCACTAGTGTGTGATCCACCAGGCAGTAGCCCTGAAGATAAGGGTTTATTTATTTAAAGTTGACATTTATGATATAGCTCAAGTACAGATTCTGCCCCAACAATGCAGTGATAATTGTGTTTATTATAATAATGACCCTGAGATACTGCAAAATCCTGATTCAGTGGTTTGCATTATACATTCCTCATGGGGTAGGAAAGCAGTCACAGTTTAGGTAGATTTTTAAAAATGAGAGTTGAAGCAAGAAAAGTGAAGTCCAGTTTAAAAGAAAAAGGAAATGAAGGGACTGAGATTTTCCCTGACTCTGAAGCATCTTTGAAGATACTTCAGGTTGATTAATGAGCGTACTTTTGGTAATGATTAAGAAATGTGTGAGATACCCCTTCCACATCCCTAGGCATCCATCATTTAATCCTGCTTTTTGGCTTGGCCTCATCTCGATGTAGACTAGGTTGACTGCCATGTCAGGGCTTCCCCCAGACACTCAAGCCAGGATGACAAGACTGGAGCACGGACCAGGAGCTTGGTTCTCAGGCATATTTCTTCCCTACTGTGCAGTTGAATGACCTGGTGTCTGAATCTCTTCTCAGGCCATGTCTTTGTACGTGGAGAAGAATACATGTACTTCCTAGGATTTTTGCAAGTGTTCAATGAGATGATTGTTGGCATCTTAGCACTGTGCCTGACACATAGTGAATACGCAGTAATCTCTACACCCAATGTAGAGGCTTGAACCCACACCCCTAAAATCAAGAGTCATATACTCCACCGATTGAGCCTGCCAAGAGCCGTTGATGGTACCTGCTATTAATACACAGGTTACCTGTGCTCATAAGAGGGGGATGAAGAGAGACGACGTGTACTTTTCCAGGACATGGTTCCCTCTCACTTTCTTATACCCACTCTTACACTCACTCTGGTTAGATGTGACTTAAGACACATTCTTCTTCAATTAGGTTCAACCAGTTTCCCGTAAGAAGCTTCAGCTGGTTGGGATTACAGCTCTGCTCTTGGCTTCCAAATATGAGGAGATGTTTTCTCCAAATATCGAAGACTTCGTCTACATTACAGACAATGCTTATACCAGTTCCCAAATTCGAGAAATGGAAACACTGATTTTGAAAGAACTGAAATTTGAGTTGGGTCGACCTTTGCCACTACACTTCTTAAGGCGGGCCTCAAAAGCTGGGGAGGTAAGTGCCTCCAATTCCCATATGAGACTTTATTTTGCTGCTTGTTGTCTTACACTAGAAACATGGATTCAATTAAAGGAAAAGTTACAAATTTATAGGAAACATGTTTTCATTAAGTCCTAATGCTTTATCTCCTCAATTCTTAAAAGACCTCATGCTCTGTGTGTGTAACATACTGTGGAATAGGGCATTTGCTGGGAAGGACGAGTGAATTGAGTGGATTTCAGCTCTTAGGCCTTCACCCGGGGTTTTGCAAAACAGTAATAACAGCTGTGCTTACTGTCCCGGGCTCTTCTCTCCTAGGTCGATGTGGAACAGCACACTTTAGCCAAATATCTGATGGAGCTGACTCTCATTGACTATGACATGGTGCATTATCACCCTTCGAAGGTGGCAGCAGCTGCGTCCTGCCTGTCCCAGAAGGTTCTAGGCCAAGGAAAATGGGTGAGTGTTGGGTTAAAAAGAAATTAGGTTATATTTTAGATCCTCTGGATATGAAAGGTCTTACCATTTTCACAACAATATTGTTGAAGCAATTGTTAAAATCCAGAAGCCTGAAAGAAAGCTGTTTGGGACGCTTCAGACAGAGACTAGGTGAGCACATCATGGCACCCAGGTGCTCTATAAAGTTGTGAAGGCTGCAGAAGGCCGCCAACAGAAAGCATGCTAAGGTTTCTGGGATCTTTAGTCAAGTGAAACCAGCAAGTCATCAAGCATCTATGAGGAAAGCAAGGCCAAGGCCCGACTGAGTTAGCCAGTAAAGGTAAAAAGGAGCCACTTTTAGATTCACGTAAGTAGCCAAAGCTGCCGGCAGTTGGGGTCCCTTATCTCATGCACTAAAAAGGACAAGAACCAAAGCAAAAGGGGCCAGGTGACTGCAGTGGGAGTTGTGGTATACCCTTTTGTGGACGAGCCAATTCTAGACTGGTACTAAGCAGTTTAATAGTCTGTAATTGTGCCCCGAGAGAGCAGAACAAAAGCCTCCTCAGAGCCCCGGTGTTAAGAAACAGTCTCATAAAAGCCTCTCAGGGGAGATACAGAGGTGAGTGGGAGCCGCTCCTCCTTAGCCTCCATCCCCTCATGTTCCAGGAAAATCACAGAGTATTCTGCCAAGATGCATCAGCTGTGGTTCAGGCCTTGGCCTGGCCCTGTGTGGCTACCTGCATGCTTCCCAGGGCACCATGGCAGGGCTGTCCCTCCACACATTTTATGTAAGAAAGAAGGGGAATAAGGGAGAGAATGTATGTGTGCTTAGGTATTTTCTAATTAAAAAAAAATACAGGAAGAATAGACCAGAAATGATACCTGGAGGGTTGGGTGGGAGCGGGATAGAAGGCTGGAGATGGGAGCAGGACTTGTGGTTGTAATTTTTTATCAGCTGCATGTATACAATATAATGGAACTTTTTTGACTTTTGAACAGTCTGAGTGTTTATGCAAACCCTAACTGGAATTAAGCAGAAACAACAATGTCACCATATATCAAACTGGTAACAGAACATAAAGGGAAGAATTCAAATAACTTTTGAAAGTAGTATTCTGACTGTGCATCCTTAGTGGGATGTGGTTAGATAAAACAAAGGGCCAAAAGAGGTAACATACTTAAATTTTACTTGGGAGATATATTGTTAATAGCAATCTGTTATTATAATTGTGAACATATTTAGGAATATTAGTGTAAAACAGACATTCATGTTATTAAGGACTAAAATTTTCATAATAAGAAGAGGTAATATTAACAATTAAAAACAAAGCCCCTATGACATTAAATCTGTTTTGGAAATATCAGTAAATTAATCATGAGAGGGCCTGGAAATAATGATAACCTCGTAGCAATGACCATACCTAGCGCCCACATACTGGGTACTGAGTACCATTGCCCACTAGAACTAGGCCTCCTTTGAGAGATAGCTGCTATCAGGTTGGGGCAGAAGAAGTACAAGGTGAGCCTAGATCAGTTTATAATAGACACCAAGCAAATTCTCAAGGATCAATGGGGGTCACATCAAAAGGACATAGGAACTGGCTTGAAAGGGCTCTTACTGACTATATCTGAGCATCAAAAAGAATAGTGACAGTAATAGATCATAACACATTATCAAAATGTTTATTGTTTGAGAGACAGATGGAGGATCCGAGGCAGGCTGTGTACTGACATCAGAGAGCCCAAAAATGGGGCTTAAACTCAAATTTTAGGGGCGCCTGGGTGACAGAGTCGATTAAGCGTCCTACCCGTGGTTTTGGCTCAGGTTGTGATCCCACGGTTTGGTTTGTGAGATGAGCCCCTGCATAAGACTCTGCACTGACGGCACAGAGCCTGCTTGGGAATCTCTCTCTCCCTCACCCTCTGCCTCTTGCCTGCTTGTGCGGATGTGCACTGTCTCAAAATAAATATAAAAAAAAAATCAAATTTTAACCCCTAATGTAATAACTGATTCCAGTGAGGATCAACTGATGCTTATATCATTAGGTGAAATAATTTTGGAGAACAAGATTCATGGTCTCAAACTATCACCTCACAGATATGTAATAATTCTGAAGAAAAACTGTATCTTTGTGATAGGGAGGTCTGCAAATTACCACCTTAACCTGGTGATCAAGCTTGGCGTCGCCAGTGGTAGGAGCACCTGACTTGACCTGTGTTCTGGTGCAATAGGAAGTATGTATTATCCTCTCTATGAAATTCATGCCCAAATGTTTGACATGAATCCAGTCATCAGGAAACATTCCGATTTAAAATGTGGGATGTTCTAAAAGTAACTGGCCTGGATCCTTCAAGTTGTCATTTAAAGCCAAGAAAATAGGAGTTGTTTTAAGTTAAAACACACACACACACACACACACACACACACACACACACACACACACACACACACACACACACACACACACCAAAGATCAGATATACTGCATGTATCTTGATTGGACCTGGATCTAAAAAGACAAATCTGTAAAAGATATTTTTGGAACAATTGGAGAAGTTTGAATATAGACTATATTCTCGATGATACTGTGGAAATGTTGATTTTTTTATGTGAAAATGCTTTGTGACTAGATAGGAAAATACTATTTAGGGGATGTTTCTGAAGCATTTAGAAGTGATATGTCATGGTGTCCGCAACTCATTTTCAAATGGTTCAAAAATTGTGTGTGAAAACATACATACACAAGTTTTGCTGAACCATTGGAAACTGAGTTAGCTGGAGACATCATGAGAGAGAAAGCAAGAAAGTGGCAAAATGTTAATAACAGATGAATCTACACAAAACATATATAGATGTTTATTATTTCAGTTTTTCTGAAATAATTTGAAATTTTTTGAAATAATTTGAAATTTTTTGAAATAAAAAGTTTGAGGCAACAAGGCCGTTGGTACATGAATGATATACATGGTCCTGGTACCAGTGGCCCATTTTAGCTAAATTACTTTCCTCTTGGACATGTCTTCTTTGGGCGCTGAACCTACTAGACGTCTCCTTGTTTTCTTGGAATTGACTTTAAAGTACCAGTAGTTGTGTGTTATTTCAGGATTAATCTTGCTTTGTTCTTTTATTCTTTAAATTATTTTAGGATTGGGGCACATGGCTGCCTCAGTGGGTAGAGCATGAGACTTGATCTCAGGGTTGTGAGTTCAAGCCCCACATTGGGTGAGGAGCCTACTTTAATTAAGTAAAAAAAACTACTTTAGGATTAAGATTAAATTGTGATTGGGGTGCCTGGGTGGCCGGGTCAGTTGAGTGTCTGACTCTTGATTTCAACTCAGGTCATGATCCCAGGGTTGTGGGATTGAGCCCTGTGTGAGGTTCCACGCTGAGCATGGAGTCTGCTTAAGATTCTCTCTCTCTGCCCCGCTCCCCTGCTCATGTGCACTCCCTCTCTCTTTCTTAAAAAAAAAAAAAAAAGATTAAATTGTGATTTATTTTCCCAGTTAGATTGTGCATATGAGACAGATGTACTTTGGCTTTTAGAATTTTATCACAGAACTGAGATAAAGTTAGATTACATATCTTCACACATGATAGGTCTTACTAGCAGTCAACAACTTTCCTTTTTGCTTTTTGCTTGACCTTTGTTCTCCAGGGGGTTCAGTCACAAGGCTAGGGGTAGAGGGTTCTCTGCTCTCTGTTCTCAAGGGCTTAACTACACAGCACCCAACTAGAGAATCCTGGGCTGTCTTAGTTCTTCTGGATTTTGTAGATTAGATTGCTGTCCATGGCCTAGTTTATTCTTAATCATGAACCTCTTTCGCTGACTGTGACTATATGGGTATCTGGGCTCTCTAGCTCCCCCCCAGCCACTGCCCAGTAGGGCTTTGATGGTGGGAGGGTGGTGGTATATGAGATGTGCTTGTCCCAGGTCTCTGTCATTACTGTGAAAGGGGCTTTCCTTTGCTGGGTTTTGTTTTCACTCTGCCCCACTTTCCATCTCCTCTCAGTGTGGTGATAGCATGAAAGCTTTGTTACTCGGAGTACCCTCCATACCTCTGCAACCTTCCTTAAAAAATAATAATATGGGAACTTTGACACTTGATTTGGCTGAAGTTGCACAGGGTCTTAATTTAGGCTTGCTCAGAGACATTGTCATCTTGCATTTACTGGCTGCTTTGCTGGTACCATGGTAGTGCTCAGGGCTATTACTGAATTTTCTGAAGGTAAGAATATTGTTTTATAGCTTTTATGTAAGTGGTAAGTGATGTCAGCATGTATAAGGTGAGCTCTTCTAAAAGAAGTGGTGGCTTTATCTTGTCCCTTCTCTTGGCATTGTGTTCCAGAACTTAAAACAGCAGTATTATACTGGATACACGGAGAATGAAGTATTGGACGTCATGCAGCACATGGCCAAAAATGTCGTGAAGGTTAATGAAAACTTAACGAAATTCATCGTAAGTACTCCTTCCTCAACCATGGAAAGCATTAGATTATGGGTTTTGTGAATGAGAGTATGCGTATGTTTGTACATTTGCGTTTTCATGTAAATGTAATTTTGGCATATGTGAGAGTCTGTTTTAGCACAAACTCTTTTCTAGTCCAGCAGGGGATGAAGCATACTGATACATCTCAAAAGCATACTTTTTTTTAAAGCAAAGTAGCTAGGCTAACTGTGTTCAGGCCCCGGGTAGTCAGCCAGACAGCCATTCAGTGTGTCTCCCCACCTCATCCCAGCATCCTGGGCGGGGCACTCAGCATCAGGGAATGCGCTCCCCATGTCATCTGGAACAGCAAGGGCCCACCTCACAGGGCCCCGTGAAGGCTTGAGTATTTGGGTGGTATCGCTCAGGGCCGTTGTCTGGGATCTTTTGGGACAGTGACCAAAAGCATGGTGAAGAAGGCGGGGCAAGAAGCTTATTCAGAAAGCCTCCTAGGGGCCTGGTATCTGTCTCCTGAGAGGAGGAGTCAGAGGAGATTGGGTGCTGTCCTGTGCTTGTGTGACGCCGAGTATCGTCACGGCTCTGGTGACAAAGGGCAAGGCAAACGTTTGTGCCAAGCGTCCTCACAACTCGATTACTTGCATGTAGTTTCTGTATGATTTAGCACACTGTGGCAGTGTGACATGTTGTCAGTCCTGAGGGTATTGTCTGGGATCTGCTAAGCACTGGTTGCCACTTGCTTTTATTGCCAGTCGTTGCTGCCAGTCCTGGCAGACCTGTTATGTCCTGATGGTGTTTAGGTATGATAAACACAGCTCCTACCTCCCACCCCTCCGGAAGCATAGGACAGAAAGCCTGCTTCTTGGACCTACATCATTTATCCCTCCATCACCTGTGCTACCAGCTGGGCTTTATCCATTGCTAGGCATGGAAGAAAATTGTTGGGTGCAACACATTATGACCTCAGAGTGCTCGCTGGCTTCAGTGATTCAGCATCATCTCACCAATTGGAGATTGTGGGTCTGGCCCTTAAATACTTGTGAATTAGACTAGGAACAAGGGATAAGGTAGGGGGTCCTTATGCATGCTTAATCACAGATGACTTCTGCAGGCCGTCAAGAATAAGTATGCAAGCAGCAAACTCCTGAAGATCAGCACGATTCCTCAGCTGAACTCAAAAGCCATCCAAGAGCTTGCGTCCCCTCTGATGGGACGGGCCTAGGCTGATGTGGCCCTCAGGGAGGAGTGCTTCATTTGTGCGCTTTGACTTGCTGATTTGGAACTCTTCACTTTGTACATAGTCCTCTGGTCTATTTCATGAAACCGTTTTTCAGACCTATTTTCTAAATGTATATTGAGGAAAAATAAAGCTATAAATTTTTCTTCAGGTATCCTGTGTGTATTTATTTGTGCATTCTGTACTGAAAAAAAGTCAGTGGAAGCTTGGGTTGACTAATTTCTTTTTGAGCTATTATGAGAAGCATGTAAATTATTGAGTTTATGGCCTTGGGAAAGACCTTCTTGCCACTTTCTCAAATGGAAAAAACTAGAACTTTGGCTTCAGTGAATGCTAACCCATTCTTAAACTTCTGAGATACAAAAAGATTCATGACATTTGTAAATGGGAGGATAACTATGAGAGTTCCTTTTCCAGAACCTACTCAACTATTTTCTCATTCCTATGCAGGAACACCTGGCCCACTGGGCTGAGGGCTACCAGAAGCAGCCCTCACAGTATGCCTCTCTCTCAAAGGCATGGTGGGGACCAGGAATGTCTGTCCTAAGGGGCCACCACTGGAAAATGAAAACAGGTCTGCGACGCTTTGTTAACATTGAAACTTGGACTGCATTTTCCTATTTCATAGGTTACTATTTGTTGGTTTTTTGGTGGGCAGTTGATCACATATAACATTATTTTCTAAGGGTGAATGCATTCTCAGTCTCCAACCACTAAAAACCAAAATAAAACCCATAAAATATAAATGTCTTACAGCAACAACTTCCCAAACTATTATCTCAGCACATGTTACTTGCTTATTGAGAGAAAGGAGCTAGTCAAATGCATTCGGGAAACATTGCAAACACATTAAGATTCATAAAGGCTGGGAGAAGCTTTGCAGTAAACCTTAACTCCGCCTTCCCCCAGTCCAGAGTGTGGTAAAAGCTGCCTTCTGCACGACAGTAAGATGTGCAGGTGCTGGTTCTGTGACTCAGCTGTGGCTTCTGGCTGCCCTGGGAGGCGAGCCTGGCTGGCTGTAGCTAGCACTCGCTTCCAACCCTTCTCCCTAGGCAGGCCAGGCTGCCTAAGTCTTTAAGTGCCAAGCACTTAGAGGAATGGAAATGTCCTGTGTTGAAGTCCTACTGTAAAGCTTGAGAAGTATCCCTTGTTGAGTGAGACTCGTTCCCACGGCAGCCTTAGGCTGACTTGGGTCACATGTGTAAGCAGTAATGAAGTGAGGCCCTGCAAGGAAGCTTTCCTGGCTCTGAAGTGCAAACTTATTTCCCAGGGATGCTTGAGCTATGACTTCTCATCAAGAAGGGATGGGTTTTGTAGACTATTTGGAGACATTTTATAGCTTCTTTATTACATATTTTGCTTAGTTAAATATTAAATACCCCGACTCAGGAAATTCCTCTTTCCAGGATGTCATAAAAAAAAAAGACCGTTAAGATCTTTCCTTATGTGCCACAGCAGGCACCCAAAACTAAAGTGTTAGACATATGAAATAAGAAGTTTCTACTATAAAAGTAGAAATCATAATATCATAAAAACACTGCAATTAGGAAATGAGGTGATAGAACCATAGTATTTGAAGAGCTCAGATCCTGAAGCTGCATCGCATGGGTCTCAGTCTACTTAGCCACTGTGTGATCTGTGTGTCTTGTTTTTGTGTCTGTAAAATGGGGGTAAGAGGATCTACCTCATAGTGTTACAGTACAGAGTACAGTATGCCAAGCCCTTGGCACAGTGTCTGGACGTGATTATGTTAGTGGCTATTATTATAAGGACATTGGTGGTCTTGGAAAGAGATGGATGTTGGGCATTCAGACATATGTTAGACACGGTGCCCATCCAAAGTAATTTACAGGGGCATCTGGGTGGTTCACTCGGTTAAGACTTTCGATTTTGGCTCAGGTTATGATCTTACTGTTTGTGGGATTGAGCCCCATGTTGGGCTCTGTGCTGACAGCATGGATTCTCCTTGTTTTTTTCTCTTTCCTTCTCTCTCTCTACCTCTCCCCTGCTCATGTGCTTGCGCTCTCTTTTTATTTTTGAGAGAGAGAGTTTACAAATTTATAGCTGTTGAGTCCTATTCGTTTTCTTTTTTTTAATTTTGGTTTTTGATTTCTGAGAAAAAGATATTGAAAGTTGAATCGTTGACAAACTATCAAACTCCTTGTTATTTGCTTGATTGAAGATAAAGATGAAAAAGCATGGGCATTGGGGTCAGATCAGGGGTCAATTGATGGTTCTACTTCAGAGCTGCATGACCTTGGGCAAGGTAGTGAACTACACTGATTCTTCTCATTTACAGAGTGGTTTTAGAGTAGTAGTTCATGCTGGTCAGAGGGTGCAGGTGCAGTACTATAGGCAGGAGAGGCATCAAGTAGCTGGTAAGAGCAAAAATAAGTTCCTAAATTCAGGAGCAACTGTGAAGACCAGCTAGGCCTCTGGAGCGACACAAAACAAGGCAGGAAATGGAGTGACATTGCAGAATGGTCCCACTCTTTGACCATAAAAGTGAAAGATGCCAGGAACATCACCAGGTTCTCCACCAAAGATGCATCCTCTACTCCTGAAGCTGGACTCTGACCCCACCTGGCAATGAAACCACTGTGCAAGTAGCATGTAGAGGCAGGGCCAGCCTGTAGTCTGCCCAGCTCCACTTGGGAGGTCTGCCGAGTTCTGAGGGAGTCCAGAAGGGAAAAGATTCAGATTATGTATAAGCCCTGCTCTGTGGCAAGCCAGTGAAAATCGTCAGTTACATGGATGCATAGCCGTGTTGTTGCGCACTTGTTCTTGAGGACATCTCTGCCTGGAAGGAGCCATGCCTGAAGGAGGAAGAAGATCTCTCCCTGGTGCCCGGGACAAGCTGCTTTCCACACTGAAACTAACTGTCCTCAGCAAGAGACTCCCAGCCTCCCTGGCAGTTGAGGCCATGTGACTTAGGTTCCAGGCACTGGAATATGAGTGGACATGGTGTGTGCACTTTGGAAGGAATGTTCTTTTATGTTTACTTATTTTTGAGAGAGAGACAGTATGCGAGCAGGGGAGGGGCAGAGAGAGAGAGGGAGACGGAGAATCCGAAGCAGGCGCCAGGCTCTGAGCTGTCAGCACAGAACCCAACGCAAAGCTCAAATCCACGAACCGTGAGATCATACCTGAGCTGAAGTCGGACGCTTAACCGACAGCCACCAGGTGTCCCACAAGGAATGTTCTTTAAAAAGGAAACTGCTTCTCATCACCTTTCCACCCTCATAGGGCTGGGCTTGGTAATGGTGGTATCTGTTTGACCAGATGGGTTAAGACAACACATGTGCATGGTTTCCATGCCTCTTGGGGGAACAGACTTATAAAAAGGGCCTCACCCTTTGCCCTTTTCATGGACATCATCTTGCTTCCTTAAGCACTGTGGAAGAGACGGCCCTTTTGCAT
>CM053560.1:95336067-95438733 GCA_028646485.1 Cryptoprocta ferox
AAAAAAAAAAAAAAAGCAACAAGGTGGGGACAGAGACAGCAAAAGTCCGAGGGCAGTCCAAAAGCATATAACCAGCCAAGAGGAGAGATAAGAACACTCCAGTTTTAAAGGCCAGTCTCTAAAAGCAGCCAGGATTGATTTTTCTCCCCATTTTTAAAAAATGTTTTTTAAAGTTTATTTATTTTGAGGGGTGCCTGGGTGGCTCAGTCGGTTAAGCGTCCGGCTTCGGCTCAGGTCATGATCTCATGGTTCGTGGGTTCGAGCCCCGCATCGGGCTCTGTGCTGGACTGACAGCTCAGAGCCTGGAGCCTACTTCTGATTCTGTGTCTCCCTCTCTCTCTGACCCTCCCCTGCTCACGCTGTCTCTCTCTGTCTCTCAAAAATAGATAAACACACACACAAAAAACAAAAAAAAATTTAAAGTTTATTTATTTTGAGAGAGAGAAAGGGAGAGAGAATCCCAAACAGGCTCTGCACTGACAGTGCAGAGCCCTATGCAGGGCTCAAACCTAGGAACTGTGAGATCATGACCTGAGCCGAAATCAAGAGTCTGACACTTAACCCTGGGTCATTTTTTTTTTAATGCATAACATTAAGAAAATTATGTAAAGCCAATAATTTTTTTTTTTAGTATAGCTGACACACAATGCTACTGTAGTTTCAGGTGTACAACTTAGTGATTTGACAAGTTTATACATGATGCTGTGTTCACAAATGTAGCTACCATCTGTCCCGTTACATCACTATTGTAGTGCCATTGACTGTATTCCTTATGCTGTGCCTTTTATTCCTGTCACTTATTCATTCCATGATTGGAAGTCTGTATCTCCCTCTCCCCTTCACCTTTTCGTCCCCCCAACCTCCCTCCCCTCTTCCAACCACCAGTTTGTTCTCTGTATTTATAGGTCTGATTCTATTTTCATTTTTTCCCCTAGATTCTACTGATGAGTGAAATCATATGGTATTTATCTTTCTCAGTCTGACTTATTTCACTTAGCACTGTACCCCGTAGGTCCATCCATGTTCTCTCAAATGGCACAGTCTCATCCTTTTTTTTGTGAATAAGTTTTTATTTAAGGAATTTCAGAAGTGATTCCTTCTACTGCCCACAAAGGTCACCTTCGTTCCTCCAGAGCTTGAGCTAATATTTATCCTCAAGATAGCCCTTTACAAAATAACCTATGCTTCATTCAGGCTGTCCTGTCACGTGGCCCCAAATTCTTTTAAAGTTGTTCTTCTTTTATCCCAGGACTGATTTTTAGGGGGAAAAACACCAAGGGTGTGTGATAACAATGGAAGGTGATCTTGGCAGTCCTGCCTGTGAGAAAGCCGCCTGTGTGTTGAGGCTGGGGGATCCAGGATGCTCCGTTGTTCAAATTCTGGTTCTAGCTCCTTCCACTTTCTGTGAGTCCATGAAAGTCCTTTGTTAAATATTAAGAGACTATTGGTGTAAACAGGGATTACCTTTCCTCATGTCATCACATTATGGCTTTATTTTCTCTCAACTGGTCACAAGATGGAAAGGAAATCTACTTTAAACATTGTTACTGTTACCAAATGAAGTTTGCTCCCTGTTCTTGAAAATGCAGAATCAAATGGTTTACTTGTTCCAAATTCAGATACTGTTTTTTCCTCATATGAAACCCCTGATAATTTTTCACATGGACTTGAGGATCTTGGAATGATGGAAAGGTATGTGCCGGTCAAACCCTATTTTCCCAATAGCTTAAGAATGGCTGAGACAACCAGGAGGAGGGGCAGAGAGGTGAGTCTCCGCTGAAAACCATTCCCTTATTGATAGACATTACATCATTTCTGACTTTTCACCATTACTGCAATAAACACTGCATTGGTTGGTTAGGGCTGCCTTCACAAAGCGCCACAGACTGAGTGGCTTAACCGCAGGACTCGTCTTACAACTGTGGAAGCTGGAGGTCCAAGATGTGTGTATGGGCTGGGCTGGTCCTCTGAAGGCTGTGAGGGAAGTGCATCTGGGCCGGGCCCCTCTCCTTGGCCGTAGATGGCTGTCCCTTCACATCATCTTCCCTCTCTGTGTCCATCCGTGTTCAAATGTCCCCTTTTTATTAGGACACCAGTTGTATTGGATTAGCAACCTATAACAAATGCCACGAAAGAACAGGTGGTTCACGGATTCCTTTATTTATTTAGGAGTTAGGGGAGGGACACAGGGGACAAAGGAAAATTACCTACGGGGAAAGGGTTGCAAAGGGTTTGCAGGGGCTGGGCTAGAAAGCAGTTAACACTGATTCTATAGTTGAAAAGGAGTAGTGCACATTTGTAAGTACCTGGTGAGAGTTTTGTAATAAAACCTACCTTAAGAATAAGTACAGTGGAATACTACTTAGTACATTCATACATATTGCTACCATCTTGAGATTTTTATATATACAGTATATGATCTGTTTTTATAAATGTACAGCTTGAAAAAAGAGATCCTTCTTATAATAGGTACAGCATTAAACACAAAACCAACATGGGCCAGCCACATTCCAACTGAAGACCCAGAGAAAGCAAGGCCAGCAGCCAAGCCCCCAGCCCCTGCTCAGCCCGGCAGCCTGATGGGTCCCGGCCAAGTGGAAACCAGCTGCCCTCTGCACCTGCGGGCTCGGCAGGCCACGCTGTCCCTTGGCCGTTGCACGGGACACGCCTGCTCGGGTCGAGCCCAGCCTGCAGAGAGGGCAGGTCCCCCCGAAGGAAAGTGGCAGAGAGGAATGTGTGTCAGGTAAGGAAAAGAGGGAGGAAAGAAATGTGCTCTTTGACTAAAGGCACTTGTCAGCGGCTGCCTACAGCCATTCCCTGGGCCTGGTGAGCGAGCGGGGTGCTGTTTTGATAGAGCTAACAAGGTCTAAGTGGACCTTGCCTGTCCTCTCACCAGGTTTAAATACAATAAATAAATCTTGGTGGTGGTTTTGTCCTCCTGGGCTCCTATGAATAGGCTACCTTTTGGGATCATTTATGCACTGACACTCCCTGTCCCCAACCCAGCTTTTCAATGTCCTCCATGGGGAAGGTGCCAGGAAAAACTCCAGGCCTTGCAGAAGGAAGCAATTGCTCGCTATGGATCAGGAGAGCCCCCAAATGTCCCCTTCCCTGTCTGGAGCTCCTTTGCCCGTGCGTCAGAGTCTCTGTGAGCCTCAGATCTTGGTCACGTAGTTGTTGGGGAACAGGCCCTGCTTGCCTCGTAGTCGACCCGTCCACCAGCCAGAAGGATCTGCAGGAGACAGAGGAGGTCAAAGTGAGGGTGAGCAGGGCAGTTCTGCCTGGGCCAAACACACCCTGCCCTGTCGGGCATCACGGGGCACAGGCAGTTGGCTCCTGCTATGTTCTTTTTCCTGCTTTATTTTCTTTGAAATGAAAGAGTTTGTTGTAAAAAGTAATTGTTCCCCCACAGCAGACACAGCACTCAGGGCCCCGTTCTAGAAAGAGCCTGCTGCACGGTGAGGCTTTGCTGACGGCTGGAGGCTGCCTGGCCTCTCAGAGGAGGCTGACTGCTACCCTAGGGGCCGAGGCACGCCAGCCTGAGCGTGTGCCAGGGCCACGGGTGGCCGCTGGGTTGTGGTGGGATGGTCCTGCCTCCCCACTCTTCCTCACGGGGGCTACTTCCCCACTGGGCCGTTCCCGCTCCTTCCTCCAGGGCAGAATCTGCTTTGGGGAGAACCCGATATGCGACACACTTCCCACCTTAATGCCAGGCCCTCCACCAGTGACAGTATGCACCAAGACTCTTCCAGACCCTCCTCCACGACTGTAACTGCACACAAGCTCATCCTAACACCAACAGCCACTCTGTGTCTATTCTGCATCTTGTTTTTCAGTACTTAATAGCTATCGTCTTTCCATGTCTGTATCTCTCTCTCTTTAAATTTTTTTAAATGTGTTTATTTTTGGGAGGGACGGAGGGAAACAGTGTGAGCAGAGGAGGGTCAAAGTGAGAGGGAGACACAGAATCCTAAGACAGGCTCCAGGTTTTGAGCTAGCTGTCAGCACAGAGTCTGACGCGGGGCTCGAACCCACGATCATGAGATCATGACCTGAGCCGAAATCAAGAGTTGGAGGCTTAACTGAGCCACCCAGACACCCCCAGACTACTTTTATAACAGATATTATAGGTTGTATCCCTGGCTTCCATTCCATCTACCTACATTATGAGGAGGCCATCAAGTTTGGGTGGGATAGTCCTAACAACCATTTCCAAGGGAAGTCCCTGCCATGCCTAACTTACTTGTGGGTAGAGCCTTTGCCATGCTAGAGCCTTTGCCATGCTACAGATATTCAGGATGGGCACATGACCAACTGGGTCTAATCAGAGTAAAACCTGGGACTTTTGTCCAATGGCTAAGAGAAGTTTCAGAGATAAAGCAGATTTCAGACATAATTTGATCTGTTCGCTGGAGCTGATACAGCCATTGTGCTGCCATGAAGGAAAACAGCCTAAGAAGGAAGCAAAAACAAAGAAGGCAGAACTGAAAGAAAAAAAAAAAAGCTGGAGCCTTGATCAAACTGAGCTTGAGCCCTAGTCTATCGCTACCGGTTTCAGTTACAAGAGCCTATAAATTCCCTTCATGTTTAAACTAGTTTTTATAGCAATGTCACTGAATGTTCTTTAGGAGGCTGACCCAGCCAGCCATACACTTACCTTCTTTGATAATATCGATAATGTCATTGGCATTGAAGCTGAGTTCATCTGTGTCCTGAGCATCATAGGCATACAGAGCCTTGCACTGTGGCACCTGAGGCTTAGGCTTGGGCTGGGGCTTGGGTCTGCCGCCTGCTGGGGGAGGCCTACTGGTTGTTTGTCTCCGGACACTGTGGAGAGAGTGGAGACAGGTAAAAGAAGTGACCAAACAGGAGGTAGCATTATGTGGTGGTCTGGAGCATGGGGCCAGCACTAGCCTGCTCAAGTTCAAATCCAGTTCCATCCTTAGAAGATACGACACTCCCTAAACTTTCTCTGAAAATAAAAATACCCCCCCGACACCAACTTCAGAAACAACTTTCGCCAGTGCCACGGAAGGAGGTGGTGCCTCTCCTCAACAGCAATCCTTCCCATTATCAGCTGCCACCCTGCATTTTGTATTAATAACTCTGCTTTTCTTTGTGGTTTTTACCACACGCACACGTGTATCCCTAAACAATACACAGTCTGCTTGTTTTTTAACTGTATAAAAGGAATCATATTCTACTATCACTTGCTCCTTTTTTTGAGATGTACCCTGGTGATGCATGAATGAATGTACTGGCCATGCATTCTAAGGCCTTAGACTCTTCCACTGCACGAATATGTCACAATTTACTTATCGACTCCACTGTTGATAGTCATTTGGGATGATTCCAGTTTCTAGTATTGCAAAAAAAAAATGCTGCTTTGAATATTGGGTTGTTTTGAGAGAGAGGGCGCAAGTGAGCGAGGGGCAGAGAGAAAGCGAGAGAAGTGAGGCTCACCCGAAGTGGGGCTCAAACACAAACTGAGATCGTGACCTGAGCTGAAGTCAGATGCTTAACCAACTGAGCCGCCCAGGCACCCTCTGCTTTGAATATTCTTCTGCGAGAGTTTAACCAACCTCAGCACTATTGACCTCTGGGGCCCTATAATTCTCTGTTGTGATGCTGTCCTATGTACCACAGGTGGTTAGCAGCATCCCTGGGCTCTACCCATTGGGTGCCAGTAGCATCTCCCCTCCCTGTCACGATCATCAAAAATAGCTCTAGCATGAGAACCCTAATCTGAATCTTCTAGCGTTAAATGTATTCTTTGTATACACTATTGCCTCCAGTCTCCATTCATACATTCTCAAAGGCATAGAGCTATAGCTTGTGAGATCTTTAAACTTGTATTGGAAGCAGCTGTTAAATATGTTCATAAAAAGCATTTAGAAAAAAGGAAGTAGAAAACATTTTCATCAAGGACAAACCAAGGTTAAGCCTACATTCATATGCTTACAAAAGAAACTGAAGCTTAAGGTTTCTTTTCAGAGGAATTGGGCGGCACCCAACTTGGTGACTGTTAGGTCTGGCTGGGTCTGTTAACCTGTTAACCTAAAAACCTGTGGAAGGAAGAAGAAAAAGGGAGGGTCTTTCCCTGGGCCTGAGCCCTGGACGGGAAAGCACACCCAGTGTCGAGTTGTGTTCTCAGGAGGCCAGAGCTGCTCTGTCTTTGCTGAGGCCCCATAGCAAGTAGTAGATAGTAGATGCTAACTGGGTACTGATGAGTGAGGTAGATCTAGAGGGGAGGGGACGCTGGCTGCCACCTGGTGAGGTAGGACTGTTCTTGTCAAGGGTGGGACTTCAGGGGGGCTCCCTGACCTCTGTGTGGAAGGGAGCAAACCCCAAGGTTTGAAGACCTTCAAACCCCATTCTTCTTAGGTCAACTGCCATCCCTATGTTCCTACCCACCACCAAGCACTTTTCTTTTATCCTGGAGGAAAGGCATCTTATAGATGATTAGCCTGACATCATTTCCTCCCTAGTCTATTGGAAATCCCCATTCCCTGCTGGAGAAGTGCTTGCCTCTCTCAACACTGGCCAGGCAAGCAGGCTTTTAATTAAGCAACCTATATATTAGGGATGTGTCAGCATATGGTTAATAAAAGCCATTAGCCTGCATACCAGAAGTCATCTGACTTCCCAGCAACAAGGAAGGGCGAGGGGGGGAGGAGGGGTGTGCATTAGAATACCCTGGGAGGGAGAAAAGCCACCAGCCTGGCAGTTCCAGGGCACAGGGTTAGAAGGTTGCGCGCACGTGTGCACACACACACACACACACACACACTCTCTCTCTCTCTCCTCTCTCAGATATTTGTAGACAGAGAAGATTTGGACTCTATTATGTCCAGGGAGGAAACCTAGAAACAGTGTACAGTGATGAGGCCTCTGGGCCCAAGAGTATTGGCACCTAGGTGTTGTCTCTGGGGAAAAGGGGCCGCGGGCGGGCCTCTCAGTGGGGAGACAAAATGGATGACACTCTGAAACACAGGACTATCCTCCCTGCAGTAGGCCTGGGAGTCACCTCCTGGCTCCTCTGCCCATCACCTCCAGCTTTGACCCAGCCCTGGCAGTTCCTCCTCCTTCATGTTTCTGCAGCCAGTTGCTTCCTTTCTGGGCTCCCTGAATATCCCCCCAACTCAGTGTCTATTAGTTCATTTCACCCTCCACTAAAAATCCTAACGGTTTCTCCTTGCTCTTGGGCAATGGACCAAAACCTTTCATGAGGCGTACAAAGTCCCTGCCAGGTGCAGTCCCCACTGGCTCCCAGCCTCATGTCCTGCCGCAGGCCACGCTGCGGCCTCCCTACCTTTATGAGCCCTGATTGGCGTTAGGACACTCTGTTCAAATATTCCTATCTTACATCATCTTTACTGGTGAACGACAATGCTTTCCCCCTAAGATCAGGAACAAAATAGGGAGGTCAGCTCTTACCACTTCTGTTCAGTACTGCATTGGAAGCTTTAGCCAGAGCAATTAGTCAAAATAAAAGGCCTTCAGACTGGAAAGAAGTGAAAATACCTCTTATGTGCAGATGAGATGATCTTGCATATAGAAAATCCTAAGGAATGCATTAAAAAACTATGAGAACCAATAAACAAATTCAGCAAGATTAGAGAATACAAGATGGAGAAAACAATTCCATTTACAATACATGACATTTAACAAATTTAACAAAAGGATTATTCTATTTTTATGAAATATCCAGAAAAAGCTAATCTATAACGACAGAAAGCAGATTAGTGGTTGCCTGGGGCTGAGGCTGGGGGTTGGAGGCAGTGACTGCTAACAGGAAGGAGGTACCTTTTTGGGATGATGAAAATTCTAAAATTAGATTCTGATAGGGGCAACTTGGCTGGCTCAGTTGGTAGAGTATGTGAATTTTCATCTCGGGTTTGTGAGTTCAAGCCCCACACTGGGTGCAGAGATTACTTAAAAAAAAAAAAAAAATCTTAAAATCCAACAGTTGAATGGTGCTTTAAAAGGGATGATTTAATGGCATATAAATTATACCTCAAAAAATCTGCTTTAAAAAAAAAAAAGAAATTACATAGACCCCTTTTGGCTCAGCACTGCCCTGCTGACATCCAGAGTGACCTCGGCCAGTCTGTGCCCGCAGACGCCGGGTGTCGTGGAACTAGGGCAGGCTGGGGGAGATGGAGGTGGGGAGGACTGTTTAAACACCCCTTTGAATGTGGCTATTGCATGGTATTTGGTCCCAAGGCTTCAGAGGATAAGTTGAAGTAAACCCAATCAAGGTCAGACCTCAAGGATTACTGGGGGATCTGGGTTCCCCTGTAAGCCCTTGGCAACAGTGGGCTTGACTGTCCCAGGCCCCGGACAGCTGCTCCCACGCTTTACCAATGTAAAACCATCTGGTTATTTACTACTTGGCTAAACGGGGTTCACGGTGCTTCACAGTTGGGAGCAGAAAGAGTCCAGGCCGCTTTAAGATGGAGGCATTGTTCGCTGGGGAACAAGAGTGTGGACTGGGGGGCTGTGTTTGATGGGGAATAGATGTGGACGTTGGGAAGAGCTCTGCATTTGGCATTAAGGAAGTGTCTATTTAAAGTTTACTTATATTTTAGGAGGGAGAGAGCGGGGGAGGGGAGGGGCAGGGAGAGAGAGGGAGAGGGAGAATCCCAAGTAGGCTCTGCACCATCAGCACAGAGCCCCACGCAGGGCTCAAACCCACAAACCAGGAGATCATGAACTGAGCTGAAATCAAGAGTCGGATGCTTAACCGGCTGAGCCCCCCAGGAGTCCCAGGGAAGTGTTTGTGTAGACAACGAACCCAGAGGTCACTACTGTCTGGCTCTTTCCTGTTTAAATGTCCTCTGTGACCAGGACAGAGCACAACTGTTCCAGCAGGGCAGCCAGTAACAGCAGAGTCTTCCTGGCTGGTCACTGCTGCCTCATTCTCACATCCGAGCATGGTTTCACTCCTCTTGTGAGTGTGAGCAGAAGGGACGTCGTCTGGGAACCCCTGCCTGCAGCTGTGTGAAAGACAGATAAACTCGCCTGAGCTGTGGCTGTGCTGGGCAAGGCACTGCGCTAGGCATTTGCACAGACACTGCCTCATTTAGTTTCACAACACTCCCGTGAAAAGACCACTGTACGTTCCTGGGACTTCCCGCCGGTCTCATCCTTAGACATCACGATGGCAGACGCATAAGGCTCCCAGAGCTCCAGCCATACAGACCTTTCTGGTCCCTTGGTCAGACTGCCCCTCCGCCCACCCCTGCCTGAACCAGCACTGCTAATTCCTGCTAAGCCTTCGGATCTCATTTCAAACCCCCCACCACATCCTGGGTAGCTCACACGTGCTCAGAGCAGGGGGTCGATGTGGCGGTACAGGGACCTGTGTCACCATTCAGCTGACTCCCTCTTAGGACTGTAGATTCCACGGGGGCAGGGCCTGGGCCTCTTTCTGCTCAGCACTGTAGCTCCCGGACCTGGCACCGGGCCCAGGAACACTGCGTGGCCGCAAGTCTGCACATTCTCATGGAGTGACCGTGTGCAGGAGGAGGAGGGCACTGCCCTGGCTGAAGAGTCAGTGCGCTCGCTGGGTTTGAGGCCCAGCTCGGCCAGCGGCTGGCACGTGGCTTGGGTATCTCGCGTCACCTCTTTAAGGATCAGCGTCTTCATCTGTGAAAAAGGGAGGTTCAGGCAATGGTCCACGTTCTTATGCTAATTCTTAGAATGCTTTATAGAGCGCTCTCAACAAAATCTCTACTGTCAGATATACCACGGGACACAGGAAGTCTATGCCAATGAAGTGACTGCTGCCTCCACATTTTACCACACTGCAGACCTGGAAACCATCAGAGAGAGTCGGGAGGGACAGCCATTTTCCCAGCTCTATCTTAGACCACCGCAGCCTTAAACCCACACCATCTCCTTTGCATCACTAGGTGGCGATCCTGTGTAATCAATAATGGGGAGAGATAATGACTAGGAGCTGCCAGAAAGTGATTAATGAGGCCTTTTAGGTGCCTGGAGCCTCCACTTGCAGCCAAGGGGCGATTGGTCGACACGGTGAAGAAGGGAGTCAGACTTGCTCACACAGCAAACAAGACCCTCCCGCTCAGGCGGCTGGCACTGGCTTGTCCAGCCCCAGAGAGAGGGTCGTTAGGCCATCAGGAATCTTGTGAGGCAGCTGTTAAACACAGCCACTGCTAAAGATTAAACAGAACACACAACTGACGAAATTAAAAGCAAAAGCAAAAACTACTCATCACTCAACCCTTCTTAACCATTTTGCTACATCTTATTTCTGTCTCTGCGCTTGTTGTTAAAACTGTCTGGTTGCTTACGTATGGTGGGAACACTAGGTAATGGTGTGTGGCTGCCCATCTCTTCCCAACCCTGAGGCCGGTGTGGTCATGCTGGTGGCCTGGCATTGGCCATGGCATGTACAAACTGGTGAACTGAGCACAACTCAGGCCCTTTGATGCCCGGAGAGCCACTCAGCAGCACGCTGCCATCCTCATACTGTTGTGCTCTGCCTGAATGTGTTTCGTAATACACAGGCGGGACTTAGATAATTTTGGCACGTGACATTTGCACGCCTACTAAGCGTTACATGATTGAAAACTGTGTTAGAAAAACATTTCGCGGGCTCATGGGGGTTGGAGCAAGAATTTCAGACTCACAACAGTTTTTCCTGTTGCCATTTCAATAATAAGTGTTCACATTATATATATTAATTCGTAGTTATAAAGCCCCACGTCACTGAGCAAATTCAGTGTCTCCTTCTAGGTAACTTCTGCACGATGTAACCCAGTTTTCCTGTTACTGCTTGACCCATCATTTTGGGGGAATCTGTACACACTTCCCGCTTGAGCGTATCTCTCCCTCACTAAGACGACAAACACAGGGAGAAGCTGAGTTACAGCAGTTTGCTTTTACAGCAGGTCGTTTTTCTGAGTCGGGCATCAGACCTCCAATGCCATCACATTATAAACCCACACCACAAGGTTCCGAGTTATCAAGCGCCTTCGATCCAGGCTGAGGAAGACCTTTGCCTGAGACCTCAGGATGCCGACCGACACTTGAACCCTCACAGACAGCTGCCTGATCTCACAAGATGCCGAAACCCCACAAGAAAAGCAAAACCCCAAATGACGTCAATGGTGACAAGGCTCTCTAAAGTGAGTGTTCATGCATTTGCTCTGTCCTGGTAACGTCTGTCACTTTCCATGGGATGTTGGCTGTTACGGTGACTGGAGCAGAGGATGTTTGACTAGAAAAAGACGGGGTAATAGTACAGCTGGAGAAGAAGTTTTGGACTTTCTCACACTGTCCGAATGAAACAGCATCTGTTGTAATGTTTACCTCACGGCTATTTGCTGTTGCTCTCACCCACAGTGAGCGACAGAGCTGTTACAAATGTGTGTGAGGGGGAAGATGTCTCCCAGACTGGTCCCCTTGTCTGGCTTCCCCAGGCCACCATTCCCCCAGTTAAAGCCCGCAATGCCTGAAGCTTAGACCCTCATGGAGTCTAGAGATTTGAGTTCTTGAAAGTAAAGCTGCCTTTCGATCCTGATAGAATATTAATATTATCCAGGGCACTTGGGAGGCTCAGTTGGTTTAGTGTCTGACTCTTGGTTTTGGCTCAGGGCATGATCTCACAGTTTGTGAGTTCGAGCCCCAAGTTGGGTTCTGTGCTGACAGCACGGAGCCTGCTTGGGATTTGGGACTCTCTCTCCCTCTCTCTCTGCCCCTCCCTTATATGTATGCATGCATGCATGTGTCCTCTCTTAAAACACATAGATTTAAAAAAGGCATATTAATATTTCCCTATAAGACCGAAGGACATGAGTAACAGTAATAAAACCCATACAGATAAACTTTCAAGTTGCATCATGCTTACAGTTTACAAAGCCCTTATTGAATCTTGAAGAAACCCCCAGGAGTGAGCTTTAACATTATATTATTATCCCTACTGTACAGTTGAGGACACCAAGGTGTAAAAAGAGTCGGCACCCAACGTAAGAAAGCACAGCTGGTAACTGTCCAGTGTGTGGCACACAGAAGGCACGTGGCTCAGTAAACATTTGATGAATGAATCAATGAAGGAATGAATGAAATGGGACCGACACCCGGTCCCTGCCACTGTGACCTCTGCTCTCTGCGTGCCACCAGGCCACCTTCTGGGAACGTGTCAGAGCTCCCACACCTCTGGGGCAGCTGGGCGTACCTGGTCTATGCCAGCGCGAGCTGGGACTGAGCTTTCTAAGATCGCTGCTTTGTTCTGCAGATGTGAGATTTATGTCTTGAAATTCCAAGAAGGAAAATAATGGCATTTTATTTTGTTGGCTATTTGAAATATGCTCTGTTCCAAAAGGTTGAATCTATAAACATTACTGGAAATGTGGGAATGGATGCCAGGAATTCCTAAGCCTCGTGTCTGCCTCAGCCAGGATATGGCTGCTGCTCCTGTCGATTATGGGTTGAGAAATATTGCTATTGGACACCTGTAGGAAACTTTAAGCCCCTTGAAAATATGACTCCATTAGGAGAATCCTGTCAAGAGACATACAGGCAGCCTTTGAATTTTTCTATCAATCCCTCCCCTCTGTGGCATGGCAAGAAGCCCAAGCACTGAGCGCTTTCAATATTTTTCTATTTCTCCTGCTTCTAGTTGGATTAATCTCTGGAGAATCTGGAAATTTCCTGAAGTTGCTGTCCCATGAAATGGACCACAGGATTAAAGAGGCCAACAGAAAAGACATTTCTAGTCTCGGTTTTAATGCTTCCAGTGATGAACTGCAGTCAGATTATGTACATCTCAGTTACAGGAGGCATAAGATAAAGCGTGCTTGATTGGCAAATCAAGTGTTCCTATGAAATCAGGGCAAAGGCTGATGAGTGAAATGTTTGTATGATTCTTGATTAACCTGTTCTCTTTCCTGATTCTCAGCAAAGACCGGAAACCTGAATCAGACATTTCAAAAGGTATGCTAAGAGACTGGACGATAATGATTCCCTCTACATCTCTCTTAGTTTCCTCGGACAATAACAATATGGATGACAACAAGAATAGTTACCATGTCACAAACATGGCAAGCCAAGGGTAAAGAATCCAGTTGGGATGGTAATTAATTTAGTGAAGGCTTCATGCTCTCTACAAAAAAACCTGGCTGAACCTAAAATAAACTGACAAAGACTTTCCTGAATTAACTTGAGGTGCTAATTATACCATTTGATTTTATCCACATTACATGATCCAAAAGAAATGATTGCTTATGCTAAATATGTCTATAAAGAAAAGTGCATTGGGGGTGGGAGAAGGAAAGGAAAGATAAACCCAAGAGTGAAAGCCCAAGGAGCGAAAGACCGAGGAAACTTGTCTTTATAGATTGGCACTTTCAAGGTTACTATTTGGAGCTGTGACATATACAGGAATTTTTGTGTTTGTGGAAAGGCTGAAGTTTGGGATCCCAAAGTCTGCTGTTTGCTCCAACATCCTGCTGTGAAATAAAGGCAACTCATGTTTTCTTGGTGAAGAGGAGCTATTAAATGCAGGTGGCCCCGAGGCTCCTGAAATGTCTAAGGCATGCCTAAGGTCTCTGGCCACATTAGAAATTATTTTAATTTTCACTTGATGTGTTTTAGAAAATGAATACGAAAAAAAAGCTCAGCTTTGACCAGAGTAGGATTTTTTTAAGGAATGCTTGCCCCACAGCAGACTTAAGTGTACAAAAGAGGAGGCTGGCTGGGATGCCTGTGGCTCCCGGACTCAGTGCGCTTAATGAGAGTACAGACAACAGAAGGTCAGGAAAATCTTACTGCCTGGTAGACAGCTGTGAAGGTGCCCTCTCCGTCCAGCCTCATAGCCATTGCCACGCCACATGAAGCACGCCTGATCTTTAGACCTAGAGGTGGCAAAGAGTGCGCTAAGACTTCAATAGGGAGCCAGGCAGCTGAGGGCTGGAAGGGAGCAGCCTCAGTTAAGACACAATGTTCCTAAATTGCCTGCCTTTGGCTGACAGATGCTAGCAGTTGGCTGGTGTGCAAGTCTGTAACTTGCAAGGCAGGGCTGGAAAGATGGTTTTGCTTGCCAAGGCCAATCCAAGTAGGAAGCTAACAGACAGAGCTAAGAGATTTGGTGCATTTTGTTGACTGACTGATTCTAATCTCCTGCCTACTTTGGGACATCAACCTCGAACCGGGCCCAGGAAGAACTGTCTGATTATTTTCATTATGGCCACCCGTCTGAATAGTGCAGGTCTGGGTTATGGAGTAAAAATCTTAATTGCCTCAACAGCACCCTCTCAATTCACTTGTACAGAGAATCTTTCCTGGCTTTATCAATTAGAGAACAGATGCCTTTAGATGAGTGGCTTTCAAAATGTGGTCCCTGGATCAGCAGCAGCAGCAGCAGCAGCAGCAGCAGCAGCAGCAGCAGCAGCTGAGAACTGGATAGAAATGTAAATTCTTGGGCACCGCCCTGGACCTACTGAATCAGAAACTCTGGAAGTGGGCCAGTGAGTTCTCCAGGTGATTCTGTGCACATTAACGTCTGAGAACTACTCCTTTGGACCAAGCCAATCAGGCCGGCCACGATCGTTAGAACTGGGGGGAGGTAGCGACTTACACAAACATGGGGGTAGGTGCAGAGAGAGATCCGGGGTAGGGTGGCATCCCCTCTACTGACAGCCATCTGTACCGAACTAAGGTGGTTTCATATCTGGAGCCCAAACGAGGTGAGACTTGCCAGGGGAAGAGGAACCCCAGGAGAACATGGTTAAGAGTATAAGAGCTTTGTGGTCTTTAGAAGGAAGCTGACAAGGCAGGAAAAACGTCTTGTAATGGGGCATGGAGGTGAATGGCAGGAGCTGTTGTCTCTCTCCCAGCACTGCTCTATTTTATCCACAAGTGGCCCAACCACATTTGAAACTTCATCACCGTAGAGCCACGGAGAGAATGGAAAATACAGGTAGGCATGAGGGAGGGGAAGAGTGGGCTGGAGCAGGGCCATTCTTGGGGTCAGCAGAGAAAACCACTCTACCATTGAGAATCGTGCGGAGTTGGATGACTCCTTAAAAGTCACTCGTTCAACCTCAAAGTCACTCGATCAACCTCGGTGAGATACTGTCTCATTGTCATCACCACCACCATCATCGTCATCAAGCCCCAGCTGACCAAGTAGCATCTACATGCCCAGAAGCATGCTGGGTATTTTATGTATATTATTTCTAGTCCTCCCAACAACCCTGCAGGCGCAGTGACATTACATCAGCATATAGATGAGAACAAAGCTCAGGGAAAGTAAGCAGCAGGACCAATATTAGCTAGGTAACAGGGACTGAAATAAGGCCCTCATCCTTATTTGGTACCTGACAACATCACTTTACAGTACTTCTGCTTATTTCCATCCAGCCTGTGCCTGAATACCTCCAGGGTCAAGGTACTCCTTACGTCCTAGGGCCGTTCATCTTTGGGATTCTAAAATGCTCTTTTGTTTACTGATGCCAAAAACCACCTCCTGGCAGCGTTCACTTACGTGTCTTCGAGTTGGCCTGTTTTATGCTTGGTGACTCTGCAAGACGTGTCCAACTACCTTTCCACACTAAGAACTCTTTGAATATCAGTACGGAGTTCCAGAAGTCTTTACTTCCTCCAGCTAAAAACCTTGGGTTTCTTTTTACCACTCTTCATTTTCAGTTTTAGAAAGGCTGAGAGGCTCTCATTTTAAAGCCCTGAAGATCTGTATTCATAAAAGCATCTATCTATACCTCATAGGATGCTGGGATGTTATTCTTAATGTTCCTAACGGCTCTTCAAGCTGTAGTGTTTATGCAACAGCAGGCACAGACATAAATCAAAACCCCATTATTCCTCAGCCATGCCAGAGAGCAAGACAGGTCACAGAGTAATTGAATCTCATGGCTGACGGGGACCCTCTTGTGATGTTTATGATAAGCCATCTCCAGAGAATGAGTTGTGTGCTATCAACGTGGCTGTGCTTTTACGAATGCCAACCAAGAGCCTCATGGCCTTGGGTCCTGGATTACACCACGCGGGTGGAAAACAACTTTAGAACCAGGTATAGACAGCCCAAAGAAATCCCCGGACCCTGCTGTGAAGGATGGAGATGGAGGTGACCACCTTTATCTGTAGGGGGTGGGACCCTTACCCGGCAGCACCCTGGTCTGGGACCTTAAGGAAATCCAAGCTCTCTGGCGTCTGTGACACTCGGTCGGAGCCGGTGGACTGTTGGCGTGGCAAGGGTGGACGGGCCATGGAGGTGTACAGACTTTTCTGATTTAACCTCTGGTTCCCAGGAGCATGGGGATGTGGCACAAATTGGTTTTTGAGGACTCCATTCTGATGGTAACCTAGGGAGGGAAAAGGGGGAGAAAACAAAGCTCAGATTTTCTGATCTGCTAAAAGGGTCTCCAAAGTTCTTCCATCGATGAGCCAAGAGCAAGTCGCTTAGCTTCTCTAGGCCCCAGTTTTCCCATCTGAAAATACAGAGGGCACGACTACAAATATATTGTGAGGAACAGAGCTAATACGTTGTAAGCTGCCTCGCAAGTGCCTGGACCATAGCAGACACTCACACATGCTTGTTGAATTTGGTATCAGGATCACCAGATGTTCAGGGTTTCAAAGCTCACATGCAAGGAGAGGTAAGCTTGCAATGAGTTGGCAGGCACATTCTTAGATCTAAGAAAAATTATGAGGTTATGATTCAAGAGGGCTGGCAGGCAGCTGTTTAAACAGTTGGACGTCCATTTTCAAGGGGTCAGTCTTGGGTGTCCTCTGCAGAACCTCACTGTGGGAGGTGGAGGGAACACTCCACACAGGTGGGGAAATGTGGCCACTGGTGGGATCAATCCAGACAGGGCAAGCTCTCGTAGCCAAACAACTGTTCCTAGTCAAGATTACATTATCTGGTAAGTAATGGAATATGGGGATGAGCTCCAAACCACAGGCCTTGGCAGAAAGGGGCATTATCATTCCAGTGTGTGTGTGATCTCTTCTTGTCCCTTGGCTCTTCTCCCACTGACAGATCTGGGCAAGAATGAAGGAGAACAAGACTCCCCCAGGCACATTTTGGTGAACCTACCGTAAAACCTCTTCCAACTGAATTAAGAAAAGAACTCTTTGGTACAGGGGGCATGACCCTTAGTTTATAAGAGGGACCAGCAAGTCAGATTGGGCTCTGCCTATGTGAGCTCTGTTGACCCTGAGCAAGATACATGACCTTTCAGTGTGTCAGTTTCTTCATTAAAGAAACAAGGAGCTTGGTGAGACCCCACTTGCTGCCAAGGTTGTCAAGGAGAGGGGCAAACCAGAGCAGGACATGCTTGGAGGGCTGTGAAACTAAAGGGGGTGGTTCACAGATGGGCTGCTCCATGCTGCACGTAACCCATTCACCCTCGATGAGTTCAGAAATTAAGAATAAGCACTTAGAAGCGTTCATAGCAGTTTTGTAGGCATATTTCATGTCTTCTGAATCCACTAAGAAATTTTGGCTTCTATTTTGAATGCTTTTAAAATTCCATTCTTCTAGTAATTTTTTATTATATTTTACAATAAAAGTATGGTTTGTGATGGGTTGAGAAAGAAAGAAGGAAAGAAATTAAGGGGCATCTGGGTGGCTCAGTCGGTTAGGCAATCCAATTTTAGCTCGGGTCATGAAATCGCAGTTTGTGGGTTCGAGCACTGAATCAGGCCCCACGCTAGTAGCCTACTTGGGATTCTCTCTCTCTCTCTCTCTCTCTCTCTGCCCCTCCTCTGCTCACACTTTCTCTCTCTCAACATAAATAAATCAAATCAAAACAAAAAAAGGAATTAAGAAAAGAAAGAAAAAACCCAACCTTGTTCCTTCACCACAGATAGTGTGAGAAAGGCTAATATAAGGAATTCGAGTCCAACTGCCTCATTTTATTGATGAAGAAACAGTCACTTAGAGGGTTGGGAGCTGAGCTCAAGGTCAGGTATTTGGTCTGAGGCAACTTTGGCCAACCTCAGCTGAGGCAAATGAACTTTCCAGGTGGTCTGGCTAGGATTTTGCACAGGGGCGGGGGTGGGGGTGGCGCCAGCACGTAAGTAGTAACACAATACTACAGTGGTTCTCTTCGGATCCTGTATGCTTGGATTTTCTTCAAGGGTAAAGGCAGAGAGGAGGAGAGAGCTGGGCCAGGCAGCGTGGGGGACTCCAAAAGGGACCTGAATTAGTTTGTTACCGCTAGGCACGGGTGTCCATATTTTAGCATACAGCTGTGACATTCCAGAGCAGGAGAGGAAAGAAATGCTTTTCCCTGCTCGCTTCAGACACTGCTACAAATAAGATTTCCTTGTCTGGGATGATTTAAGTGTGGTCCTAAGGTGACCCCTTCAGACCTAGACTCCTGAACTGATGAACACCAAATATTCTGGGGGCAGTTCTTTATTAACTGAGTTTTGTGAGTGATGGAAAACCTTTTGTGCATTTTGAGAGTGCTCTTAAAACACTAAATGGATTTTTCCAGGCAAAGAGTCTCGCATTGACTCAGGTTTGGATTTTAGTGACCTGCATGCTATATTTTAATCATAAAACATGAGAAATATGAAACATTAAGATCTTGAAAAATTTTTTTGTATCCATTTTGTAATTCTTTTAGATATTCCCTTATTTTTTGAAATAAAGAACCTATCGGACTGCAAATAAGTTTTCCACTTATTCATGAAGCTATTAACTAGTTGCAAAATATCATCGTGATACTCGGCGGGAACGGAGGGCTTGTGGAGGGGTTATCGCTGGCAAACTCCTAGCCCCACAAAGGCTGCACCCTCCCAACTGAAAAGCTGACAACATCCTGGTTGCCATGGACGACCTTTTCTCTTGCTGATGTAAGAAGCCTTCCCTTTGGGAGTAATACTGCTAGGTAATGAAATCCAGATCGTTAACTCAGCCTCAGTTCAGTCTCACAAGCTCATACTTTTCCTGCATTTCTCGGTCACAAGCAGGGCCATTATGCTGGCGGGAGTGCATCTGGCACTGAAATGGCTCATGGCTGGGTAATATGTGTGCATCTGCTAATGGGTTTCTTCCCAAACACATTTTACAAGTGATGGGTCCAGGTTAGTGGTCCCGGTCTCGGGCACATGCCGGGCTTACCTGGAGGGGGAGGGGCGGCTCTCATTGGGTAGTTGGCATTGTGCGTCCCACCGGAATAGCCTCTGTTTTGAGTTGTGTTCCTCCTGGTAGGACCTGAAATAAACAGGCAAGACAAAGTCAACATCAGTACCACTGGTTGGTTTTATGGCTTCTGATGGTTTCTTGCTTATGGAAAACTTTTGCTAAGTGTGGACTCCAGGTTCCAGCCAGATCTGCAAGGAGGCTGCACTAGAAGAAGGGATATTTGAGGGAAGTGCGGTTCTTGTCGCTATGGGATGGGAGGGGCCGGAAGATATGTCGATGGACCCATGGTGTTGAAATGTTAGAGACAGTGGCTTTACAAAGCAGTATTAACAGTCTTACAAAAGCGTTTCTATTTCTGTGGGCTTTTAAGATGAGTGGGACATTCTAATGTTTGCACTCGTGGTCTGAACACAGCACGGAATGAGCCCGTGAGTGCTGCAGTCACAGTCATTGGCAAGAAGCACATTTCAGCGCTCACTGTACATCAGCGTAGGGTCAAGAGGCTGCATTCTACAATCTTGCAGTGAAACAGAGACCACAGAGGGTAGAAGCAGACTTGTACCTTTGACACAGACAGAGGAGTTAGAAAACAAGCTGGTGCTACATGGAACCTCACGGTGGGGCAGAACTGGGCCTGGCATGGCAGGAACACTGCCGGGCAGATGACGTCTCTGCAGAGACACGTATTGCAAAGGAAACCAGCAGATGGGTCCCAAGTAGGCCATGATGGAGGGTAGGATTAAACTGGCTGGAAGAGGGGTGCACAGGGAATTCCTTGCAAAGAGAAGGGCTGAGGAATTGGGAAGGATGGGAAGGGAGAAGGCACGAATAACACAAAACAAAGGAGCTGGGTCCTGGGTCCGGGGACAGGGAGAAGTGGCCTGGTGAGGGTTTCTTTCCCTCTCGGTACCTAGACTTCTTCCCTCCTGATTAGACAACATTCCACTTCGGGGCCTACTGAACACTGTTTGCAACCTGCTGGCTAACTGTTGCTCTTCTTTGCCATGCTCTTAGCCCAAAGGACTGCTTCACCTGGGCCAAGAGGCCTCTGCATTCCAGTTGGGTTTGGCCATGGGGAGGTACTGGCAGAAGACCAGAGTGTGAGAGGGGCTCCTGCTTCCTGCCTGTATTTTTCAGCTCAACTCTTTCCTCCCTCTGCCCCTTCAAGTTTATTGGTAATAATGGTGTCCTGCTGTTCTTTGTCCCTGGGTCCCCACTCACTTTGGTCCTTAAGCCAGCCCCCATCTCTGTAAAGAATCCTTGTATGTATGTATGTATGTATGTATGTATTTAATTTGAGAGAGAGAGAGAGACAGAGAGACAGAGACAGAGTACTAGCAGGGGAGGGGCAGACACACACACACACACACACACACACACACACACACACACACAGAATCTGAAGAAGCAGGATCCAGTCTCCGAGCTGTCAGCACAGAGACCGATGCAGGGCTCAAACCCATGAACCGTGAGATCATGACCTGAGCCAAAGTCAGACGCTTATCCGACTAAGCCACCCAGGCATCCCAAGAATCCTTGTATTTAAAGGCATCTTTGAAAACTGCTGTCTGGGGGTGCCTGGGTGGCTTAGTCGGTTAAGCATCCGACTCTTAGTTTTGGCTCAGGTCATGATCTCACGGTTTGTGAGTTCAAGCCCCATGCAGGCTCTGTGCTGAAAGTGTGGAGCCTGTTTGGAATTCTGTCTCTTCTTTTCTGCCTCTCCTGCACTCTTCCTCTCTCCCCTCTCCAAATAAATAAATAAACTTAAAAAAAAATTAAAACCCCAAAGAACTGCTGTCTGTTTTCTGTAAGTACCAACTGATATACAGATTTACACTAACATTTTCTGAGTGGCTATTGTCTGTATTCCATTAGTGAGTTATAGGACATGCCAATGTGTACTTTTGTAGACAGATTTCACAAAGGCCTATTTTATACCTAGCATCCGTTCATTGTACACATGGAGAACATTTTATAAAGATATCTATATAGAAGATGAAAGCATAGCATATAGGATTACTCTATGCTGTGCATTATAAACTTAATTTTACAAATATTGCTAATAAATAGAAAAAGACTCAAAGATTGGTGAAGGAGTTAGTGCAGTGTGGTGGCAGGAGGCGTTTTCCAGTGAAGCCTTGCTCTATGGTGGAGGGAGGAGCCTTTAGCTCTGATGCACAGTAATACAGCGAAACCCAGCACAGGGCTGGTAAATGCGGTCAATTTCTTCTAACTGCCAGAAAAGGTAATGTTTGTACTGTTGACAAGATCTGACTGGAATGGGCTGGAAATATGAAGCTAACAAAATGATTATTTTTTTATAGTTTTTTAATGTTTATTTATTTTTGAGAGAGAGAGAGAGCACATGCGAGAGACAGCATGAGCAGGGGACGGGCAGAGAGAGAGGGAGACACAGAATCCAAAGCAGGCCCCAGGCTCTGAGCTGTCAGCACAGAGCCCGATGTAGGGCTCGAACTCATAGACCATGCAATCATGACCTGAGCTGAAGTCAGACCCTCAACTGACTGAGCCACCCAGGCCGCTCTGATTTATTTTAAACACGGTATTTGTAATGCCAGGAATACTATACATAAGTTTGAAATAATTCAGAAACGTTTAACCTGCCCATTTGCCTTGATGTTGGTTTAGTTGGAAACGGTTCAATGTGAAGCAAACCCCAGGCCCAGGAAGCAGTGAATGCGCTGGTTCTCCGCCCTGCAGAGCCCCATGAGCATCTGGTGAGAAGCGAACCTGGCACTGAGCAGTGAGGGAGGGGCAGGCGGCGGTCCTCTGCGGGGCCCGCGCACACTTACGGGAGTTCTTGGGCAGGCCCGGTCCAATGCTGACCTGCAGCACTTTGTTACTGGGCTTGAGGATGGCCAGGTCACCGAAGCCTTGGTGGAACTGCACTTGCCGGGAGCCCCCTGCACTCCAGGGACCCCAGTTCTCCTTTTTCAACTTGAGTTCAAGCCTGTGACAAGATTTGTTGGTAACAAATAGGAACACAACGATGAGAAAATGGTGCTGGCAGACCCCAGCATGGAGTTCTGCTGCTGGGCAACCGTGCTGTAAAACGAGGCAAACGCAGATCACCTAAGCCAGCACGGGGCCCTCGGATGGGGACAACATCCTTGGGTGTGGGGCAGCGGCGTGGTGAGCCCTGACCAGAGGCAGAAGTATCTGGCGCCCAGCATCTGTGAGAAACCAGTTGGTGAGGGAGGCGCTCCATTACAGGTACCAATGTCATTCTATCAGGTAAACTCAGTTGGGCAAAAAGAAGAGACACTATCTATCAGGGAAACTCAGAGGACAAAAAGATGAGACACTCTCCAGGCCACACCTACGGTGGCGTGTCATTGTGCCTCTCTGATTTCCCTCGGTCTATTTGTAGAGGACTGAGAGATGCCAGACATAAGATAGTCCATGTCTTCCCAGCATGGAAGGTGGTTATTATTTAATTAAATTTTATTCAACACTAGCAAGCAACTCAAACCCAAATAGACGGGAAGTTTACCCACAGCTCCAAAACGCCCCAGCCAGTTTTTATTTTTTATACTGCCTATGTGCCTACATAACACAATTCCATCTTCTGCTTTTTTTAACTTCTATTTTCTCATGTCTTAAGACAGAAAAAATCCTAATTTTAAGTAGCTATCCATATTACTTGACAAAAATGCAAAAGTGATCTTTCAAGGTCAGTAACACCCATCAGGCCTGTCTTCTACAGGCCCTAGGACTCTCTGGGGGGAAATGGAGGCACACAGGGCTGGGCTTCCCTGAAGCCACTAAAGCCAGTCAGACCCCCGCTTCACCCCACAAGCCTCCCCTCTTCTAAGCCTTGACCACAGCAGGGAGATCAAGTTTTACTCAGAGTTTTGGGCCCCAGATCCCCACTTACGTATTGCTAAATTTCAGAGGTAGTTGCTTCTGGGTTTTTTCCTCATAACGCTTTGCTAAGAGGCTCAAGAATTCAGTTTTGAAGACAGACTCAAGCAAACTGTCATACTCTTGCTCATGAAGAATGAAAATGTCATCCTGCATTGTACTGCAAAGAGATTGGAAAGACAATGAAAGTTACACTTCTGTTTATTCCATTTTATTCACTTTAAAAACATTCTGTAAGATAGCATTAGGTTTCTATAGTCTTTCTATAAGTGATAATCTTTAAAACAAAACACAAGAGCTACAAATTACATAACAAAATTGCTGAAATCTGCTTTCGAAGGAAACTTATAACCCACCAAAAGCAAAATCAAAATAAATCTCCCACATGACTTTTAAAATCAGGAATTTAAGGACAATTTAGTCTGTATCAAAAGAAACCACACACACACTTTCAAATTCAACTTCTACGTTCTTAGGATCATAAAAATCCAAACCATTATGAATAGAATGTGGCTGAAAGTGAACAGTTCCACATAAGTGCCAAGTTAGTAGAATTTACAGTATGGTTATAGCTACTGTAATAAATCCTAACTTGAAGAATTGTAGCTCAGTATCAAAAGGGAAGCCAACATCCTGGGCTTTGAATGCACTCATCAGGAATCGTTGGGTGTTGGGTGCTCTAAACTGTGTGCCAAGAGCTGCTGAATGCACAAACACAGATTTCAGAGGAAATCCACAAGACAGGTGGACCAACAACAAGCAAGCACAAGCATCACCTTTAAGCTAATGGATTTCGTGGGACAGGGGGAGAGCACACCTCTGCGGAGACTGCACGTTTGGATGGGGTAGGGCTGGGGACAAACTCAGGCCTGGAGGGAGGAAACATGAGATGCTGCAGGAAGAATGGAAGAGACTGAGGCAAACCCAGTTATGGGGAAATTGCTTACTGGTAGAGGGCATTGATTAGACTCAGTTCCATCTCCAAGCCCAGCTAGACTTCATGGAAATTACAACACACATATAATTAGGACTTTTTATTCCCCAGATATTAGATGTAGAGCTCAGTTGAAGGAGGCCACCCCCCCGAACGTCCCATAATATACACACAAGTATCTCCAAGTACTACCGTCCATTATGTAAGACAACCCTCTAAAGAATGACCTTTCAATAGGGATGGTGTTTTTCCAGGTATTAAAAACAAACCGAACCTGTTTCAACGAACTGACCACAGTAACATTTTAATCTCTCCAACTGCAGGAAATGCCAACAACATGGTTTTTGTGTGTGTTGTTTTTTGTTTTAGGTTTTTTTGTTTTTTTGGTAACCAGAGCTGAGCTGTATCACACAGGGGCCTGCTCTCGGGGCCCCAAGTACTGCTGCACCAGTGGATGGGAAGGCAAGTATGGAGAAGTAGGGCAAGAGAGGCTTTCATGTAGATTCTGATCCATTTCAACTGCAACTCCCATGGTCTTTCTCTTCAGTCCCATGAATATGACGAGGTGAGGGTAGACCAGAGGACTTCTTCGGGCAGACAGAGCCTTGGTGGCTTGTCAGGAAGCTTCTCTCTTTGGGCCGAGAAGGGAGCTAATGACCTGTACCTGATAGAGTCAGTGGCTTTAGCCATAGCCTCTCTTCCTGAAACCTCAGCCCCTTGGTCTTCCTACAGAAAAGGAGCTTGGTAATCTACAGGAGAGGAAAGGTCTAAGGTAGGACCACAGCCCACCTGGAATTTAAAGGCACAGAATGGCAGCATGCACAAACCACAGGGGAGGGATGAGTAAACTAGGAGTAACAAGACAGCAGCACAGGGAAAAGGAGCTTGACCCTTTAAGGCCTATTTAATGAGAATGAGTCTGCAGAAGAGTTCTTCTTAGATGTGAAGTCAGAATACTTTACAGGCATTTTTGAACACGTAATGGCAATTTAGGTGGAGCACCGGGTCATTATTATTACCTCAAGCCTTTGTTTTCAAACTTTACTACATCACAACTAGTTTCCTTTACACTCTTCTTATAGTTGGGATATAGCTTTTTCTGTCGTGATAAAGACTGTGGCAACTGGTGGTTTAAACAACATTGCATTTTTGTCTCTTCTTACTCAAAAGCATGTGCAAAAGCAATTCAGAACCAACATGACCATTCTACAGTGCCTTGGAGCCAGGCATTTACTCTTTCCTTTTACGGGTAGGAGCAGGAAGTTGTACAAGTCATTTCTGCTCACACCCCACTGGCTAGCACTATGTCACATGGTTATACCTAACTGCAAGGAAGCCTGGGAAATGCAGTCTTAGGGGAAGCTGTCAGCTATTCATATGTAAAGGAGAGGATAGGTATGGCAGGACAGCTCACAGTCTCTACTATACTGCCTTGTTTATAAACTTTTCCAAACTAGGAATTGGAATCTTTGCGTAAAGTCTGAGAATGCACCTCAGAGGGCCAAGCCAACAAAGCTATTATCATCTTCCTGTCTCTAGGCAGATGAAAACTCTAGAATTGTCTTGATCACTTCAATTATAGCAATTCAGAACTCCAAACAAAGGCACTTACGTAAACATCATTTGGAATTAATGAAGTAAACCCAAGCATCCTAGCATCCTGGCCCAGGGGTAAGAAGACTGTTGCATGAGGGAGAGAGTGAATCCAAAAGGGAAAGAGTAAAACAAGAAGCCCCACTTTTTGGTGTGTGGGGTGCGGAACGAGCCTCTGCTTGATGCAGAGCACTCTTGGGCATGTCTGGATGTGTCCGTTTGCCTGGCTGTACTTTTTGGCAGGACAGTGCTTATTCAACCGGGCTAAATGAGCCCAACACAAGTAACCATGAGTAGTTTAATGTGCTTAGATTTATTAAGAGTTTCATTACCATAAGGAACAAAAGTAAGCAGGCCAAAACTTCAGGGCCAATTATCAGCAGGAGTCTGGAAATGAGAAGTGTTTGGACACTTTGACTTCAGCCGTCAAATTCAGAAAGCCCTCCCTCCAGTGACCCAGGTATGGGAGTCAGTGAAACCATCCTCAGTCAGGCCAGAGTTTCAAGTTCATTCGCCTCTCCTCAGCCCACGCTCCAGGGTCTGAAAACAAAGCTTTTACATTTATTTATTCTAAAAATTCAGACTTATCTTTGGACCTCACCCCTGTCTTATTCATATGCTCAAGCTGCAATTCCTTACAGATGTTTGATGTCGTCCTGTGTTGAAAGATCCTTTGCTAGTCCCTGGTTTAGCTCTCTATTTGTTTCTTATCCCCTCATCTTTGTGGCTTATTGTTATATTGCTGACAACACGAGAAAATCTTGTTTCACTCCCCTAACCAGTATCTTTTCACAAAAAAATGTTAGTTACAAAACACTGAGTAAAGACTTAAAGGAGGTTTTTTCCTTAAGCTGAAAAGGCAATTTCCTAGGCCAGCACTGCCTTTATTTAAACCTTTATATATGCTCCTTTTAGCTGACTGGGAAGTACAGAGGTGGTTAAAGAAGAAAATAAACCCGGGTGCCTGGGTGCCTCAGTCAGTTAAGTGTTCAGCTCAGGTCATGATCTCATGGTTTGTGAATTTCCAGCCCCGCATCGGGCTCTCTGCTGTCAGCACAGAACCCACTTCGGAATCTATCTCCCTCTTTGCCTCTCCCCTGCGTGCTTGCACACATCCTCTCTCTCTCTCAAAAATAAACATGAAAAAGAAGGAGAAGAAGAAGAAAATAAACCTCCAGAATTCTACCATTCAAAGAAACCAGTGACACCAGTTTGGGGGCTACCTGATTTCCCTGAAGAAGTGCAGACACGTGCTGTATCAGGCCTAAATACGAACCACCTAGCGAAGCTTTGCAGACCCCCAGTGAGAAGGCTCATTCCTGACTTTTGTGTCCCAGGAGTATCCTGTGTATCATCTCCTAACACTTGTAACCTGTATGGCAAATGCCTACTCAGGTATTTGCTCTCCTTCCAGAATGATAGGGAGCTCCTTGAGGCAGTGACTATGTTCTCATTCACCTCCAAATTCCAGAGCTGAACAGAAGGTAGGTGGTCAGTCCAAAAATGTTGACAACTTCCAGGTTCCCAAATCTCAAAGGTTGTATCAAGTCAAGATTTCAGTAATGTTTCGGGTCAGCTGAGCAGTGGCAAAGCAGGCTATTCTAATTGCCAGGTTTAGCCAATTAGGCAATGAAACATTCTATGCAAGAATGTTGTGACAAGGGAAACTGGAGCATCTCCCTAAAGCCCTCTTACAGGCTGCACTTCCCATCACATAGACATATTGGAAAATCTACTGAACCAGACGGGGCCATGTAGTTTTTGATCTTGGGCCTCTGGTGATCAACTATTAAAATGACAGGCACTATTAGAAGCCTCATCAGAGGAGGGGCCAAGATGGGAGAACAGCATGGGAAGGTTTTTTGTGTCTGTTGTTCCTGAAATGCAGCCAGATCAACACTAAACCATCCTGCACACCTTGAAAACTGATTTGAGGCTTATCACAACAATCTGCACAACCTGAACCACAGAACTCAGCAGGTATGCGGCGCACAGATGTGAACTGGGGGAGAGAGGAGCTGTGCAAGGCAAGGAGCGGTTTTTGCTTGTGGAGAGAGAACAGAGACGGGAGAGAGTATGGGAAAGGACCTCCCAGCAAAAGCAGCTGGAGAGAACAGCTGAAGAGACTGAACACAAAAGGGAGAAAGGAGAAAGGAGAGGATTTAAATTCCATTAAGATTCTATAAACAGCAGGAGCGCAGAGTCTGCAACTCCACAGCTTGATACCCGGTGGTGCTCTGGTGGGAAGGGTGAATCCCCAGGAGCAGAAGGAGGTCTGGGGGTCCTCGGGCCACAAGGGGAGGGGCGGTTCCCCTGCTGGGAGGACATTTGAGAGGGGCTGTGCGGCCTCCCCACAGGCAAAGACCCCAGTGGACCCCAGAAAACAACCACATTCGCTGGTGCTGGAACAAGGAAGTTAAGGGTGAAGCCTGGTGCCAGGTATGTGTTGTGATTTGCCATAATCCCTGAAATGCTGCTACTGCAAGATCGCGTGAACTTTTTCTGGGGCAGGCTGGCGCCCAGACGCAGTCTCTGGGCATCGGCAGCAACGTGGTCCCGCTAAGGTTCCTGGGGGCAGGTGGCACCCCGCCATTGCTCAGTGAGACCCTCCCCCAGAAGGTCTGAGCGGGTCAAAGCCACAGTCCCTCAGAAGTGAGGGGTCGGGAAACACAGCTGCGTCTGAGATAAAACTCTGGAAGGAGATGCTGCCTGGCAGCCTGATGGCTTGGTCACAGACAGTGTAGCAGCGGGGAGTGGACAGAAACTGGAGATAAAGAAGGGTGCTTGATTGCCAGTGTTGGAGAGCACAGAGTTGACATACCAGAGACTGGGTAGCAGGGTGACGGCCATTTTCACCCCGCCCACGCATGAGCATCCACCCCAGTATACTAAGCAGCGCCATCTAGTGGAGAACAGAGCCATTACACTAAACCCTGCCCAAATGGGCCAGCAGCACTCTTGACAAACCCGTCTCTCTACCTCCTTAGTTTACCAACTATCGAGTGCTTCATAGCTTGACTTCCACAGGAAACCAGATGTAATTTCGATTGTACTTCATTCTGCTCGCTGGTCCTTTTATACAATTTTTTTCTTATTCTTTCCTTATTTTTGAATAAAGAAAGAGAAAAAAATCTATTTTTATTTTCCATTTTTATTAAAAAGATTTTTCTTTAATTTTTTTCTACTCTATTTGTTACTCTTTTGTAAATTTTTACAATTCTATTTTATTTTCATCATTTTATTTTATTGCATTTACTTTTTCAAATTAAAAAATTTTTTTTTAATTAAAAATGTTTTTTTTAACATTTATTCATTTTTCAGAGAGAGAGAGAGAGAGAGAGAGAGAACGAACAAGCAGGGGAGGAGCAGAGAGAGAGAGGGAGACACAGAATCCGAAGCAGTCTCCAGGCTCTGAGCTGTCAGCACAGAACCTGATGTGGGGCTCGAACTCACTGACCATGAGATCATGACCTGAGCTAAAGTTGGACACTTAACCGACTGAGCCACCCATGCGCCCCCCCCTTTTTCAAATTTTCAAATTTTCCTTTTTCCTTTCTTATCTTTCCCTTTTTCCTCTAATCTATCAAGCTTCTTTCAACAACCAGACCAAAACACACCTATGATCTAGCATCCTTTATCTGATTTCTCTGTGTTGTTTTTATTTTTTAATTTTAATTTTTTCTTACTTTATTAATCCCTTTTCTTCCTCCAATGACAAAATGAAGGAATTCACCCCAAAAGAAAGAACAGAAAGAAATGACAGTCAGGGACTTAATCAACACAGATACAAGCAAGATGTCTGAAATAGAACTTAGAATCACGATAATAAGAATACTAGCTGGGGTTGAAAATAGATTAGAATCCCTTTCTGTGAAGATAAAAGAAGTAAGCACTAGTCAGGATGAAATAAAAAATGCTGTAACTGAGCTGTAATCTCCAATGAATGCCACAGTGGCAAGGATGGATGAGGCAGAGCAGTGAATCAGCAATATAGAGGACAAACTTATGGAGAATAATGAAGCAGAAAAAAAGAGGGAGACTAAGGCAAAAGAGTACAAAATAAAAATTAGAGAACTCAGTGACTCATTAAAAAAGAATAACCTGAGAATCATAGGGGTCCCAGAAGATGAAGAGAGAGAAAAAGGGGTAGAAGGGTTACGTGAACAAATCATAATGGAAAACTTTCCTAACCTGAGGAAAGACACAGACATCAAAATCCAGGAAGTACAGTGAACTCCCAGTAGGTTCAACAAAAACCAACCATCAACAAGGCATATCATAGTCAAATTCACAAAATACTCAGGCAAGGAAAGAATCATGAAAGCAGCAAGGGAAAAAAGTCCTTAACCTACAAGGGAAGACAGATCAGGTTCGCAGCAGACCTATCCACAGAAACTTGGCAGGCCAGAAAGGAGTGGCAGGATATATTCAATGTGCTGAATCGGAAAAATATGCAGCCAAGAATTGTTTATCCAGCAAGGCTGTCATTCAAAATAGGGGAGATAAAAAATTTCCCAAACAAAAATTAAAGGAGTTTGTGACCAGTAAACCAGCCCTGCAAGAAATTTTAAGGGGGACTCTCTGAGGGGAGAAAAGATGAAAAGGAAAAAAGGAAAAAAAAAAAAAAAAAAAAGACCAAAAGCAATGAAGACTAGAAAGGACCAGAGAACATAACCAGAAACTCCAACTCTACAGACAACATAATGGCAATAAATTCTTATCTTTCAGTACTCACTCTAAAAGTCAATGGACTAAATGCTCTGATCAAAAGACATAGGGTAACAGAATGGATAAGAAAACAACATCCATCTATATGCTGTTTACAAGAAACCCACTCTAGACCTAAAGATACCTACAGATTGAAAGTAAGGGGATGGAGAACCATCTATCATGCTAACAGTCACCTTAAGAAAGCTGGAGTAGCCATACTTATATCAGACAATCTAGATTTTAAAATAAAGACTGTAACAAGAGATGAAGAAGGGCATTACATCCCAAGTAAGGGGTCTATCCACCAAGAAGACTTAATAATTGTATATATTTATGCTCCAAAAGTGAAAGCACCCAAATATATATATCAATTAATCACAAACACAAACAAACTCACTGATAATAATACCATAACAGCAGGGGACTTCAACACCCCACTTACAGCAACAGAAAGATCATCTAATCAGAAAATCAACAAGGAAACAATGGCTTTGAATGACACACTGGACCAGATGGACTTAACAGATATATTCAGAACATTTCATCCTAAAGCAGCAGAATACACATTCTTCTCGAGTGCACATGGAACATTCTCCAGAATAGATCACATACTGGGACACAAATCGGCCCTCAACAAGTACAGAAAGATCGAGATCATGCCGTGCAGATTTTCAGACCGCGATGCTGTGAAACAATGCTATGACACAATGCTATTTTCAACCACAAGAAAAAATTTGGAAAGATAACAAATACCTGGAGACTAAAGGACATCCTACTAAAGAATGAATGGGGTGCTTGCTTTCGCAGCACATGTACTAAAGTTGGAACAAAACAGAGAAGATTAGCATGGCCCCTCTGCAGGGATGACATGTGAATTCGTGAAGCATTCCATATTGAAAAAATAAATGAATGAATGGGCTTACAAAGAAATTAAAGAGGAAAATAGTAAGTACATGGAAGTCAATGAAAATGATAACACCATAGACTCAAACCTCTGGGACATGGCAAAGGCGGTCATGAGAGGGAAGTATACAGCAATCCGGGCCTTCCTAAAGAAGGAAGAAAAGTCTCAGATACACAACCTAACCTTGCACCTCTAAGAGCTGGAAAAAGAACAGCAAACAAAACCCAAAACCAGAGAAGACAGGAAATAATAAAGATGAGAGCAGAAATCAATGCTATTGAAACCAAAAACAACCCCAGTAGAAGAGATCAATGAAACCAGGAGCTGGTTCTTTGAAAGAATTAACAAAATTGATACATCCCTAGCCAGTTTTATCAAAAAGGACCCAAATAAAAGAATGACAAATATCACATGACTTTACTCATATGAGGACTTTAAGATACAAAACAGATGAACATAAGGGAACAGAAGCAAAAATAATGTAAAAACAGGGAGGGGGACAAAACATAAGAGACTCAAATATGGAGAACAAACAGAGGGTTACTGGAGGGGGTGTGGGAGGGGGGATGGGCTAAATGGGTAAGGGGCATTAAGGAATCTACTCTTGAAATCATTGTTGCACCATATGCTAACTAACGTGGATGTAAATTGAACAATAAATAAATGTAAAAAAAAAAAAAATAGAAGCCTTATCAGACACAGCCCCAAGTGTGAGATCTGATGGTACCAATCTCATCACCTACAATGGGAAAGCAAAGAACAGAGGCTCGTACATCCGAGCTATTGGGCCTGGCCTGTATGTTTTTCTTCAGCTAAAATTTTCTTTTTCTTTAAAAGACACTTTTTTAATGTTTATTTATTTCTGAGAGAGAGACAATGTGTGAAAAGGGGAGGGGCAGAGAGAGAGGGAGACACAGAATCCGAAGCAGGCTCCAGGCTCTGAGCTGTCAGTACAGAGACCGATGTGAGGCTTGAACCCCCGAGGCATGAGATCATGATCTGAGCCAAAGTCAGACACTTCACTGACTGAGCCACCCAGGCACCCCTAAAATTTTCTTTTAAGATTTTACTTTTAAATAATCTCTACATCCAATGTGGGGCTCGAACTCACGACCCCGGGATCAAGAGTCACATGCTCTACCGATGGCCTGCCAGACGCCCCAGACAAAGCCTCTTTGGACAAAAATAACCACAATACCGTGATCACACCTAAGGAGATGAACACTAAATCCTTCATATCAAATATTTAGTCCTGCTCTCATTTCCCAAATGGTCGCATGGCTGTTTTCACATGGTTGGTTTGCTTGGGAGCTACAAGCCCATTCTGCTGTCTCAGTAGTTACGTTATAAGAGTTTGAGGTGGTCCAGAAGACCAAGCCTGTGGGCACGTTGATGGTCTTGACTAGAAGAAGCCATGGGGCAGTCACTGCAGCCGGTAGTCAAGCACTAAGCCTCACAGTCTCCGGCCCACGAACGCACAATAGAACTTGTTCCCTGAAGTGCAAGATCTGTTAAAGTCCTTCTCTACCAGTACTGAAGTAGTTTGAGAGCATACACTCACGTGTGCACACACACGCACACACGTCTGGTGGTCTGGTACCCCAATCAATTTGTACCCTGGGTTTGATTCTGCACGTACCATCACCCATGCGGTGGGACTCCTCACTCAGTTCAGATTACTGGCCTATCCCGGTGGATGCAGGAAATGAGGGAACAGTATGAATCTGGGTGCGCGTGAAGCTCAGTGACTGCAACATGCACAGACCACAAGTTACAGTGACTCAGACTCCTCTCTCTCTGGAGCCAGAACAACTTTTGGGCTAAGCACCTCATTTTATTACATCCTGTAACAGGGAAAGGCCGTAAGAGAGCAAATGTGCAGACCCTGAGGAAGCAGCAGTTGAAGGTGGTTTTATCACGAGACACTGCAGCCCCAGAGGCTGTGAGGGAAGACAAGACAGAAGGAAAGATTTTGATTGGGGATATCCCACACCTTGATAAACCTCAAGGCCTAGACAAAAAAGATAGTGTCGAAGTGCCGTATATAAATGGAGACATATGATTATTTGTGAGCAAACACGGCCCGAGTGGTCTGAAGGCTGAAGACACAGGCCTGGGCAATAACAACAGGAAGAATGACAGTCACTCTCAGAGTAATGCACACGTGTGCCGGGAGTGATGATTCCCTGACGTTCAGCCGCTGCCCCTGTCAGGAGTACACAGCAGGTTTCTGCTAACCCCGCTTAGCCCAGGTGTGGCCTGTCCCCATGCAAGAAACAAAGAAGCTTCCGGTTGGGTTCCTTGGAACAGCAAGGGCAGCCTCAGCACCCAGCTCGCCAGGAAGCGTAGCCGGCAGGCTGCCCAGCTCACGCTGTGGCCCAGCTGGTGAGCGGAATGCTCAGGAAGGTCTTCTGAAAACTGGACAGTGCCTGGAACTCTTGCTTGAAATCCACGGCACGGAGACCCACCTGAGGTGGGGTTTGCAAAAAAGGCTGCTGATGGGCTCATCTGCTTAGAAGTTTCCCCACATCCTGAGCTGGAATGTTTTAAACACTTGACCTCACAGCACCACCTGGCCCTATATCAGGAAAACTGGGAACAGAGAGGACCAGAAACCACAGTGACACAGGCAAGAATGGACACAACTTGAAATCTGTTTCGGATTATCACACTGGAGCCAGGATTTCCAGCCTGGTAGGTCAGATGCCTGAGCACACAAAACCCCAGCTTTTTCCTGAGAGCAGTTTTGTCTTCTGTGCGGAGTTTAGAGGTATCCCAATTCCAGCAAGACATATTCATAAGGCACCAGAACCTCACGACTTTTAATGCAACGGCAGCCCCAAAGCCTTCCCTCCGCAGAAGCAGTGGTCTCCTCAGAAGGGCCCAGGGATGCCACTTGAGGCAGAAGCCACTGAGCTCAAAGGGGCCTTTCTTCCTCTTAGCCTTCTGTGACTGGGAGGATTTCCTCTCATCAGAGGGAACTGAGGGAACTCTGAGCAGGGCAGGCTTAAGTCTCCTTACACATACAAGCCCCTCTGCCAAAATAAAGCCAGGGCCCCTGCCTGTACACTTGGGGTTGAGGGTGGCATTTGGCAATGACTCCAGGACTGCTTGGACCTTTGCTGGAAAAATGGGTCAGGTCTTCGATGTGGATGAGGTGGGCTTTGGGACAGGACTCTGGTCTCTTGGCCCCATTTCAGTAAAAGCATTTATACTCCATTTCGGAAACCAGGTTTTTCTCTTACATTTTGTGGGAACAAAAGGACCTGAGTTCCCTTGACTAGTGGAGCTGACCAGAAGGGCACTGCTTCTTGGAATCTCATTTCTGAGACCTATGAAGGTCAGGTCTTCTCAGGGAAGAAGAGGAAACTCCATTCCCTTCACCAGGATTTTGACAGCAGGGGAGCCCGGCCAGGCCTTTCTCCAGTTTAGAACAGCAGCTAGGCGGAGTTGAGGAAGGCCAGGCAGCCTTGCCTTCCACCCTCGCTGCTCACCTGAGGGACACGGACAAGATTCTCTCCATCTCGATTCTCCGCTTCAGCACTTCCTTCACCAGGCCTTTGTCTGGGCCCTGTTTCACTTTCTCTCGTCCGATTAAGTACAAGCACTTTGGAGTAAGAAGCAAGTCTCGCTTTACACCCTGTAAGGAAAGGTACTTTAAGAAGGTGGACAGACATGTCAAAACGGCAACTTTCCCCATAATGGGCAGTGGTCAGTGTGTACCTTGAACCTTCTGTCGTACTTGGTGACTGTGTCTGCAAAGTCAATCTTCTCCCTCTTCCCCACGAACTGCTGGAGTTCCGGGTGCTCCTCCATCCCGATGTAATCCCCGATGAAGTTCCTGTTAATACTGTTTCTCCTTCTCTCCTTCTTGTTCAACAGGAGGTCTGAGGCTGCAGTTCCCGAACAGCCAGAGAAGAGAGAAGGGCCAGGGCCCCAGAGAGAGGAGGAATATCGTGTGGAAATACACAGAGAAACTCAAAATGAATGCAAGATTTTAACATGTGACATTATATGCAAAGTAAAGCAAACTTGTAACTTCGTCTGAGCTCAAAATTATTCTTGAGATTTGTTAAATGTACAAAACAAAATGATGAGAATACCTTCTTCTCTCATTTGGACGTATTTCTTCCGGGCCACAAATTTCCTCCATGATTTCTGTATCACTCGAGCATACCCATCATACTTTCTCTCTCTCATTTCTTCTAGAAGAAACAGCTGTGAATGTACAGAGGGCAAATGTGAGCCAATTCACAAGACCTGAACATCACCTTTTTTGGTTATTCCAGGGACACTCAGTTTAGTCAAGGGCATAACATGGGGAGCAGTTTCTCTGACTCGTGAACAAAAGTGAAAAAATGATTACTAGGGTATATGGTTTGTAATTACTATAATGTCTTTAAATTTTTTTTTAGTTTATTTATTTTGGGAGGAGGGGCAGAGAGAGAGAGAGAGAGAGAGAGAGAGAGAGAGAGAGAGAGAGAGAATCCCAAGCAGGCTCCATGCTGTTAGCACAGAACCCGACTTGGGGCTTTAACCCATGAACCATGACCTGAGCCGAAATCAAGAGTTGGAGGCTTAACCCAGGTGGCCCTGCAATCACTATAACATCTTTCTCTCTCTGTTTTCTTCGTTTAACCAAACACATAACAGAAAACAGCTGTTATATGGGTGTTAGGCCTTGATAACGTGTGCCCTGCCTTGCTCATAACCTGTGCTAATCAAATGAGTTGTTCCACGTTCATCCCCTAGTTCTCTGCCTTGATCCAAAGAGATGCTCGATGCTAGATGGAATAAGCAGGAGGAAGCCGCTGTTTTGTGCTGCACGCAGCTTCTTCACAGAGTTTCCAGCTCTTGTAGGAGCAGAGCTTGTGCTGCTGTGGAAGAGGGCTGCCCTATTTTCAGTCAGGTCCAAGAAAGTGACTTTTGGCTGCATAGATTCTACAAGGAGTCACTGGGCCAGAGGGTAGTAACCACCACGACTGGAGCTGGACATAAGACGTGTAGTTGGGACGTGGCTTCACCTAAAGGGACTGAGACTGTTTGGTTGAACGGCCCAGGTCTTGAGACTCAGGCCCTTTTAACAATCCTGACTGCTGCACCCTACTCGACGAAGCTCTGGAATAATGAAGATGATAGCAAATAGCTGTAATGTACCGAGAGCCCACTATGGGTCAGGAATCATTCTAGACTGACATTCTAGAATACATTATTTTATTCAACTCATCAGGAACCACACAGGCCACACAGTTCTGTCATTTCTACTGCACACAGGAGAAAACTGGAACTAAGATTGGGTGGGTCTGGAAAGTGAACCAAGGTCTTTCAGGCCCTGCTAGGCTCTTCTGCACTTTGACACACAAGTCTATGTCTGTAAATCTGCATTTGGTCAACTCATGAAACGGTGGGAAACTTTCTCGCTTACCTAGGCAGTGGTTTTCACAACTCTCTAGGAAACAAAAGGAAATGTACCAAGGAAAATAAGTAAAGCTGATGAAACGTCACTACGGAAATGTTCCAGAAGTAAACAAGTGAATTTGGTTTGAAGGCAGCCAGGCTTGATTTGTTGCCTCTGTGTATCAGGGTCTATCCTCAGGAGCCACATCTGTCCCTTCCTGTCACTCAGCTTCTGCTTCTCACAGCCCTAGCTGTGTGAAAACAACATCTCAAACTCAGAAGGGAAGGGGCCGCTTCATTCTGCAGCCCTCAGTGCCACATACCACAGGGACGGGGAGCATATTTCTGAAAACAAAAGGAATACGTGGTTTAACATTTGGACAGAATGTTTAAAATCTGAGCCCTGTGGTTGCCTGTTTGAAGACTATTCGTTGGTCTTTCTTATCTTGGTGTGTTGGGTTTCTGAGTAAGCCTTGTTTTCTTCATTCCCAGAACTATTTTGGGAGTGTCACAGAAAATACACTTGTGACTCAGAAAGGAGGCAACCAATTCCCAACCTCCTATAGATGTTATCAAAGATTAGCTGGGTTTTAGGATTTTTCCCAAAGCCATGGAGGTTAGAAATCATGGAGTTTCAAGTAAAAAAGGAAGAGAGGGAGAGAGAGAGAGAGAGAGAGAGAGACAGAGAGAGAGAGAGAGAACCCCCCGCTTCCTGCACCACCAAATCATGGACACATGTACCAAGTAACCAAAACCAAATCCTTTGGTGTCTGATGGGGGTTCTTAGAGCAAATGGGTTATTTCGTCTATTCAGCAGATTTACTCTTAAGAGTCAAGGCGAAATCACAAGGTAGATTCTTAAAAACCAGTGTTTGTAAAAGTATTTGCAATGTCAGGACCAGATGTGGATGGCTGAGCGATGGGGGAGGGGAGAGTAGTGAGGGTGTGTGCGCGGTGTGTTTGTGTGTGAGTGTGTAAAAAGATGGGGAGAAGGAGAATCAAGTGATGGTAATAAAGCATTTGGGAGGAAGACAAGGAAAAGAAAAACCCAAAATAAACCTTGATTTTGGAAGTAAAACCCCACAGCTCAACTAAATCAGAAAAAAATATATATGTAAAATGTTGAGGCTCCTAATTATACGTGAAAATTTAGTAAGACAAGAAAGTAAAAGCGGGTATAAAGCAACAGAGGAGTTCTGCATTGTACTGATAAATCACTCCATCCCATTTTAGAAAGAACAGGAACTGCTCTGTGGGTTGCTTAATGGTGTATGACACAACATTTTCATTTTATATTTGGAAATGACATTGCTGTGAAGCTACAAATAACTCAAAGTGGAAAATGCTACCACAAACTTTTCATAAACGGGTTCTATTGATGTGTGCCACTTATTTATTTAATAATTTTTATGGCTCTTAAAGCCATTCAGTCACAGCCATTACCATTTCTGAGTCTCAGGCTGATCTGCTGCGGCAGAACAGCGGCCGCGGGGCCCATTCTAGAGGACAGAACTCACTGCAAGACCAGGGTTTGCCTAAAGTCAAGTGTTTCCGCGGTCACCAACACTGCCAGTTCGCATGGTATTTCCCCTGGATCCAAGGACTAATTTTGTCAAGTTCACCAGAGACTCCTGAAATGGCGTCTTGTGACTGTCAAAGGAACCTCAGGAAACGATGACATCCAACCCTCCATCTTAAAATGTGTTCATTCCAGAGTCCCAGAGTTAACTGGGCAGAAGAACTGAGAGGTTCTGCTAGAAGGAATCCAATGCAGGAACTGGGAACTTCCTATGGACATTCAGTAGGCTCACAGTGACCACCTCCCCATCAGGAAAGATAAAGAAGTTCCTCCAATTAATCTGTGGAGGTCGGATAAGTTTGTGAATTGTAGAATGTATGTTTGAGTTCCTTACTGGTAAATATTTGTGTTCTATTAACCCAGAGATTTCTCCTCTTTCCTAGTCACCCCTCAAAGTTCTTTCCAAGCTCCCTCATGGTCTTTAAGATCTAGTCCTAAGACTGACCACCCCTGAGCTCTGCTCTACCTTCAAGGAGGAAATCTGTGTCTGTCCGTAAATGACCGGTTTGGTGTCACCCAGGTGAGGATGTTAAGTTTACCCAAGCCTCCTTAGTGGGACAAAGAAGTCCCTTTTAGCTTAGACACTACTGGATACTTAAGTAACTGGCGGGCACCTTCTGTGAGCCACTTTCTGTACAAGGCTCTGAGTACACAAGCATACCAAAGGGATAAGAGTCCCTGACCTTGAGGAGATGGCCATCTAGAATGGGAACGAGACAGTAAGCAAAGGAACCATTGTATGATGACATCTTTTTATACGTGCTGAGCTCTCTGAAGGCTCTGCGGAGCAAGGGTTTGGGGAATGACCTACACTTATACTGGGAGCAGGGGAGAGGACACCGAAGGCAGGAACCAAAGGGTGAGAAAACAAAGGCAGCTGTGTGTGGGGAGGGGCAGCAGAGGCGCTGCAGGGAGGACGTGATGGGGGGCAGTGGTATACTCACAGACTCGGGGGCTTTGATGAACACTTTGCTCCTCCCAAGCTGGAACTGGTCACTGTCCATGTTGACAGACTGCAGCAGGTGGAGGACACCTTGTTTCTCGTCCCCTCTCCACGAGGGCCAGGTGGCTTTGGTCAGAATGGCATATCTGTGAGGGCAATTGGGGAGAGAAGGCTTAGACTCAGACCGGACTGCCCACCCAAGGCACCCATTGCCGCCGCATCCTGGCGATCCATTCGCCTCTGCTCTCAGTTTAGGGATGGATCTCAACAGTTGTAAAAACCCGCTGGGTCTGGTATTCCCATTCCTGAGCATCGCCCTACCCGCTCCCTATCTGACTGTTTCCATGTTAACACCCTAGGGAAAATCTGCTTTTCCTTTCTACCACCCTCTAGCACCGCTGAAGGTCGCCAATGACAATCTTGGGACAAAATCAAATGTTCTTTTCTCAATGGTGATCTCCCCTGATTTCTTTGGTGTGCTTAACAGTTAATGCAAAGAGTTTTATAAAGCTCCCTGTAAGCAGCAGTTATTACTAAGCATCAACGTTTATCTTGAGTCACGAGGCCCTGGTGTTTGGTCGTTGGCTATTCTCTCTACTTTCTCTTCTGCTATGTCCCTGGGAGGACAGCTTCTTCATGCACACTAAACTCTTTCCCTTCACAGAGCCTTGCCCATGCTGTTTCCCTTACCGGGTGTGCCGATCTGCCAACTCCTCGAGTGGCTAGCTCCCATGGCACTATCCCTCAGTAACCCTTGCAGAGGGCCCTTTTTAGACCACCCAAGGCAGAAGAGCCCCCCTGCTATTTTCTCTCACGGAAAATAGTATTATCCCTTCAGAGTATATATCATAATTGGTAATTATGTTCATGTTTGTACCTATTTTATTTCTGCCCCCCTCCATGAGGACAAGAGCTCCACGAGGGGATGCCACACCCGAGTAGGTGACAGTATACATCCAGCAGCTCACACAAAGCCTGGGGCTCGGCAGTAATAAGGAAAAGTTAAGTGGCTAACATCTATGGGCTGCTCTCCCTGCATCAAGTGCTGTTCTTGGGGCGTGAGGTGGTCTCATTTTATTCTTCCAGCCACCTGATCAGGTTGGTCTTTCCATTTTGCAGAGTAGGAAACAGAGGCAAGTAGAGACTCACCGAAGGCTACTCAGTTAGTAACTCTCGGAGCTGAGATTTGAACCCCCATCTGTTTCTTTAATCACAATACTACATATAAGCCAAGGACTGGCTTATGTGTAAGTCTCTTTTTTAAAGGTCATACGGTCTACTACACGTCTATGTTACAAACATTGTAATTATGTAAGAGGCTGACACAACAGAGACAGAAGCACACTACGCGATGTCAAATATAGAAAATCTCAAAGGCTTAATGTGGAAGGGAGGGAGGGAGGAGACATCAGAGAGGAGTGTAGGAGAGAAGTTGGGGGCGTGGCCCATGCGAAGGCACATCTAGACACAGCACTGAATGGGCTCCAGGTCTCTAGAGAAGCCAGGTCTTCCTTTGTTCCCAGAAGCTACTACCAGAATTAGACAGACTCATGGCATCTAAGGGAGAAGGGAATCTTAAGAAGAGCGGCATGACTTCAGGATCCAGAGCTCGCTAAGAGCACAAAACCCAGTGGTGGGTACTCTTACAGCTGGGACTAAGGTGATTCTAGGGACCCTCTCTCCTCCTCCCAAATATCCACATTTTGCATGATAATGTCTTAAATGTCTTGGAGAAGCAAATCTCCTATTCCCTAGTTAGAGATAAAAGGATTAAAAACGAGGGGCCCCTGGGTGGCTCAGTCAGTTTAGCGTCCAACTTTGGCTAAATTTCGTGGGTTCAAGCCCCATGTCGGGCTCTGCTCTGTCCGCATGGAGCCTGCTTCGGATCCTCTGTCTTCCTCTCTCTCTCTCTCTGCCCCCCCCAACCCCCCGCTCACATTCTCTCTGTCTCAAAAATAAACATTAAAAAAATTTATGTTTAAAAAAAGCTTAAAAACGAAAATACCTAGTTGAAGCCACACGTTTGCATGAATATATTCCTATGTGGCATAATGAAGTCAAACGAATGAAGCCACATATAATGATTGACAACAGAACCTTTCTAGACACCACAGGGGGGCCCTGTGAACAAGTAGGAACGTGCTGGCAATCTAAATGGATGAGGGAGAAAAATTCATGCTGGCTACGGGTGAGAAAGAAAAAACCAGGCCTCTGACGTGACAAGTCTTTAAGAGTTCAGGTCTTCCAGGCTTAATCTAATCAAAATTTGAAAGGAAAGTCTCTGTATTGTGCCACCGCAAACACAGGTAGCTCTCTGCAATTCACAACCCCCACCCCCCATTAAAGTAATGCTGCATTTCTCATTTGATTTTTTTATAGTAAAGAAGTTGTTTTGCATAGGCTTTCTCTCCCTTTTCCTGACAAGGCTTCTACCAGTTTGAGTCTGGGCGAGATGTGGGGTTTGAGTGGCAACTCCGGGGTCCTCAGATCAAGGACCATGGCAGTGGGTCCCTAGGTTTCTTGAAGGCTGATGTGCCCTCCTCACTTTTGTTCACTGGGGAGACCGGGGGACTACTCTAGGATAAGGCTCTCCCATCCCCAGGTCACTGTCTTCCTCCAGGATATGTTGTTAGGAATGGGGTGCACAAGGCGATGCCTAACTGGTACCTGTGAGAATTTTGGAGACAGGAGGATTATGGCTTACATTCCTTCCATCAAGTATTTTTACTTTAAGAACAAACTATGCCAGTATTTCATCTCATGCCTGGGCACTGGCTGTTCCCTTCACCTCTGACTGGTGGGCTCCTTGTTCTCTCTCAGATGACCAATTGATGTTTCCTCCTCAGAGGAAATGGAGCCCAGACCCCAGTGACCTCTAGCTGCTAGCACTGGAGTTGAGGATGTTCCTGACATCCAAGGACACAAAGGTCTGGGCAGTTAATTGGTAGGATACTCTCAACACCCCATGCTTTCCAGAGCCTTCTATTCTTTCTTCTCTCTTGCCCAGGATATGGATTGACTTTCCTCACAAGTGTCCCTTTTCCACCCCTACATTCTGAGAGGCTAGGTCAAGGTCAAGGTAAGTATGCTCGTGAGGAAGTGTAAACAGTGCCATATGATAAACTTTAGGGGGCACCTGGCTGGCTCAGTGGGTGGAGCGTGTGACTCTTGATTGTGGGGTTGTGAGTCAGAGCCCCACATTGGGTGTAGAGATTATAAATATATAAACCTAAAAAAAAAAGAAGATAAATTTTAGAAAGCTCTTTTGTTCCTATCAGATTTTTCTTCCTAAGAATCAGGACCCACATTTGGGCTTATTCCTTCAGCCACAGTAAGGGGCACATGCTGCTTAGCTCTAAAAGTTGTTTTCTAAGAATTTACAGACATTTTCCCAAGCCGAGACTCAAAACAGCTGCCATGTCTAAGAGCTTTTTAACACTTTCTAAAGATATGAAAGTTGTATCGGGGGTGCTGAATAGGGTATTCCTTCTGAAGCCAGTGTAGGATTTAGTTCAGAGCACACGACCCACCGGTGAGGATATTAAGGCATCTTTCGGTTTTTAGTCTCTAATTCCCAGTCAAGAGGGATGGTTTTGATAAATACAAAGGGTTTTTCCGAGAGGAAATGAACACACACAAAGGCTCGTTTCCCATTTGCTAAGCCTATTTTCTAAGCTCTAGGTTGTGTCTGAACCAGTCTCTGTTTAGACCCGTGGGCTTCCTTCCCAGGGAGGGCTGTGGGAGGTGTGCACACAGGCATCCTGCTGGGTATTAATACATCCTTTTCCTCCAGGTTGTTACCTTCTCACTTGGTGGGCTTTCTGCAGATATCTAGAAAGCAACTTTGTAAACCAAGTCTTTATTCTCAGCCACGGGGAGAATAAAGGTCTGGGGCACCTGGGTGGCTCGGTCGGTCAAGCATCCGACTACGGCTCAGGTCAGGATCTCATGGTTCATCGGTTTGAGTCCTGCATCAGGCTCTGTGCTGACAATTCAGAGCCTGGAGCCTGCTTCGGATTCTCTGTCTCCCTCTCTCTAGCCCTTCCCTGCTCGCATTCTGTTTGTCTGTCTCTCTTTCTCTCAGAAATAAATAAACATTAAAAAAAATTTTTAAAGGAGAATAAAGGTCTGACATGCTTCAATTACTCATGGAGGATCACAGGACAAGAAAGACAGGGGCAGGCTGTGGGCATATTCTGCAGGACCACGACCTCAGACACACCTTATGGAAAACAGCATGGTCTCTGAGAAATACTCCCTGCCCAAGGACGTAGATGGCCTTCTAGCCCTTTTTGAGTATTTTTTCTTGAAAAACAAATTTTCTTCCCAACATTATTTTTATTCCTCCCTGAGCATTCTCATATCAAAAGTCATACGACATCAAAAGAGTCTGTTTTGTCTAAGACAGGGCTGCCCGTTTGTCTCTTCAGAAAGGAAAAGACCCAGCAGGAGAGCTAGAGGGGAGGCCTCCAAGGATAGAATCACTTCAGTGAAAGTCCCTCTACACAAAGGGCATAACAGAGATTCACTAAATGTTTACTCTGTAGCAGGCACAGAAGAAAGGACCATGCATGGGGTCATGAAGCTAGCATGGTACTTGATGGAGGTCCGGATATTATGACCAATGAGGTCATTTCACAGCTCATTTAAGGAGCTGCTGCAAACATGTAACACAGCCTGCTCAGGGTAGCTCAGACGTTCCTGCCAGGGCAGCATGGGCTTCCTGCTCTCCCCGGTGCGGATGCTCACAGCATTGCTTATGGAAGTCAAGTGTGATGGCTTGTCTGTTTTTAATGTTTATTTATTTTTGAGAAAGAGAGAGAGAGAGAGAGAGAGAGAGAGCGAGCGAGCAGGGGAGGGGCAGAGAGAGAGAGGGAGACACAGAATGTGAAACAGGCTCCAGGCTCTAAGCTGTCAGTACAGAGCCTGACACAGGGCTCACACTCATGAACTGGGAGATCATGACCTGAGTCGAAGTCGGGTGCCCAACCGACTGAGCCACTTAGGCACCCCTGCCTGTTTTTTTTAAATTATTAAAAAAAAAATCTTTTAGTGTTTACTCATTTTTGAGAGAGAGAGAGATCGAGCGTGCGCGAGAGCGCACAAGCAGGGGAGGGGCCAAGAGAGAGGGAGACCCAGAATCTGGGGCAGGCTTCAGGCTCTGAGCTGTCAGCACAAAGCCCGACACAGGGATCGAACCCACGAACCGCAAGATCATGACCTGAGCTGAAGTCGAATGCCTAACCAACTGAGCCCCCCAGGTGCCCCTATTTTTAAATAATATGGAATGAAGGAAGTGTTTTAGAATTGCTTTCTCAAAAACAAAAAAACAAACACAAAAAACCACCAACAAAATCCCCACAAAAAAACCAAGGTTAAATTTTTAAAAATAGCTGATTAGTTTTTGACAGTGATATCAATTGGAGAGAATTTGCAGGTATCAAACCAACGGTTTTTCCATACAGGAAAAAATATCAAAGGAGGATAAAATTATGAATGCTTTGGAATTGTTGACAGCAGGTCTTTCTGAATTAGGGAAAGAAGGAGGAAATACTTTTCATTCGCCATTTTCTATATTTAATTTCTTTCTCTTAATGAAAAAAAGGGTATTTTCAAAGACATACAGTTTTGCAAAAAAGTTTAATGATTATTTAAGCCATGGTTCTCAACCGGCTGTGTGTCCCCCAGGGGACATTAACAACGTCTGGATACACTTTTGGTTGTCACAAAGTATTTGGGGGAATAGAGGGTAGTGGGTGGAGGCCAAGGAACTGCTAAGCATCCCACAAGGAAGACTCATCCAGCCATGTCAATAGCTGAGGTGGAGAAACCCCATTCTAGTTGTTGCTATTGATTTGTTTAAAGGAGAGAGAAGTCTTTCATAATTAATATCTCAGCAAAGGTTGCTACTATAGTCATGCAAGAACTTGACAGATTTATTTTCTCAACTTCCTGAATACTTCTTTTCATACAGTTCTGCTTTCACTGGAGGTGTAGTGGCCCCATTCATCAATTCAGAGAGCAGCGAGGGTGAAGTTTATTCCTAGCCTAGCCTGCCTTCAAAATTATCAGGAATCTTGAGTGTGTGGAGAGAGTCAATGGGGCTTTATTATATGGGATGATCCACCCTTTTGTTAAACCTCTCTCTCGCCCTTCCACATCAGCGAGCTTCCGCAGATGAGGACCCACGCTCGTGACTGGTAGGCTAGCCATTCCCATCTCAGGACACGAGACACAAGAACAGTCCCTTGGAAAACACTACTTTATTAGAAGTGCTGTGTTTCGAAGACCATAATGAAGCTCGTATTCAGCCTGCTACTTCTCGGCTACACAAAATTTGAATTAAAAAAAAATTCTTACATCCTGTTCCTGTATCTATACCAGGAAGACATAATTATATTCTGATTAAAATACTAAATATGGTTTCCCTCTTTCTTAAAGGAAAGTAAACAGATGTAGAAAATACAGTGGGGCCCCATTAACACAGAATTGTTAGAGAAGTTAAAATCATGTAATATTTTAAAGACACTAAATTCTACCCTTTTCAAAAACAAATACACAAAATAAGAACAATTTAAGTACAGGTCCTGCCAAATACACTTTAATGGAAATGTGAAAATCAGTTTAAGTTTATACATGGGCTATACAAAAAGTTTGAGGTTAAATACTTGAAGCTTATTTTCTTTTTATACTTTAAATTTTTAAATTATGTTTACTTATTTTGAGGGGGGGGGAGAGAGGGGGAGGGAGGGAGGGAGGAAGACACAGAATCCAAAGCAGGCTCCAGGCTCTGAGCTGTTAGCACAGAGCCCAACACGGGGCTTGAACCCACAAGCTAGGAGATCATGACCTGAGCCAAAGTCAGACACTTAACTGACTGAGCCACCCAGGTGCCTTGTCTTTCTTTTTTTTAAAAATATTTATTTATTTTGAGAGAAAGAAAGAGAGAGAGAAAGAGTGAGTGAGCACGAGCAGGGGAGGGACAGAGAGAGAGGGAGAGAGAGAGAATCCCAAGGAGGTTCTGAGCTATCAGCACAGAGCCCAGTGCAGGGCTTGATCCCATGTCCCGGGGACCATGACCTGAGCCAAAATCAAGAGTTGGACGCTCAACTGACGGAGCCACCCATGCGCCCCTTTAAACTTAAGTAGGTTAAATGTTTTTCTGAAATCATCTTCATACTATTAATTTGGTCACTCGAGTTAAACCTCAGCCCTTCCGTGTCAAAATTATCATGAATTCTTGAACTTCTATGTTACACTAAACAGACAAAATACTTGTGGCTACTTATTTATTCTACAATAAACAATGGTAAAAAGAATTCTGTTACAACTTAATAATAAAGGGCAAATAGCTTAATTAAATAATGGGCAAAGGAGCAGAACAGACATTTCTTTAGTGACCCAAAAGCACAAGAAATATGCTAAACATCATTTCCCATTAGGGAAATGAAAATCAAAACCACAACGAGATGCCACTTCATACTCACTAGGATGGCTATAATCAAAGTCAGATACTAACAAATGTTGGCAGGGATGCAGATGAAGTGGAGCCCTCAAACACTGCTGGTGGGGATGTAAAATGGTATAGCCACTTTGGAAATCAATCTCACAATTCACCAAAAAAGTGAATTCAATTATTAAATCAATAATTCCATCTTTTTTAATTAAAAAAAATTACTGTTTATTTATTTTTGAGAGAGAGAGAGAGAGAGAGAGCACGAGACAGAGTGTGAGTGGGGGCAAAGAGAGAGGGAGACAGAGAATCCAAAGCAGGCTCCAGGCTCTGAGCTGTCTGCATGGACCCCAACACAGGGCTTGAACTCATGAACCTCAAGATCGTGACCTGAGCCGACTTCGGATGCCCAACCGACTGAGGCACCCAGGTGCACCACCACCGGCTCCGCCCCTCCTGCCCCAGTAATTCTAGTTTTAGGTAAGCAGCCAAGGGAAATAAAACCGTATGTCTATGCAAAAATGTGTACATGAACATTGACAGCAGCATTATTTGTTATTCACGATAGCCAAAAAGCGGACACAACTGACGCCTATCAGCTGATGGATGAACAGGTAAAATGTAATACACTGCGATACTGGTGCAAGGGAATGTGACCAGGCAGGGCATCAGAGAGAAGTGCAGACACGCACTACAGCGTTGATGACGCGTACAAACGTTACTCTAACCGAAAGAAGCCAGACATAAAGGACACACGTTGTGTGATTCTACATCTATGCAATGCCCAGAACAGGCAATATTTTGAGTCTTTTTCCAGAGACTGAAAGAAGCGTGTGCCCCGGGCAGGAGGCAAAGGGAGAATTGGGGGTTGGCAGCTAGGGAAGTGGGGTTACTTTTTGGGGTGATGAAAATGTTCTCAAACGAACTGTAGTGATGGATGCACAACTCTAGAAAAATATTAAGTCACTGAACTGTATACTTTAAATGTGTAAATTATATGGCAAGTGAATTATTTCTCAATAAACCTGTTTAAGCAAAAAAAAAATTCGGTTACCAGTTTCTTACCTCTGTAGGAATTTTTGGAAGATGCGACGATAGGCGTAACCAGCTCTTCTCACTCGGATGTTTTCTTTCAGACCCAGGTATTCTACCTGATGCTTCACCCTGTAAAAGGAGAAAAAGGAGTCGGGACATTACTGGATAATTCTTTCACCTCGCTCTCCTAGCCACTATCCCCTCAAACCCCCAATTACAAGCGACAGGGAAACACTGGAAAGACTAGAATTTAGGAGCTCCTTTTTATGCAAACAGACCAGATGGGATGCTGCCCAATTCGTGAATAATTGAATAAAGCCAATTTGATCTTCACATTTACTCAGTTGAATTTTGTAAAACAAAAAAACAAAAAAAAAAAGAAAAAAGAAAAAAGAAGAGAAAAGAAAAGAAAAAAGAAAGAAAAAAGACTAATTCATAGGGTTCAGAGTCTGAGCTGATCATCAGGTTATACAATATTAATTTTAAAAATATTTTAGGGGTGCCTGGTTGGCTCAGTTCGTTCAGCATCTGACTCTTGATTTCAGTTCAGGTCATGATCATGCAGTCATAAGATTGAGCTCTGCATCGGGCTCTGTGCTGAGAGCTCAGAGCCTGCCTGGGATTTTCTTTCTCCCTCTCTCTCTCTGCCCTTCTCCCACGTGTGCGTGGTCTGTCTCTCTCTCTCAAAATAAATAAATTTTAAAAAGTATTTTATTGTGAAATACAGCAATTACAGAAGATTTTATGGATCTATTTCAAAAAATAGTAAAACAAAAGCCCTGAGCATATCATTGAAATTGTAAACAAAACTATCAGTTTTTCAAAAGACTAAAGGAAATAACTTTCTTTTCAACGTGAGGTTCTCTTTTATGTATTTATTTTCCCGTTTTTCGGGGGCGGGGGCAGAAAGAGGGACAGAAAAAATCTCAAGCAGGCTCCATACTCCACGGAGTCCAACACGGGGCTTGATCTCAAAACCACAAGATCATGACCTCAGTCAAAATCAAGAGTCTGACATTCAACCAACTGACCCACCCAGGTGCCTCTCAAGGATACAACTTTTAACTTTGGAACTAAATGACGCTAGAGCTATTTTCGTTCTCAACCTCAATTTAATGGTAACTCTAGACCGAGGGAGATTATACTTCTAAGATTTTCAAATGCAATGTAAGAAAGGGCATATAAAATGATGAATTTCAAATGCCCAAATTAAAAATGTTCTAATAACATGTGAAAATGATAGTTTTAGTTGGTTTTAGGACAGTAAAAACCTGTCAGCATGTTTTGGAAAATGGATGCAGGTACTCCTAGATTGATGGTCTCACACGGGATTTTCGTATCAGAGAAAATGCCCTATGTCCCACACCTTGGGGACTCTAGTTTAGTAGCCTGGGAGGTCTGGGGTGGTGCACAGACCTGGGAACTGTGAAAACTCGCCCCTTCCTGAGAAGCACGGTGTCTCGGAAGCCGAGTGGCAGATCCTGGACACTAGTTTCTGATAGTCCCCTCAGGGAGGTAAATGGGGCCTTTGTTATAGACCTTACGTGGGCTGCTTGAATACAGACACTTGGAAACATGATATGTGAGGGAAATGAGGAATAAAAAGTACGCTTCGTCTCTCTTTTGAAGCCATGGTGTCAGAACTGTGCTGTGGCAGGGAGGCAGCTCCCATTCTCCCCCCTGAGCACATTTGGGGTCATTGGCACTAATGATGGCTCCGGCTCCCGGAGATGGGCCCCTGGTGAACTCCTGCCCTGGAAAGACAATTAACAGCCGCCTCCCTACAACTTCCCGTAGGTGGCCGACAGCTGTCTCTCCGGCAAGGCTCTCATGAAAGCCACATTTCCAACCAGGCTCCTCGCTTGCCGATACCCACCATGTGCCAGTCTGTACCGCACTATGCAAGGCGCTTGGGAACCAGCAAAGGCCCATTGCCATGGTTCCTGCTGAAGACCTGGCAGACAGCACAGTGGTTGGCAGCCAGCTTCCGGGGCTGGGTTCCTCGTATGCCCCTGGCTCTGCCACTACGTAACCTCTCTATGCCTCACTCTCCACTCCTATAAAATGAGGATGGTGATGTTAGTTCTTTCTGCCTAGTTGGGTACTTCCATGTACAGCACTCAGCTGGCTCCTGGCCTGTGTGACATAAAGCTATTATTATTCTAATATATATATACAGGTACAATACATAAGCCAGGACAGCAGACTAGACAAAGAGATGGATTTTTCATAGTGAGGAGACTCCAGAAGGTGAGATGTGCCTGAGTCTACAAGGATGAGTTGAACTCACCAGGTGCAGAGGAGGGAAAGGCAGGGGACACAGTGGAAGCGAAGGCACAAAGATGGGAAAGTCTGTGGCATGGGGTGGTGGGCAAGGAGCAGGTGGAAAAGTAAGCTGGAAGCAGGGAGAGAGCCCTGACTGCCCTGGGAGGGATGCGGTGACACAGCGAGGGATGTTTGAGAAAAGCCTCAAGTCCCACTGTTCTTACTTGAACCAGAATCCAGAAATGTCAACTCCTTCAAGATTAGTTCTTTTTTAAGTTTTTTTTTTAAATTAATTTTTAAAGTTTATTTATTTTTGAGAGCACGAGTGGGAAAGGGGCAAAGAGAGAGGGAGACACAGAATCTGAAGCAGGCTCCAGGCTCTGAGCTGTCAGCACAGAGCCTGACACGGGGCTCAGACTCACGGACTGGGAGATCATGACCTGAGCTGAAGTAGGATGCTTAACCAACTGAGCCACGCTGGCGCCCCAAGATAATTACTTTTTAAAACAACCTTTATAGGGACACCTGGGTGGCTCAGTGGGTTAAGCATCCAACTCTTGGTTTCAGCTCAGGTTATGATCTCACAAACCGTGGGTTCTAGCCTCACATCAGCTCTGTGCTGACAGCACGGGGCCTGCTTGGGATTCTCTCTCTCTCTCTCTCTCTCTCTCTCTCTCTCTCTCTCTCTCTCTGCCTCACCACCCCCCCAAATAAATAAACTTAAAAAAATTAACCTTTATAGAAAGAAGTAATATTCAATATCCATGTTTGATTTGTGACACAGATCTGGTTAACTAAAGGAGTAGAAATCAGGTTCAGGGAAATAATGAATATTCCTTTCTCATATCCTCCAAATCCAAAACTCAACACTGGCCTTTTTTCTCTTAAGGACAATACACATGAGGGTGTCAATTAGAGGTACTTGCTCATTTTAAGTATTTTTCATACATATTGGCTTCCTGCCAAGCTTTTGAGGCAAGGGAATGCATCACCCATTGATTCAAGTAGAAACGTTCCATTCCCATAAATCACATAGGAAAGACTATGCCTCATGTTAAAAAACCGGTTTCATTCATTGTAACTTCCAACACCAGGACATTTCCTTATGGGAATTTTCTTCAATAGGACAATCCAGTTAGCAGATTCTGTCCTGTTCAGGGTTTTCTGTAATCAAAGGATCCAAAGTCATTTTTTTCATGTCCCTGGAGTGCTGTCCCCGCCTCAGTGAACACCAGCCAGGCTGCCAATGCCCAGTCGAGCCGTTTCCCCGGGTCATGCCATTCCGCCCCTCGGGGCAAGTCTTCTTCATGACTTTCCCTGGCCGTTAACACAAGTAGGTCAAGGCCTGAGAGCTCTGTCGGAGCCTCCATTCCGGACCCAGGGCAGGCAATTTCGCCGGAGCCAAACAAAAACACATTTTCAACAGGAAAAGAAAAATAAACCACACCCCATAAACTTGTGGAATGAGTAACCCTGTCCACCAAGAACTTCAATTGACTGTGTAATCCCTGCCAGTGAACCACGCTGCCTTTCACAGCCCCTGACTCTCCACACTCAGAAGTGAAACCATCTGTCCCACAAGAAACCTGAAACAAGATGTGGGGGGACGGGGATGCATCCCAAAAAGCAATCCTACTGGAAATATGAATCAACACTGGACCAACACATACCTTAGGCTTCTTGACACCTGTTTGCACAGATGTATGGTCTGAAGTTCCTTAGTTCAATTCGAATAAATGATGGGATTAAAAAAATTTTAAAACAGAAAACATCACTGTGGCGGATTCTACAAGGATTTACTGAATAAATGTACTGCTAGTCTCACCTTCCCCATTTTGTGATGTTTCTAAGGCTCAGTTTGGATTTTATGAGAAGGAAGTGTCAGGGATGGAAAACTTTCTACCAGCAGCTCTTGCACAATGTCTATGTTAGAGGGACTCTGAGCAGAGCAATTTCTACAGGGTAAGGGAGAGTGGGCTGGGAGGTGCTGTATTTGTAGGGGGAGCAAGATGTTTTCATTTAAGATAATGTCTATTGGAAAGGGCTGGGGAAGGGAAGCTGGATGGGATACGGTATAGGGGGAAGGGCAGGCTAAAGCCCCCCTTAGCCCTGCCTCTGCTCCCAAGACTCCCGTAATCTGTTTCTGAGGTTGCCTCTGTCATCACCCTTCCACCATGTGTGCACACACGCATGAGAAGTAATGCAGTATCTGTGCTGTGAATGCGTGAGGGGGGAGTATGGGAGTGACGCGGAGACAGGCTGACAGAACCAGGGTCCAGGGTCTGGGAGTTTATTAGTTGGACTGAAGGAGACCCCGTTTTGAATGGAGCCTTAGTTTAACAAGGAAAAAATTGAGGACTCACTGAAACTACTTAGTGACAGGCCAGCACCACAAGACAGTTCTTCCAGATCCCAGCCCAGCCCTTTGCCCTAGATCAGCTGTTCTCAAAGTATGAGGTCCAGACCATCAGCACTAGCATCACCTGGGAGCCTCTTAAAACTGCACATTCCTGGGCCCCACCCAGACCCACTGAATCTCTGGAAGCAGGGCCCAGCCACCTGAGTTTAACAAGCCCCTTAAGGGATACTCCGGTGCATCTGCAAGCTTGAGAACCAGTGTAGGAAGGCAAAAAAATAAAATAAAATAAAATAAAATAAAATAAAATAAAATAAAATAAAGAAGACATTTTCTGTCTTTAGGTGGGAAGAGGTGACGACGCTGCTACCCTCTTAGCCTCCAAGGAGAAACTGAGTGACACGTTTCAGAAAAGCAGAAGGCAAATTAAGTACGTCAAGGGGAATGACCCAGAAGGGGATGGTCAGGTCCATCTTTCAGAGGAACTAACTGCGGTGGAAGAGAAAATCCCACGGAAACCTTATGGTGGACGGGAACTACCACAGAGCTGTCAAATGCGTAAGTCACGAGAATAATTCTCAGGGCGGATTAGAGATGTTGGATCAGGGTAAAACTGACGTGGAGAAAGACTGTAGGGCTTGCTAATACAAGAGTCATCCAAAGCCAGACTCATCACCTAGGCGGAGTGAGTCCCCATCAGAGCCGTGGAGTGGCTACTCTCTAGTGTTTAAGAGGAATTCCTGCCGGCAATTCCATAGAAATGACACTTTAGGATCGTGCACCTATTTCACCTATTTTTTAAATATTTCAATTTTACTTTATTTTTAGAGGGAATGTGTGAGCAGAGGAGAGGGGCAGAGAGAATCTTTAAAAATATTCTTTTTAAGTTTATTTATGTATTCTGAGAGAGAACATGAGCAGGGTAGGGGCAGGGAGACAGGGAGAGATTATTCCAAGCAGGCTCCACTCTGTCTGTGTGGAGCCCAATGTGGGGCTCAAACCCACAAACCATAATATTATGATCTGAGCTGAAATCAAGAGTTGGACGCTTAACCTATTGAGCTACCCAGGTGCCCTGAGAAAGAGAGAAAGAGAGAGAGAGAGAGAGAGAGAGAGAGAGAATCCTAAGCAGGCTCCATGCTCAAAGCTCAATGTGGGGCTCGACGCCACAACTCGGGGACTGTGACCTGAGCCGAAATCAAGAGTTGGACACTCAACCGACCGAGCCACCCAGGCACCCCAGGGACATGCATCTACTGACAAGACGACTCAGCATACTGTAGACTGACAAGACAGCAGGCTGCTATGGCCCGCGGCATCAAAAGGTGAGAAAACAGACTTGGACTGCACAAGCAGTGGGAAAATACAAATGAAGACTGGGAGACAGTGAGTGCTGGAGCCTGAGCATTTTCCTCACCACTCATTTTTTCCCTCTCATAACAGATCAAGTCTCAGCTGCCTGCATGCTCAGAAAGGGCCCTGTTGGCAGGACAGTAATGGACCTGCACACGTCTCTCAGGGGAGGTGACTGGCGGCCATGACTTTCCCTCCTGGTCTTGCCATTGTGGACTTTAAGTTCAATAAGTCACTTGATACCTAAGTCTATCTAATTTTTTCCAAGAGAGAAAAGAAAAAAGATAGTAATTCCATATGCTCCTGTCTAGGGACCTGTCTGGTGACAACTGCGGGTTCCTCCCTCTGGTCATCACATGCCTTGCCTGGGGCCCCGCTTCCCATGTGCCCATAGATGGTGCCTCTTAGGAATGTGCACCTGAGTCCTCCAGCTGGATTAAACTGTATTTTCTAGCCATCGTTAACATTTTCCTCCTCAACACACCCATTCCATCCTGCACAGGCCACATCCCTAAACTCCAGCTGTGGGAGGAACGGTGACCCAGGATTCCTCAGGAGTTGGAGTCGGGAGGGCTCACTGCATGCTGTGTGCCACGTGTCTCCCTGTGGCTTATTCCCTCCCCCCACAGTCACTCTGCTCATGAACAGTCCTCAGAGGAAAGTGCCGAACCTAGAGCATGCCCCCCAGGACCCCTGGAAATGACAGACTGCTTTCCACCAGCTCTTCAGGCCTTTCCTTGTAGCCCTGTGTGAGCATTCCAGGCCACATCCTGTGGGTAGCAGTGAGGAGCTGAGGGTACTATGAAATGTCTACACAGGGCCTCACACTAACTTTAAAATCATCCTGACTCTGCGGTCCTGAGGTGTTTTTTTTTTGTTTTTTTTTTTTTCCCCATCTGTCTCCAGAGTAGCCAAGATCAACATTATAAATTGCTAATTCTGGACTGAATGGTACAGCTAACATTTTAGGAAAAGACAGGAGGGAGGGAAAAGAAGGTTTCATTCGTCATGAAAAAGTTAAGACACAAAAGACACGAAACACATCTGAGAACAATTTAAATTGCTTCTGCCCTTGGCGTAGGGTGGCCCTTTTGAGCAGTGGGAACATGTACTGGGGCCCACCTCCGTCAGCCTCAACTTCCCTGTCTGACGCCTTGACCTACCTGCTCTCTTCCCAGTCTCTGGGCTTCTTGGTTTCATTCGGTTTTATGCAGCGGATATAGTGAGGTGTACACTTCATCAGGGTGCTCACAAGGTCATTGGCTTGTTTCTAGAAAGGAAGAATCACATCAGATAGAGGCACGGAACTTTCTCTCAAGCAGACTGACTTTCAAAGGACATCTGTGAAACTCTAGTGCAGACATTTACAGCTAGAAATTAATCTTCATGACTGGCTCATTAAGCTTACCTCTGCTCGACTATGCTTTCTTAAGGCTCTACTGACTTTTATGATGACTTTAACACCGGCAAACGGGGTTGAAGTTAGATTTTTGAAAACAATCAGGTCTTCTCAGTATAGTTAATAAAAAAAAAAAAAAAAAAAAAAGACCCCAAGGTGGGGTCTTGCCTCTACTATTTGCAAGCTTTATGACAAATCACTACATTTCTCGGGGCCTCAGTTTCTCCATCTGTAAATGAAGTGGATTGAACTAGAAGACCTCCAACATCTTAACCTAAAGACTGGAGAAGATGCTGAAAGTCAAGCAGTCCAGTCCCTGCACGGTGCTTTCATCTCCTGCTGTATCCACTCCTCAGAGTCTCCGCTTTCGCTTACATGAAGCTGCAATCCCATCCACTTTGCCAGCACTGAGCTCGGCGCCATTTCCCAAAAGTATATCTTTGCATGCAATTCTTTTCATGAGAAGCAAGGAAGCACGCCAGTTATTAACAAAGTAAGTTAGTTTTATATTGATTGAGGGCCTTTGCAAACACAGTGTTCTTATAAGCTTTTTTTGGTGCACAAGTGGAGAGGGGAAGAGAAATTATTTGCAAGATTACAGCAGTAGAGGCCCTTGTACTCTCTTTCCAGGCAATTCAACCAATGCGTGATCACCTTATTAAAATGATGGAAATGAATAAAGAGTGAGAGATACATAAGAAGCTCGGAATGTATAAAGCTTTTCTTTTTTTAAAAAATATTTATTTATTTTGAGAGAGAGCGAGCAAGATCGAGAGCAAGCATGAGCAGGGGAGAGACAGGGAGAGTGGGAGAGAGAGAATCCCAAGCAGGCTCTGTGCTGTGACCACGGAGCCTGACTCAGGACTGGAACCCACGAACCGTGAGATCATGACCTGAGCAGAAACCAAGAGTCGGTTGCTTAACCAACTGAGCCACCCAGGCACCCCGTATGAATCTTTCCATATGCCACTTCATTCACCGGCTTCCTCAGCATGTCCTTTTATAAACCCGCAGCATCTGAGCCGTATTGGTGTACCAAGTAACCTACTCCTTCACAAAAGATCCAATATGAAATCGTCTCTCACTACCTGTGCACGGGGTACCCAAAAGGAAACTGGGCTCAAGCAGAGAAAGCCACACAAATAAAGCTGAAATTGCTTATGATGTATTTAACGTCATGAGGATCTCAGACTTGGAGGAAACAGGAGCAGTGCCCATGTCAGCATTCCCAACACCACACGGCTGTGCACTTGTGGGGCTCAGGATGGGGCACACGCAAACCCTCCTTCCAAGCAAATCAGTGCGGAGAGAGAAAACCTCCAAAGGAAAATAGAAGGGACTTCTAAAGCCAGAAAACCATTACAAAGTCAGCAGAAGAGATCTGCCTCCAGTAGGCAACCCTCTCTCAATTAGGGCTTTTCTGTTTTCATGGGTTTGGGAAATCTGAAACCCTTGAGAAAGACGTTTGAGTATATTCAAAGCAAGATGTTCACTGGTGAATTATGTGCTCTGTTTAGATGTGCAGAATATAGCTTTTTTTTTTTTTTTTTTTTTTTTTTGCAATGCTTAGAAGTAAGGACAAAGCTGCAGAGGTTGTGTGGCCAAAGCAAAGCCCTACAGTGAAAAAGTAAATTGATTCTTATGTCCCCTTTCGATGGAGATTGTACTTGAGAACAAATCGGATGATCTTTGCAACACCGAGGTAAAGCTGGGAAGGGCCTGCAAAAAAAGCAAAGCTTTTTTTTTTTAAGGCCCCAAACTTGTAATTTTTATTTTTTTCTATTTTAATTTTTAGATTTTATTAAAACTTTTTCATTTCCAAGAATAACTTGGCAGATCTTTAGTCCTAAGGATTTCACAGCATACCTTCTTTTCACCTTAGTGTGAGAACACACAGGGGCAAGCGTGGTTTATATTACCTGCCCCTTGACATAGGTCTCTCTGGCTCAAAGTAGTAGTGGGGTAACATTTACTGAATGTGCACCAGGGGCTAGACACATGGATCTTCTCATTTCTGCCTCACGATTCTAAGACATAGCTACTACTATTTTTTTTTAATTTTTAAAAATGTTTTATTTATTTTTGAGAGAGACAGAGTACACATGGGGGAGGGACAGAGAGAGATGGAGACACAGAATCCAAAGCAGGCTTTAGGCTCTGAGCTGTCAGCACAGAGCCTGACGCGGGGCTCAAACTCACGAACTGTTGAGATCACACCTGAGTTGAAGTCGGACACTTAACCGACTGAGCCACCCAGGCGCCCCTAGCTACTACTATTATTATTATTCCCATTTTTTAGACGAAAAAACCAGGCCATAAAGAAAGTATTGCTCAAGATGTCACAAATTTCTGACAACAGACTTGAGGCTTGAACCCAAGTGTGTGAGCTACCACATCTGTTCCTTAACCACAATGTTCTCCTGCCTTCCTAAGCAAGATAGGAGGTGGTTCGGTGTGATATAGAAGCAATGAACAGAGTAAGCTAGGAGTAAGTAAAGCCTTTAGGTTGTGAGATAATTCATTTTGGCAAATAGGAATACACCTTACCCATCAAAATTATCCCGAATTTAGCTATGGGGTCAATTTTAGATGTCTCCTGAGCTGGTTGGGAAGCAGCCTCCGGAATTATCCTGACTCTAGACAAGAACAGTCCATGACTTAGGACAGAAAGTGACCAAAGGCACTTACTTGCCCAACAGAAAGCATAAGCCAAAACACACAGGTGGGACAGTGAGAAAAGGCTCAGGGTGAAGGCTCCTCCTTAGACCTTCAACACAGATTACTAGCAAGCCCGAGGTGGAGTCTTGCCTCTACTATTTGCAAGCTTTATGACAAATCACTACATTTCTCAGGGCCTCAGTTTCTCCATCTGTAAACGAAGTGGAATGAACTAGAAGACCTCCAACATCTTAACCTAAAGACTGGAGAAGATGCTAAAAGTCAAGCAGTCCAGTCCCTGCACGGTGCTTTCATCTCCTGCTGTATCCATTCCTCAGAGGCTCTGCTTTCACTTAGATGAAGCCGCAATCCCATCCACTTTGCCAGCACTGAGCTCGGCGCCATTTCCCAACAGCATCAATCTTTGGCTCTAACTTCAAAACTAGTCCCTTCCAGCCACAACAATGCAGAATTTAGCGAAGCCTCAAATCAAAAAGCGCTATTAAATATAGAATACCATTACTTATAAACAAGAAAACAGGAGTTCTCACCAAATGAATATTCATTAGTTAGATCTACAGATCAGGTTGAAAGTTTAAAGTATTAGAAAACAATAAAATACACAACACAAAAACTACCTTGAACATAAATTTGATTTTGCTTCCAAGGAACTTGAGATCTCTTTTTTTTAAATCCTTTTTAAAAATTTTTATTATTTTTGAGAGAGAGACAGAGAGACAGAGAGCAAGCAGGGAAGGGCACAGAGAGAGGGAGACACACAATCAGAAGCAGGCTCTGGGCCCTGAGCTGTCAGCACAGAGCCCGACATGGGGCTCAAACTCACAGCCTGCGAGATCATGACCTGAGCTGAAGTCGGCTACTTAACCAACTGAGCCACCCAGGCACCCCTAGATCTCTTTAAATGTGTGTACTTTAGCGATATCATTTAGATGATACTGAATATCTACAAAGTGCTGTGGATATGGAAGGTGTAAGAGATTGGCCATGGCTATGTAGCTCTAAGAGGTATTTTAGAGGGTATTATAAAACAGGGAGAATTTCATTCCTGTGTGGAGGTAAAACATCAGACAGAGACACGAATCACATAGTTCACAAAGGAGGGTACCACTGTGGGACAGTATTATAATCTTACATAAGCTGGCTGACTTGAGGTTGACTCCCCAGACAATAGCAATCTTTGCAGTCCTTGCAATCCTGAATACTTTGAGTATACCCAGAAGGTGGCAATTTTGAGCATTCAACTAGACGAGAATATGAGGCCAAGTCTTCCAAGGAGGAGAAAAATGCCCCTACCTCCACCCTCTGTTTTTTAGGGAATAAATTCAACTGAGAATCCAGACCACTTGAAAGTGAGTCATTGTAACCTTGATGATCTAGGCCCCTTGGATCTGAATGTGACAGTCTTGTGACTAGATTTTCCAGCCCAGAGCTAATCCTTATCCAGGACCTTGAAGTGAAGGCATGAGTCAGAAGCTTCACACAGACATTTCTATCTGGGGCCTCATGAGAATGGCATCTGCTCTCTGCCTTCAACTCTCTGCTTCAGGGAACTCGACGCAGAGATTGTCCCAGGGCTACTAAATGTCTCTAGTACTTTGAACACAACTGTCCTTAGTCTAAGAGGACTCTACCCTCTAATTCAAAACCCAGCTTGTATCTGACTTCCTTCTCTAAACCAGAAGTCTTCTCTTGACTAACTTCTCATAGCTATGAGGTTTTAAAGGTCATTTCCTTTATTCCAGCCAGTGTTCTCATCCTCAGGGGCTGGGAGGCAAGCTTCCATACAAGAAACACTCAGAGGAGAAAGCCATCTACCAGAATAGACAACAACCATAGTGTCCATCAGGTGGGAGTTGTTGAGGGCAATGTGAGAAGGTTGAGCAGGATTTGGATACACAGAGCCAAGGAGGAGGCATGGACAGGCACACGTAGGAGTCCACTGAGAATGAAGCAGAGATGAGTAAGCATGGTGTGGTGCGTAAGGAGGGCGCCGAAGGAGCAGTGTAACAGGAGATCAGATACGTTTTGTGCTTATGATGTTTCAGGCAGCAAGCTTAATGTCTTAGATGGATTGCTGAATTTAACATCACAATCCCCCTTGAGATAGGTACAGAGATCCCCATCTTACAGATAAAGCAAATGATGCACTGGAGTTTAGGTAATTTGCTGGCAATCACAAGCTAGTAAAAGCTAAAGCTGAGTTTTCAACACAGGCAATAGACCCCCCAAAGCCCTACTGTTAGTCATTTGATGATCCTATTGATTGTTAATCATTTGATGGTCCTATTGATTATAAAACTGCGGTGGTATTTAACTGATATTTTTAAAAAATAGTTTAGTGATTTTTTCAAAGAAGTACATGATTAAATGTGTTTGACGCAACCATTAAATTCAGAGTGTAATTAGGGACAATGAATTTCATCATACAATGACTCAGGTGACAGTGCACTCTCCGCAGGGGCTCCCCCAAAACACCTTAAGAACTCCTGAAGTTAAGACACCACAGGGCCAAAAGTACCTGTAATTTACAGAAAGGAGGGGCCTGCAAGATCCAGTGAGGAGGGTGCAAAAATTGCCCCCCCATAAGTCCCAGAATTTCAGGTACGTGAAGCTCCATCATTAGCAAGTATTGGCGTCTAGCCTGGAAAAAGGTCATCAAAATCCAGAATGTGGGGGCGCCTGTCAGTTAAGCGTCCGACTTCAGCTCAGGTCAAAATCTCATGGTCTGTGAGTTTGAGCCCCACGTTGGGCTCTGCGCTGACAGTTCAGCGTCTGGAGACTGCACTTCGGATTCTGTGTCTCCCTCTTTCTCTGCCCTCCCCAACTTGTGCTCTGTCTGTCTCTCTCTCTCAGGAATAAACATTTAAAAATTTTTTTTAAAAATCCAGAATGTGGCTGTAATCATAAAATCTTCTCTGATAGTTTAATGTGTATTCCTCCAGATTCTGTTTAAAGCCATTTCCTCTTACAAAGTAGCTGGTTAGCATCTGCTGAGTACGAAGCTATGAAGTACTTAATATCCATCTGGGGCTTCAGTACAGCCAAGTCAATTCAGTGTGCATCCTGTCACTTTTTCTCAAGCAGCAACATTACTTCTGGGCATCTTCTGTAACCATTCTGTTATATCTCACTGACCTCATCCTGGCCCAAGGGTGCAGTTTCTGACTCCGAGAAAACCCTGCCTCTTATAGGAATCTATAAACTTCCCCAAATAGAACCAACCTTTATTTTGCTTCCGGCAGTAGTTGGGCGCCCTTTCTTGTCAGCTTGCAGATTTTCCGGAAATAAAGACTTTATAAAAGGTCTGGAAAAGGAGAAAGAGAAGGGGTTAGCAATCAGTGGGTACCTCGGGGGAAGAAAGCCTGCTTCCGTAGAAAATGGAAAGGAGGGCTGTCCAGAAGCACATAACCTTGGCTCCAGAAAGGCCATCTGACTCAAAGCACGAGCCATCAAGGTGTGACCTGGGGAAATAAGCAGTGGACAAAAGAAATGGAGGAAGAATTCTAAGATAGAAGCACCTTGGTATCTAAGCCTGAAAAATAAATTTAAAGACTCTGCCATTTGAATTTGCCCGCTCACTAGAACGAAAGTACACGTTAGCAAGAGGACACACAGAGGGGACTTGTACCGGATTACCGAGTTAAGTGAGACAGACCAGAGCTCAGGGAAGTGTATGAATTGCTGGGGTCCAGTGCAGATTCTGCTATATCTAAAGCAGTGTTTCTCAATCTTGGCGCTATTGACATCGGGATTCAGGGCTGGATAATTCTTTGCTGGGGTGGGGAGGGGTAGGCTGCCCTATACACTGTAAGACATTTTGCAACATCAGTGACCTTTGCCTACTTGATGCCATTAGTATACTGCACTTCTATGTACCTCCCCCCCCCCCCGCCCTGCCCCTGCAAAAAACATTGGCAAACTGCTTTTAAGTACAAGTAATTTTAAGTGGAGTGGTAGGAACTCATCAATCCTTTACCTGTTGAATCTATTTTCATTAGTCAGTCTAATTGAGCTGCATTTGTTCAAATGCCTGCCTCACCAGGACACAGGGCAGGGACAATGTCCTAGTCACCTCAGTGCCCCTGGTGTCTGGAACACAGCCTGGTACACAGCAAGTGCTCAATCAATATGTGCTGATGGACCGAATAAAGTTATCCATGTAAACCAGCAATCTGACACCAAGTTCAATTCCTCCTAAATGGCTTTTGGGCCATCTCAAATTTTCTAGGAAGTCTCCCCACAATCTACTTTTAACTTGACTAGACATGATTATAGATTGTTGAAGCCAGTGTGTTTAATAAACAATAGACCATGTCTATAGGACAGGAGTTTTGCATGGAAGTGTCAATAGCTCTCACACTTGGCAGAAACTTTAATAATTAAAAAAAAAAAACCTTGAAAGCATGTCTGCACCTGACTGTCATAAAACCCACAAGGCAGGACTTGTGGTTTACCTGACTTTTTAAGAAAAGCAAATCGATTTTATGTGTTTTCAAATGAAAACAGATTCAGAATTTCCAAAGTTGGGGGCGTGAGCACAGGAAGTGCAGCATGGGGAGATCATGGAGAGAAGAGGGCCAGGGAGGGGGGAGGAGGGAAGGAGTAGAGAACTAACTGGAGCAGAACAACTTCTGGCCAAACCCTGAAAAAGCCTGAAAAGCATGCTTGGTTTTCTTAGAAAATGGTCAGATTCGGGGCTGTTGACTAAGGAAGTTAACCTTGCCGTTACAACAGCTCAAGTAGCAGGAACTCAAAGGGCAGCTATTACTTGGAGGCCACTCTAAAAATTGTAAATTCTGGAAGACTGTGCAATATTGTACTTCCCTGGTTTATATGGGCCTGACCATGTAAATTATCCTTTATATCCATTACCTAAGGTCTTGGGAACCTTTGCAGGGAAGAGGGGAGGGAAGGACATAGCAGGGCTTGTCCTGGGAGCTCCTGAATGAAGGCTGTAAGGGAAACGGACGCCCCTACTGCTTCTCCCCCTACAGCTTAGACAGGGTCTCGGGAGTGAAATCTCTGAGGCAACCCCCCTTGAGCTGCCCCTCCCTAATTTCTTCAGCCATTTCCCAAATGCTTCAGGGACACGTTATCTCACATCCTGCAAAGCCATTAGCCATTAAAAAAATGGACTGACCATGAAAAATTCTTGGGATGCTATTCTAAGGGCAAAGTATCAGAGAACCAGAATGTTCCACTCTTAGATAAGTCAGTAATGGCTGCCCCAACCCAACCCCAGGATAGGCACCTCTACCTGATAATACTGCTGAAAATGATGAAGCTAGGGGCCCTGAAGGGCATGCACATAGCACGTGAAATTGAGAGGCAGAAGGTGTTCGGGACACATGGGATTGGAGAAGAAAAGTTATTTTGAAAAACCAAATTGTCCAATGATTACCCAGACCCAAACACTCAAAGGAACAAAAAGCTGACCACTAACTGCCACATGGTTTTTTTTTAAACATGAAATTTGATCAAACCTATATCCCATGTCAGATAAGGTACAACACACTTACAGCTCACTGCTCTGCATAAGCTCGATGAGATCCATAAAAAGCACATCACGGTTCCTTTCACAAAAGCCATCCATGTCATAGGATACCTGGCCAAGAACGGAAAGAAATCTAATTTTATCCTGTAGGTATTTCATTGAACAGCAACAAAAATCCCAGTTGGCATGGCTATTCTTACCAGAATGTGAATATTTCCAGATGTACAACTGGGATTTCATCATGAACTGTCACATTAAGGCTGTGCAAGTTTTATTTAACTTGTTAGCTGACTTAGGTGGTGATGGTCTGTGGATGCTGATGAATGGGATCCGGCTGCCTACATGGCTCGGGTGATCTATGACCAGGACGTCAGCTACCACGATCATACACCCCTTCTTCAGTGAAGCCATAGGAGTGTCTAAGTAAAAAACTGAATTCTTTCCCTAAATTTTCACTACAACAGAATAAAATAAAACTCCTTTTGCTCATTAATCCATTGCAATGGAGCATGTCATCCGAGTGAAAGTTTTTTCTACAAATGGCATCACAGTTAGATCAATTCAGTCAAAAACTCATGCTCAGGGACCCTGGTGAACAAGAGATTAGATGGGTGAAAGGTGAGACCAGTGGATTTTCCATAGGACTAGAAGACTCTAAATATCATGACCTCAACTTACTTATCTTTGTATCACTGGCACCTAGACAAAGCCTGGTAACCAGCAGGCACCTGATAATCATGCATCTTATGAGAACAAACGTCAAAAGCAAGCCTTATTTACACTCCTAGCAGGCACGGGCAGATAAGGGATACAGGCTTGTGACTGCAGCAAGAGGCAAGACAAAAATCCATTCCTTCAGCAGGGTGATTCACGATTTAAAAACATGCAGTAGTTGGGGCGCCTGGGTGGCTCAGTCGGTTAAGTGTCCGACTTTGGCTCAGGTCATGATCTTGCAGTTCGTGGGTTCGAGCCCCGCATCGGGCTCTGTGCTGACAGCTCGGAGCCTGGAGCCTGCTTCGGATTCTGTGTCTCCCTCTCTCTCTCTGCTCCTCCTCTGCTCACACTCTTTCTCTGTCTCTCAAAAATGAATAAATGTTAAAAAAAATTTTTTAAAACATGCAGTAGTGTGTACTATCCTTTGTATTGCCTTTGTAAATACTTCATATGTCCCATGCTGTTGAATGAATGAATGAATGAATGAATGAATGCTGAGTGAATAAAATACAGTGAAGAGGTGAAACTCTATGGATACGGTTATCAGTTGTCTCATGAGAAAACAGATCACAGACCCAAAGGCTTACAAGGCTTACAAAGGGTAACTTCGCCTCTCCCATGGGACCCCTGCTCTCTGGACATACCTTCCCAGCATAATGGTGAATAATGAAGCCTTGATTCCAGCTGTTGAAGTGCTCGTGATTCCCAATCTGCATCTGAAGCTTCTGCAGCAGCGTCTGGTCCGCCCCCTCCCCCACTGCGTGCATCGTGGCACACACGTCGTCCAGGATGCTCATGATCCCAGGAGGGTTCTGAAGGGATCAAGAAGGCAAAGCCCCAATTCAGTGACTGTTTAAAGCCCCGGTTCAGTGGCTTATCGGGTCTTTCCTTAAGCAAGGAAATAGTTCCCTAGACTCAAGATACCATCGTGAAAATCAGTCTTTCCCTTTGCACAAAAATGCCATTAATAATCCCAAATGGGAGTCGCCACTTAGATCTAACACTGGAGGAAAGTCCATTAAAAAAAATTGCTTAACTTCCTAAATTTCTGTTCAAAGTCATATACAGATCACTATCTGCTGACTCCTATTTGCACTAAGTTGATTTTCAAAACCCAAAAGAAAAATGAAAACATTTCCCTTTGACCCTAATTCAGTTCTTAATATTCACTTTCAGCCTGCTACCGACAGAAGCACGGTTTACATAGTCACGGACTGTACGTGTTCTATCATGCGTTACTTTTTTTCGCATAGCACTGTTTTATAAACAGTCCAACAGTCCTCGTGTTTTACAGTCTTCATATCTACTATTTTAATGGCTATATTTTGCTGTTCTGATATGCTATAGTTTATTTAACGACTGAATTGTCTTTGGAAGTTTTTATGGTTTCCAGTTTTGGACTTTTATAAAAACAAAACAAAACAAACAGTACTGTGGCGATCTCTGCCTGTATCTCTGTTGTTTTCTTTTGGAAAAGCTATACAGATGGTCCAGAAGGCAGGGCCAATTTTCTGTCTCTTCATACGCTATGCCATCCACGTTAGTCATCAATGTCTTCTCTCAGAGGTAATAACTTCCATTTGTAAATTGACATTTTATATACACATGTTCATATTACTACACATAAGTCTATACATAAAAAAAATTGATGTCATTGTAAAAATTCTCTGCAAATCAGAGTTGTTGCTTCCCCTATCCTAAAACAATGACACAAAGAACAAAAACCCACTTGACGTAAACCTGTGTGCAGAGAAGGGACACACCAGACTGATACTTACAACTTTGTTCTCTATGAGGTCACACACGATTTTGTTATTAAAATATTCAATGGGTGTCCATCTTATTCCCTCCTGAACATATTCTTCCTGAGGGACAGAAAGCGACAATTCACATTATTACCCAGTGAAGAGTAGTTGCAGCCCCACCCAGATGACTATCAAAGGCACATAGGTCACCATGAAAGAAACATTTGAATGCCCTTCCACATACAATGGGAATTTTCTTTATTTTTCTAAGAGGGATAGAAAAAGGAATATTTCATTGCTTGGTAATTTTTTTTAAGTATGCCCAACATGCAGCTCAAACTCACGACCCTGAGATTAAGAGTCACATGCTCTACTGACTGAGCCAGGCAGGTGCCCTATGCTTAGTATTTTATATTTAGTTTGAACCATATGAAATTTATTACCACACAATCATTTTTGATATACAAACAATAGCAATTTAATATGGCTTAACCCATAGGTCCAGTTACAAAATAATCTCTTTGAATTTAACCTAAGAACAGCAGTACAGATTAGCTGCTAGACACTCAAGGGGAGGGTCTCTCATCCAAGGCCAGTTGCCCAATTAACTTGAGGAGCACAACCACACTCTCCTTGTTGCTTTGTTAGCTTCCTTCCAGATCCTCATATGCTGGAGAGTCCCCGGGCTCCATCTTTTAATCTTCCTTTATTCTCAGCTCTGCTTTTCCAGAGGATTTTCATCAATTCCATGGTTTTAAATAGCACCTGGAGGCTAATGACCCCGAATTTATTTTTCTGGTCTAGACCGCCTCACTGAGTTCTAGGGTCATGACATTTCATATATGAGAGTCTCTGTTCAGATGAGTCACAGGCCTTACAAATGTAACTTGCTCAGCAGAGTTCTGATTCTGCATTTCCCCACCATTGCCAACCAACTGCTCTCCTAATCTTACTCTTCAGTACATAGCCTTACCATCGGCCCTATTATTCAAGCCACAAAGTTAGAAATCATCTTTAATTCCTCTTTCCTTCTTAGCTCATTGATAATTATTTTGAGCACGTCACGTTGACTCACTTTCCAAAATTCATGTCATATTGGACCACCACCTCTCACTGTGTTACCACCTCTACTGCTACCATCATTGTCTACACCCCCACTGTTTCTTGCCCAGTCTCTTAACTTGTTTTTAAACTTCCACTCTTTTTTCCCCCCAATGTTTGTTTATTTTTTGAGAGAGAGATAGACAGAGTGAGCAGCAGAGGCACAGAGAGGGAGACACAGACTCTGAAGCAGGCTCAGACTCTGCTCCAGGCTCTGAGCTGTCAGCACAGATGTGGGGCTCGAACCCACAAACCACGAGATCATGACCTGAGCCAAAATTGGGACACTTAACTGACTGAGCCACCCAGGTGCCCCTAAACTTCAACTCCTGTTTGCCTTCCCCTCAGCTCACTCTAGAAGTCTATAGAGCCTAAGTAATCTTTTCAAAAACACAAAGCAGACCAGGTCACTCTCTATTCAAAACTCCCCCAGGGTTTCCCATCAGACTTATATAAAATCTGAAGTGTCTGCCACACCCTACAACATTCCTATATGATGTAGCCTCTGCCTACTTCATCCGGTCTCAGCCCTACCACACCCTCCCCTGGCTGTTCTGCTGTAGCCGCTCTGACGTGGCGGAAGGCTAGAACACCAGGGCAGAGGTTTATGTGGAAACCACAGGTCACTTCCATGACTTAATGTCTCCCAAGGAGCCATTCATATGTGCAGTGGGTTGCATGTGTCCCCTGAGATTTCATGTCCACCTAAAACTTCAAAATGTGAGGTTTGGAAATAGGATCTTTGGGATACAATTAGCTACGGATCTTGAAAATGAAATCATTCTGGAGTTAGGGTGGTCCCTGACCCCAGTGACTGGTGTCTTTACAAGAGAAAGGAGAGGGAGATTTGGGCACTGAGTAACACAGACAGGAAAAGAGCCCATGAAGGGAGAGGCAGAGATTGGAGTTACTGACACAGGACCGAGGCCACCAGGAGCCACAGAAGCTAGAAGAGGCAAGGAAGGAGTGTGGTCCTAGTGACACTTTGGTTTCAGACACGAGCCTTCTGAACTCTGAGAGAAGAGATGTCCGTTGTTTTAAGCCACTCCGTTGGTGGTACTTGGTTCCAGCTACCCTAGAAATCTAGAACATAGTATCCAGAGTAAAAGGGAACCTGCATGGAACTTTGAGAAACTATAAGCAAGACGTGTTATTTCACGACAGAATGAAAAATACCAGCTTTGTCTGTCTAAAGGAAGACTGGGAGTCGAGCAAATCTGAAAAAACCAAGTTTTTCCTTTGGAACACAGTCCATGCCATAGACAATTGGGGTTGGAACTGGGTATCCATTTTCCACTCAGTCAATGAGTCAGAGTAGTAAAAGCAGCCAGTAATAAGTCCAACTTCACAACATCATCTGCTTAAAGGAGAAAGAAACTGTGGCAGATGGTGTTTACATTTCACAGACTAAAATGTCACCGTGGCATACGGTTCTTCTGCCTGACTCTATTAAGTACATTTCCTAATACAAGGCTAAAAGTTGAATCCAGTAGGAAAAGAGGGGCATTTAAACCTTTTAAACAAAACAAGTTAGAAATAAGACGAAAGAAGAGTGACCGCTTACCTGTTCTGCCTTTAATGTCAGTTCAATAAAAATCTGCTGTAATTTTTCGTTAACAAAATTGATACAGAACTGCTCAAAGCCATTTTTCTGGAAAAAAAAAGTTTACTTGTATGTAATTGTTACTGCAAATCATTACGTCATTTCTTAAGTCATTTCTTAAGTGATTTACCGAAATGTTTCAATGTGAAGAGTCTTAGCAGAAATGTTGGAGGCATCAGCAGACACCAACATAGTTTATATGTAGGAGAAACTAATTCAGTAAAGGGACATGAAGAACTTACAGAGGGATAAATGAACTGTAGTGGGTTTTTTTTTTTCCCTTTACCTAGAATTCTTTCTTTCAAGCCAGATGAAATGCATCACCCTCCCAGGGCCCCAGTTATCCAAAATGGTCTTACCTGGAATATTTCAAAGCCATAGATGTCCAGGACACCAATGTTGTATTCTTCATGGTCCTTCTCCATTGCTTTGTTGATGGACTACGAGAAAGTAACCAGCATGGCAGTTAACTCCTTTTCTTTCCTATCAGAAAGGGGCGTGCGTGGGGGAAAGGGACGCAAGACTGTACACAGCAGATGAGACTGCCTACTGGAAACAGAGGATGACAAGAAGAGAGGTGACTTGCAGCTTAAAAAAAAAAAAAGTCTTGGTGCAAGGTCAAGTACTCTGGGAAACCACCAGGATCCAAAAAAGCTACTATTGCTTAATCATGAAAGCCATTAACTTCTGGCAGTTAGTTTTTCTCAGGAAGTCTAGTGAATTGGAAGAAAATGTCATCTTGGGTGATTGAAGTAAAGCCTATTTCACATAAAGAACCAATAAGACAACATCCATAAATATTATTTCTGTTGACTCCGTTCAGGAGCCATTGAATGGTCCCCTAACACAGCATGGGAGGGATATCAAGGCAAAGACAATCTCTGTTCCCAGGAGCTTATAGAGAGGGTGAGCTGGCTACAGATAATAATGCCAGTAATTATTATTAAAGTGATGATAATAAAAGCAGCCTCCGTGTATTTACCATTCACCTGTGCCAGGCTTTGCTCAGTGCTTTCCATGGCCTTCAATTAATTCTTGCTACAATTTTCCCAATGACAGTGGTAACATTAGAATCCCTAAGCCCACCATGGGCCAAATGCAGGGTCTAGGGTTCCGTGGAAGTAGCACGATGCTTACATCTGTGTTCTGGATCACTGTGAGAAGGGACGTGCAAGCCAATGGCTAGACTTAACAAGAGAGAGCAGGTGCAGGTTCTAGGGGCCTGGGGAGGGCTGCAGGACAGGGAGGAGCACAGGAGAAAGGTTCCCGGAGGTGGTGAACACCTGGATGAATATGGAAGCACCAGAGGTGTTTTCCAGGCCAAGAAAATGACGTGGCATCTTTTGTGAGCTAATGATAAATGGCATCTTTTGTGAGCATAGTGACACACAGCACTTAGCCCAGTGCCAGGCACATGCTCAGTGCCCAGTAAATGTCAGCTCTAATTACATGGGACACCTGTCTGCTCTTACCACACAAAACATAAAGGGCAGGCAAAAAGGAAATAAGGTGGGAAGTCCAGCAGTGTAAGGCACACCGAGTAAAGAGACAAGAGATGTGGATTCTACGGTCAATTCTGCACCACTCTCTTGCTAAATGGCCTTGGGCAGATCCAGCCAGTATTTAGGCTTAAGATTCCCTTATCAATAAAATGAGGTGTCTGGACAAGTTAAAAGCATGACTAATGTTTAGTATGACCCTGACCTTCCACAAGAAGTACACAGAATAATTACCCTATCCTGCTCTGCCCTACTCATCCCTAACCACACCTAACCACACTTTAAGCTCTATAGATGGTGCCTGGATTCAAACACAAACTTTTTGGATCTAATGGGCATATTGTTGTTCTTTGACTAGGGTCCCTCTAGGGGTCTTTCTAGCTTTAATGTATAAAATACAGAAAAGTAGAATAGCTAAAACACCATCAAATTACTTGGGTATAATTCCTAGATTTATCACTGAAGAGTAGTATGACGTTGGGGAAGTTCCTTAGTGTCTCTGTACTGAAGTTATCTGTAAAATAGGGGTAATGATACCCAAGTCCCATGATTGTTGTAAGAATTAAGTGAGTTATTTTTTTCTAAAACACTTAGAATGGATCTGGCACATAGTAAGGGTACAGAAGAGTTTGCTATTATTATTCTACCATTTAGAGGCTACGGTGATTAACAGACGGTCACTGGTAGTTCTCTACTTCTCAAATGCTGATTTTCAGAATCTGTGATATATAGATATAAGGATATATGATTATGTCATTATAAAAACAGTCTGTGATAGTTCTAAAATATATCTCAAGTCTTTGATACTTTTCCCTTCAAAAGGTAGAAACTAATTCTCCTTCCCTTAACTGTAGGATGTACTTAGTGACTTGCTTCTAATGAATAGAGTATGGCAGGGTGTCAATAGTTCAGTCCAAGGTTACAAACTAAAAGATCTCTGGCTTCTTCCTTATTCTCTCTCTGAGATCACTCACTCTGGGGGAAACCTACTGCCATGTTGTGAGGATCTTCAAATAGCTCAAAAGAAGGCTCACGTAGCAGCGCTCTGAGTTATCCTGCCAACAGCCCTAGGAGTGCACCATTTTGGAACTAGACCTTCCAACTCTAGATGGAAGACTAGTAGCTCCAATCAGGATCCCAACTTCAGCCTCATCCCTGAACCAGAACCATCAAGCTAAGTCACTTGCAAATACCTGTCCCACAGAAACTGTGACAGAATAAATGCTTATTGTTCTAAGCCACTAATTTTGGGTTGATGTGTAACATAGCAATATATAACAAATACAGTATTCTAAAGCTTTAGGCTCAAAAGTCAACAGTATTTCATGACCATGGGTCTCCCCTTTCTCTGTTCTGTAGTTCTGGCTTTACTGAGTATTTTGTCCAAAAGAAGCTGTTACCGTATTAGTGTCCTGTGGACAATTCTAGAAGTAAAAGTGGGATTCAGTGATCCCAGGGCAGAAGGATAACAGAGGAGTAAGCATTATAATGGTTGTAAGGAATGAGCCAAAATATGGAAACAAAGCCCTTAGTGATTTTACTCTTTATAGCTAAAATGTGCAACACCACCAACGTTAACTTGGGATTACTTACATCTACCAAGAAATCAAAGACCCGGGCGTGCAGGGCCTTGGCAAGTGCATCCCTGGTGTAACAGGCCTGCTCCACGTTGAGGGTCACATGGATGGACTCTGACTTGCCTCCCCACTTACTATCCATCTGCCGGCTAGTGAGCTTTTCTTTCAACCGGTCCTGGTTTATCCCCAGGAGATATGCAGGAAAAGCCAAAACTATAGAAAACAAAACAAAGCATGATTGTCTTTCAGAATTTTAACAATTCACTTCACGAACATGTGCAGGCACTTGTGTGTGTGCATGCGCATGGGTACACATGTGCATGTACAAGACACCATCATCGCCCCCCCCCCCAAACTCTCACTCTAGCAAAGACTGCTTATCAGCAGTCCCACACACATCCATCCACTTTGTTTTTCTCAATTGTTCTATTACATGAGTCAATTCCTATGACGACTGAGACTACCAATAATACAAATCAGTGATCCAAGAAGGATGGTGAACCAATCCCCCCTACTGAGATCACAGTTAAATGCCTAAAATGGACATCTTTCCAAGCTTGCAGCAAGCCAGCCCGGAAGGAACTAAATCAAGAGACATTTCTTTGGCTCCCAAAATTGTTTTCTTCCTTCCTGGTACAGTGTTTTCATAGCATCATTCCCAAAGATGTTGAAGCACCTGGTATCATGGAATTAATAATTACAAGCAATCACATATTTACTGAGTGCTTACCACATGCAGTGTTACTAGAGAGGACAGAACACAAAATATTAAGAAATATTGAAGACCATCTAGATGAGGCATGGACAGTGAACCAAATTCAGAAGCCTACTAAAAGCTAAATAGGTGATATAGGCAGACAATAAAGTTCTGGAGGAATTTAGAACAGGAAGCTGTTACAACTTGCTGGGGTAGTCGAGGAACATGTGGGATGTGGGTAGGGCCTTAAAGGATGAACAGGATTGAGGCACATGGGTGGCTCAGTGGGTTAAGCATCTGACTCTTGATTTCAGCTCAGGTCATGACCCCGTGGTTCATGGGATTGAGCTCTGCATCAGGCTTTGCACTGACAACACAGAGCCTCCTTGGGATTTTCTCTCTCCCTCTCTCTGCCCCACCCCATGCCCCCCCCCCACTCACACTTTCTCTCTCAAAATAAACTTTTTTTTTTTTTAAAAGGATGAACAGGATTTGTACAGATGCAGAGGAAGGAGGAGACGAGGAAGGGGAATGGGATGTGCAGAGGTGTGAAAGCAGCAACTTAGGACACACAGTCGAGGTGCGGCAAGGGGACCAGCACTGGCTATGACTGAAAGTTAAGGTAGGTGATTACAAGGTCAGGGTGAATTATGGCGAGGGACGTCCTTGAATGGTATACGAAATTTGGCCTGGAGTCAAAGGAGGCCTGGACAGTTTGTGTGGGAGGGGGTGGTTTGTAAGATTTCTCTGGAAGACGTGTATGGAGCGAAACGGAGAGCATCGGTGTTATTCATGTCACAGCACCCCAGCCCATCCTAAGGACATGTAGTAACATAGATATGGTCTTCGAATAGAACAGCTGAATAGATGGCTTCGTAACTTGTTTCAGGCCATGAAACTTGCCAAGAAGAGCGCTCGTGATATAAGTGGATTTTCTTCATTTCTGCTCAAAACACTGTAATGTGAATAAATAACACCATTCTGGGTCATGAAAGAATGCTCAGATTTTTTGCAGTATGAATGATTTTCATGGACACAAATCCAAACTCTAAACTTAGGTAGGAGTCGTCTTCTTCTGCCTAAAACTGTATCAAAAGTTTCTGATAAAAGGATTTTTGTCAAAGATTTTATGATAATGCTCAAAAATCACAAGCCTCCCAATAAAGGATAATCTGAATTTCACAGATGGTGTTAGAATGAATGGGCTGACATTTTCAGTACATACCTTCCAATGAGATGAAGTCAGTGAATGCATTTTGAAGAAGTGTAATGCCAGCACTAGGTATTTATTATCTATGCTAGTGTTCCACAGACATGTTCTGACTAGGAGAAGGGCTTCCTTTCACATAGGGTACATGGACAAGATCAAGTGCACTCATTTGCCAATGGCCATTCCTTTAGTTGGGTTTTCATAATAACACATGTGTTTAAGAACTTGGATGTCTTCCACTAAATTGAAGCTTACCTTTGCACAAAGCAAGGACATAAGAGGTCCATAATAAGTCAGACTGCACACATGCAGTGTTGGTATGAGAATCAAGAGACATTTACCAACACGTCTGACCTAGAAGAGGCCTTTACTAAGGAGAAGCTACAATGCTGGTTATCACCATCACCAGACACTTAATCAGGCACATACACGTATCACTTAATACAGTGGATGTTATTACCAATGACCCCTCATTGTTCATGGTAACCACTCAGTGACTACCTTGATACAATGAATAATTAGCCTCAATTTGTATACATTGTAAATACGGGCTTTTCCCAAGCCCCTAACCATGCTAAAATAGGGACACAATTCAAATATTTGGTAAAAATGTTTACACCATTATCTCTACAACCACAACTAAAGAAATACAACACTAGGGGCTAAGTCCTTGGGTCCTTATCTAAGACTGAAAAAGAAACATGCTAACTTCTATGTCTCCCACCGCCTCTGCAAAAGAAGGCAGGAGGGAAGGACCACAGGCACTTGAAAAACAAGGCATGGAATCTGGCCCAGAATCAGAGCCACAAGCTTAGGGAGAGGAAATCTAGTACTTGCTTTCAAAAAAAATTCATGCCATGTTTTTCAAGTACAAGCTTTTATGGCCTCATATTTTCTTCAGTGGCCTGCCCTGGTGCTCAAATCACAGGGCTGCTCAGATCGACTCCCTTCAGGCTGTGAATTTCCAGGAGGGTGTGTGCAGGTGTGGCCGGAGAAGCACGTCAGTGCAGAAGCATGGAGGTTGTGGGGAGGGAGGGAGGGAGGACGGAAGCATCGATTCATTTCGAAAAGCTAATAATAACTCCGGTATAGTTCATCAGAGTTATGTAGAACATAAAAGAACCTGCTAGAAACCAATGTTTTAACGCATTTTGATAATGATACCAGAGTTCTCTTACTGCGTTAAAGTGTAATGCAAAGTTGGATTTAATTTTTCTGTTTAAATCTAAAGTACAGAGAAGATAAACTAAAGATGTAGCAAAACAAAATCCCGTTTTACAAACAAGAAAGAAATGGCAAGGTAAATGTGGTCTGTCTTTGGTGTTGAAGTTTTCTGCTTTTTTTTTTTTTTTCTTTCCCAAGTTCTTAAAGTCCCGGTTAGTTAATATACAGTGTAATATTAGTTTCAGGTGTAGAATTCAGTGATTACCATGCTTTCTAATCCATTAGTAACAGGGCAAAAAGGAAGGGTGCTGTAACTTAATACTTCTCGTAGTTTTTACATAGTATTTTTTTTCTTCCAACAAAATTCATAGGTGAATGTCTTTTAAGCAAGACTTGTTTCCAAAAGTAGGTCATCTTACTGTAGTGGTTATGAAGACACACGTGTGCCTAAGGTGAGGTTTGTTTGACTTCTTAGCAGTGTAAAGGTCTGACTCCGGAAACTCTATAGCTCCATTAGGCTAAGCTGAGGTTAACAGCAAAATCTGTCATCCCTGATGGCTGTTTTGCTTTATTACATCAGGAATCTTACCATTTTTTGCTATAATCACTGGAGAAAGTCTGCCTTCTTCTGTTATAAGGACACGGGCTAACACTTCCCTCTACAAATTTATTCCATGGGATATACTCAAACATGAGTTACACATTTTAGTGTATTCATTCAGTTCTGTAAAAGCATACGTTCTAAAACCACCTTCATGCCCACCAACAAATGATTGGCTATGTTATACTTGTATTGAACCAAACAACAGAATACTATGCAGCTAAAGAAGGATGAAGCTCTGTATGGGTAGAATCATCTTCAAGACGTAACGTTAAGTGAAAAAGCAACTGTACAACACTATGTTTAATGCTCCCATTAATGCACAAAAGTGAGAAGAATGGAGGAGTGCAGCTGCTCTGAAAGGAATACAAGAGACTGGAAACCTTGGTTCCCTCGGGAAGGGAGAACAAGTTGACGAGCAGAGGGGTAGATGAGAGCACTCTGCTGAGATAAGGACTCTTGTGAAGAAAGGTACGTATGCCAACTGAGCAGGAAACAAATTATCGGAAGGAGGGCGCAATTCTTCATTAGATCTCTCTGGTCTCAAGCATAGTCTTTCCTGATCTCCGTCACTCCACCACCTCCAATCGGGGCATATTTCAAGGCAGTTAGTTGCTAATCCTGGGCCTTGCCCAGTTGGCTGAGGAGGCTACTTCCTCCGGACATCAATGTGCAATGAACCACTTCTTGGCTCAGGCATACGGGCGCATGCTTGCTGTGTCAGAGTGGTTTTGTTCTCCAGCATAAAGAGGTGATAAAAGAGTGTACTGTCCAAGAAAGCAAGAGAAATTCAGTCTACTTCCATAGCAACCACACTGTTGATGTTAAAAGGACAAGTGTTAATGACCCTCTTGGATACATATGCACATTTGTTAAATGTGAAGGAAAACATACATACGTCTAGAAACATAGTTACTGTTATTAGGTCCTGTTTCTAGACTTTATGCACACCCCATATATTTATTGTTTTCCACCCCGCTCCCTTCCCTGGTCAACATGATTCATCTTTCTCTTTATCGGATAGACATCAGAAGTCAGCAGAACTTCCCTCTTTTATCACAAAAGAAAACAAAGATATAAAACAAGGACCTTATTTGGAATGGAAATAGCCTCCCTGCGTTGTCAGCAATGAGTGGGATACTATTTATTGCTAAGCATCTAAATTTATCTTCCTGGAAGAATGCTGAGAAAGGAAGAAATGTCCTCCTGGGTGGTTGACGGCTGTGTGGGTTCTGAGAGCCGTCTGGAGAGCCAGCTGATGCCTCAGAGGCTGAAGTCACCCAACACGGTGCCTGTGGCCAACTGCGGCCGGCACAGCCAATAACGTGTCCCTGCAGGAGGGACCGGCTTCTCAAAGGGTAAACTCGATCATTCAGGTCTTCGGGCTCTAACTACCAGAGAGGTGACTGTAAAAGGTGATCATCTGCAGTATCAATACAACAGCCAATGCCCTTTCCCGCCCCTCATTTTCAGAATCCAATCTAAACCAACCCACAGGCAAGCTCAATCTGTGGGCTTTCCTTATTGACATATACCCGGATCACTTGCTCTTCAGGACCTTTGGGTGAAGGTAGACCCTCAAGGTCAGTTATTAGGAGACAAATCTTTTGGATTATTTAGCTATTACTCTAATTTTCATTAAAGCCTAACTTTATTTTTAAACCTAGATGTGAAAATCTGCCAGACTCCCCCAAAGTTGACGGTAAACTGAAACAGAAAGAATCTCAAGAACCGTCTACTGGTGTGGGACGTAGTGAGGAGAGCAGGTGCACAGGAGAGGCCCGGACTCTCTGAAGCCCTTTGTTCTGTCCCAGCAGGACAGAGACTCCTCATCTTTCCCCCAAATCCTCGGCTGAGATCTTAGCCAAAGGAAAATGGCAGGTTACTTGTGACTGAAGTTAACCTACTGTTCACCCACATTCAACTGCCGTCGAATGCCAGAGCTACTCACACTCCTCACTCTCCACCGCCGCATAATTGCCGACTTCCTTGAAGCTGATGTTCCCCAGATGGAGGACGCCCGCCACTATCTGCAGGACCAGCGTCTGCTCCTCGGCGAAGATCCCGATCACGTTCATCGCGTGCTGGGAGAGAAAAGAGAAATGATCCAGATGAGCTGGTCGCCAGCTTTGTAAGCATGTAATAAAGAAGCCGGAGCTTAGGTTGAGTTGTGCAGTCACACAGGGCTTGGCTAGCAGTGGCAGCTGGAAGGCCCTGTGGGACACTGTCATTGATGGACGCGCTGGCATGAGAAGTCTCAGAGTCTCTCTGGAAAGGCAGTTCTGTCTTTAGGTCCAGCACACGGTCCCACGGGGGGTAGGAGAGCTCCAGGAGCAAAGATACACAGAGGGAACAGCAGCTATACCCACAGTCACCAACATGCCCTCTTCTCCTGCGGAGCCCTTACTGCCACCTGCCTCCCTCCAAGGGCACCGATGCCCCCTTTCCAGCTACTCCAAGGAGACCTTGGAGACCTTTTGCCTCACCAGGAGGGCTGAGAATGGATTGTGCTTGCGAAAGGATCTTGATTATAAAGCTAGCTCCAGCCAATCAAATAAAAGCATCGTTAGAAAAGTCTTGTTTCTCAGGTTTGTTAAATTAAGGAAAAACAGCTGAAATGCCGAGACTTCTTTATCTGAGTCTCAAGAGAACCATACGCTAGGACCAATGCAAGCCTCTCATCTGCATTTCTTCTCCCAGCTCTTGGAGGACATCTGGCCCCTTGATGTCGTCTTCATCCCTGCACCTGCCTGAGCAGCCTGCCCCCTTCAAGCAGGATGGCAGCTCCCCTCCAAATGCACCCCCACTTGCCCTGTCAGGGTCCCCACCTTGTGCCTGGGTCTGAGCTGAGGGACTCAAAAGGCAGAGGTGGTGTGGTTCTTTGAGGTTCTTTTGGGTGAATAGCCCAGCTCCAGAAAGTTCTAGATTGACTTATTAAGTTGTTTCCCTGAAGATGTGACCCCTCAATAATGTAGCTAATTTCACACTTCGTATCATGACATGCACCCAGAGTGAAGGGCATGGAGTCAGAGAGTCGCCCTCTGACCGTTCATTGCGGTGGTGAAGGGAAAGCACTGGACAAGTCCTTGAAGGTGTTGGAAAAGATCAGAAGGGTGGTCTTTGCTTCACCTTTCTGAGGAAACGGCTCAGCAATTGCATAAGCTCTAGGCAACCAGGGATGGTAAATCTACTACCTGCAACGGTGCTTACCAGTTCATCAAAGCACCTGTGGGGGGAGGGGAACGAGGAATTCACTTTCTTATCCATTTCAACTTATTAAGAGGTCCTCTGGCACCTGGGCACATGGCTATCGAAGGGTGCTTAAGCATGTGTTTAAGGAAATGCAGTGTTTACAGCAGAATGAGATGGAAATTTCATGCTGCTCTTTGCTTGGTTAACGCTCCCACCCTTTCTACCACAGGCGATGCCAGGGCCGGAGAGCCTACCCTGCCTGGCCCCGTGCCAGCACTTACCAGCGTTTCCTGAAATTCCCGCCTGTCGTCAATGTCATCCACCTTGTAGGACCCAGAGAGGTTCAGGTAGTAGTAGTAGTCCATGCTGGTGATGCCAAGGCTGTGTTTCTGCTCTGCAGAGGCGCCCTCGATGAGCTGCAGCAAGAGGAAGCGGGGTGTGCGTGGTGTGGCCCACAAACCAGAGGCGCCAGAGGCAGCACTCCCAGCCCAGGTGATGTGCACTCTCTGACCCTGCCTTCTAGAATAATGGGTGGTCCTCGTCTCCAAAATATGGGCTTTGGGATAGCTGCTCCCCTGGTAGTAGCCCCAGGTCACCTCTGCCAAGTTCTCATTCTCAACTCTGGTAAGACCTGCAAGAGCTGAGACTCTCCCCTTGTCCAATAAAGAGAACCGCAGTGCGGCACTCGCGAGACCCTCAGAAGAGTGGAAGATAAGCCAGATGGTAATTATTTTGTTCCTACTCAACTTGCTATGGCTTTATAAAGTGCAGCTGCCCTTCCCTGCTTCTCTCTGCAGGACGCATATTCAAAACAGCTCCAGGTCCCTTGCCTTAGGTCTGAGCAAGACCCTCTTAAAGGGCTCCCACCGTGGTGTGCTAGAAAAATATTCAATGATCAACTCCAGGGGAGAAAAATGGATTTGTGGTGTTTGCCGATTGTCATGGTGTACACACTCCTACTATGACTGATTTAAAACTCCTAAGAAAATACCACTGAAGGGGCGAAGTGGGGAGAGATGCACATGGCCCATGCAAGCTGGCTCCAGCAACTGCCGACTCCAACCCTGCAGCATTTGGGAAAATAGAGACAACCCAGCCACACTTCTGCATCTCGGTCAAGTTCCTCATGTCATCTCAGCCCCACGCCCCACGAGGAGGGAACCTCATATCCATCACAGAAGTTCTAGGTCACCCATAACATCAGGGTCCCTTGGCTTTCTTCTGTCTCCTCAAAAGAGCTGTGTGTCACCCCCTTCCTATGTTCCCCTTCTGTTGCTCCTCCCCATTCACATCACGCTGCCCCTCATTTGCATCTTCAACCCCCCCCCTTCTCAATTCCCTTCCATCTACAGACACATACTGCTCTTTGCCATAAGCTTTTCCTTGCCTCTGAACTTCTGCAAATTGCAGAATCTACTTCCTCATCACGCACCAGCCACCTGGAAGAATGATGTGCCATCCTCTGAGACGGCTACCAAACTGAAAAGACTGTGTATATGAGCTCCCAACACAGTTCAACTTCCTTCTAATCCAGTGATCTTCAAATGATAACAAAGTACAACTAACACAAAAAAGAGCTACAGGCCTTTCTTCGAAGAAATTCTGAGGTGGACCCCCAATATATATGCCAATATATAAACCCATACATAAAGAAATTGTTTTGGTATAATTATATTTCTTAAATACTTAAAAACATTTTTTAAGTAGTCAAATGTGAGGATTTCTGAAGCCTTGAGACACAATCTAAAAGCACCCTTCACACTGCTTTAGCACCAGACTCGGTGGCCATTCTGGGCGCCCAGGTCAAAACTTCTTGACCTGGGATTAAAGATCCTTAGTCTCTCCTCTGACAGCTCCCCTTCGGGAGACTTCCACCCTCCCCACCTACCTGGTGGAGGCCCAGCCATCATCTCCACAGCTTTGTTCGGGCCACCTGACTTGCCCAAGCAGCCTCCCCACCACGTTCCCCTGTGTGCCCTCAATAACTCTCCTTAGCATCTCAGCCATAGATCCCCACGTGAATTCCTCTCTGGCAAAGAACCAAGCATTCCTACTTTTGTTTGGAAGTGATATTAACACTTTCTTGATTATTAAAGTTTTGGGAAACCAAGAACTTACTCTCCTTGCAGGGAGGGATATCCTGATAATTTTTTGCACATTGACTTATAAATACTATACTAATAAATACTCCTTGGCTTGACAACTAGATTGTCTAAACCTGAGAGCTGAGAGCAAAAAAAAATTTTTTTTGATGTGTAGAAGGAATAAGGAAATAGGAAAGAAAAAATACATAGGAAAACCTGGTAAAATATGTGAAAACTCCTCTCTCCAGGGTTCCTCATCACCACCCTGGATTTTTCCAGAAGGAAGTTGGAGATCTTTCCGCCATCTGGCTCCCCACCTGGACTGAACTGGATTTCAAAGTATTTTCCCTGCAAGAAAGTTGGGGATTTCCTTCAATGGTTGGCAAACAGAAACATGATGTTCCAAACAAGCTTTCAATACAGTATATAATTCAAGGAAATTCATTAATGAAAGATACGTTCTGAATGATCCCCAGTTCTGGTCTAGACTTCCTCACTTCTTCCTATCAGACAATAACCAGTGCTTTTGTCCAGTCACATGATTCTGTATTGAGAGAGAGAATCCATCGTTCTAGCCCGACTAAATAAGGATATGCTGAATTCCGTGCCCATTTCCCCTGGTGGGTGCTTGCCTGCGAAGCCGGAAGCTGTAAAGAATGGGACAGAAAATCTCAAGGTTCACTTGATCTAACAAGAGTGAACTCTATCAGCCTCGTTCAGGGGAGGCAAGTTTTCCCTCTGCCAGACTTATTTTATGGCTTTGGGCAAAAGTCATCACTTCTACTTCTGGATAATCTAACATTCTTCTATAAAATAAAAACACCTGATTATAAACCAAGTTCTTTGCAGCTAGTTGCAGGTGTGATTTTTGTTACTGTTGTTAATTATTTCCTTTTAAATTACTGCTAATAGGGAACAAAGGAGAAGAAAGCCCTGAATTTAGCTAGAAAGGTGTCCAGATTGTTAAGTAAATGACATTATTTTTCTCCCTAGAATCCGGCCCATCCTCAGAAAGGGCCAGGAGGGTAAATGCAAATGAAAGAAACCATGAGAAGGTGAGTGTCAGGGAGTGGTGTTAGGAGTCCTTAACAAGAGACCAAAAGTTCAGCCTAGGGTCAAACCGGAGAGCATGCCCAGCCTAACTGCATTTGATAGTTTAAAACACTAAATATGTTTTAAATGTGTATGCTGGTAAAATCCACCCATTCCAGGGCTGGCTCCTGCCAGGCTGCAAGTCTGGGACCAGAACCATGAACACATTAAAAACAAGAAAAGTGCCGTTTTTCCTGTAGCCTCCAGCATCCGCTACCTGCTGTGTTCTGTGAGGTCACTGGCCAATTCCAGGTATCAGAGGGACTACTAAAGAAGGCCACCCTCTAACTGTCTATTTGTCTTATTCTGATGACTCCTCCCTCAGCCTCTCAGCACTAAGAAACACCGGAAAGACACAAGGACCACAAGCCACTGTGATCCCGAATCACAGCGGTTCCTGAGAAACGCTTGTTGAACAAGGTTCCCGTTCTTCCTATTATGAGGGCTATGCTTCACCATCTTTTCCTCTGGGCATGTTTTAGAGGGTTTACATGAGTGTCTGTCAGTGTACACCCCGCATCGGGCTCTGTGCTGACAGCTCAGAGCCTGGAGCCTGCTTCAAATTCTGTGTCTTGCTCTCTCTCTGCATCTCCCTGCTCGTGCTCTCTCTCTCTCTCTAAAGTAAATATTTTTTAAAAAGTAATAATAAAATGAAATAAAAATGGGACTGTATTATAAATATTGTTCTATAACCTGTTTTTTAAATTTAACAATATATTATGGATATCTTCTTAAATAAGTCATTCTTAACAAGAAACTTAGATATTACATCTTAAAAGTATTCTTAGATCAAAGAAAATGAGCATTTTAAATTTTGATAAAAATTGGCAAATTGCTCTCATGGGGGAATATTTAGGCTTCAACTAATAGTGTCTTTTCTCTGGGATTATCAATCTCCTTAATGTTTGCCCATCTGAGAGAGAGAAAATGATATATGGTTTTAATTTACATTCCTTCCATTATTCGTGGAAACATCTTTTGATGATCCATCAGACATTACTCTCTGTGTGTGTGCGTGCGCACGAATGTACAAATTGCCCATCCATACTCTCTCATCTTTCTACCACGGTTCTACAAAATTTTATAATCAGAAAAATAATAAAGGCTGGATATTTTTGCTTTGTTTTACAAAAAAATGACTTATGTATCCTTTTTTCCAAGGATAAAGAACATTTTATATTGGGAAAAAATAAAAATATTGATTTAATTATTCTTCTGCTCCTAAGGAAGGCAAAGAGTGGGGGTAGCTAGAGACTTAAATTTGGTCAAGTGCATTTTTACAAGGCAGACTGAGACTGACAATTAGGAAAAAAAGGTCAAGTGGAAAATTCATTCACATTTTCCTTCGTATTTCATTATCTAGAAACTTCTTCCAGATAACACAACCCAGCCATTGAGCAGAAAAATCTGAGAGGTGAACAAATGAGTAAATAGTTTGAATAATATTGAACAGCAAGGAAAGTGAGGGCAATTCTGACCGATATAACTCAGCAGGGAATTTAACAATCACTGCATGAGAACTTAGTAAGAATTCTCTTGGAAATAGAAGCTTCCTTCCAAAATAGAAGGGTGAAAAAGAAATTGTTTTTCTCCAAAATTCCCACTATTTATTTTAAAATGGTCCGGAATCAGCCTCACAGATGGCTCCTTAAATGCTTTACTGCCAGACATAATCTATGGTTGAGATAAGATATAAAATCTACATAAATCAAAGCTGCTGGCCAAATACTCATTTCTTTGTAAGTGTGGCTTTTTGTCAAGGAGAATATATTCATATTCATCCTTGCCAGCTTTCCAATTCACTCCCTCAGGAGACACTCAGGCAGAAAAATGTCTAAATGGGCATTCGTGACAATGCACTTGGCTGACATTTTCATTCTCTTGGGTGAGTGGACCAGTGAGGAGGCTGTCTGACAGGTGACATCCAGTTGCTTTTGGATGTTATTACGTTACATGAATATATCTAAAACAAATCACCAAGCTCTGAGGGGCGGGTAGACAGCTGGCTCACTCTGGCTGACAGAGAGGAGGAGGGTTCTCTCCAAGGTACAAGATCGAAGTGTCTGCTCCTTCCCATGTTCATGGCCCAAGTTCCATGAAGCAAGGCAATAAAACCTGCAAATCTAGTTGGCTCATTTATTTCCCTGGGACAGAAGGTCTTTTCTCCGAGCCACAAAGCAAACTCCTCCAGGACTGAAACTGACACTTTTATCAATTTTTATTTTCCCTGGTAAGGCAACTCAAGTTGAGAACTGTTTTCAAAAATTATCTTATATCCCAAGGCTCAAAAATAACTTCCGTTAAAGGGCAAATTGAAGCCTGACAGCACAGGCTTATAGAAAAGGAAGAGAAGATGGAAAAGACAGCCTCCTGACGATATGTGAAAAGCTCCCATTTCCTCGGGGACGCCAGACTTAAATTGGGAATATCAACATCATTAATCAGGTGACATTTTCTGAACCGGGGAAGAGACTTACAAATCGGCTGGAGTTGTTGTTCCGGACGGTCTTGGCATTCCCAAAGGCCTCCAGCAGTGGGTTGGACTGCAGAATAATGTCCTTGACGTGCTGTCACAGCAAACAGGCCAGAGGTTAGGAAGGTGCAAGCACAGCCACACAACATGAAGCCAAACTCCCTAAGGACGTGGTTTCTGAATGCAGTGAGAAGAGGCCTCCAATCTCCACGTTCCCAGGATTTCTGGAGGATGTATGCTTTCCTCTCAACAGACCTCAACCAGCTTGTGTGTTCTTATCTTCCAACTCTCTGGATGCATGGCTCCCTGGAGCCAGGGAGCCACCAGTAAAACAGGATCTACAGATGTCCGGGGACCGGGTTTCCAAACGGGACGCGGCAGCTTTACTCTGCACTCACAGGCATGGCGGGAATCACAGCAGGAAGGAGAGGAAAGTAGGAAGGGGCATCTCCTTGCCATGTTCATCAACCTTTACTGTCCCTACCTCTCTTCCACCCAACTTCTCCACGTGGCTATTGCATCCTGTCTCCACCCTCTCCATGGCAAGGGAGAGGCGGCTTAAGGGAAATGAAATAGTTTCTGCTCCCCAAACAAGGTTGTGGGCACATGGTCTTATGCTTCCCAAACTCCCATGTGTGTGATTCGCCAAGGGATCTTGTTGAAAGGCAGATGGACATTCAGTAGGTCTGAGGCAGGGCCTGAGAATCTGCATTCCGAACCAGCTACCTGGTGCTACTGGTTTTGCCAGCAGGGAGCCACGCTTTGAGCAGCCAGGGCCAACATTGGATTGTATGGAACAATTCCTGGCCTACTACAGGGGAAGAATTTGGTTTCCAAACACCCCACTTCCGTGCCAGACTGAAAAGTGTGCAAAACACTCCACGGGCAAGACAGCGCAACAGATAGGAGTTGATGTTGGAGAGGTCTTTCAACAAGTGAGTCATTCCTTGTACTTCTAATTATTCACATGCTATGGTTAAACATGTTCCAGAAATAACAAGTCTTTGGTCTGCACTCTTTAGCTACTGACTAATTTGAAGCCAAGAGCTCTGTATCATTGTCCTCATAGGAAAACAGGAAGAGAAAAGTCAACATGAAAAGTCTGCAGTCTGGTCGCTAGGTCGTGGTCTGCAGCAAATAGGACTAGATGAAGGCACAAAGTACCAATTAACTATGTAACAGCTGAAGTGTTCCTTTGGCACCTCCCCCCCTTACCATTCAGATGAGGATCAAAAACAGGACTTTCACTAACTGGGACATGTCATTAGCGATGGCGCCAAAGGCAAATTCTGAGTGGTCCCTCCATGGGGTCAAGTTCAAAGCTTAGAAACATCTTCCAAGCTTCCTATTCTCCTTTAACAACTCATGGATTTATACAAATGGTGCGTTCTTTGTAAAATTAATTTGGACTTTGCAGCTCTTCATTAATCCTTTATACTTGTTGTTTGACACCATTTATCAACACGCAGCTTCTCAAAGGGGTAGAACAAAAGAAAGGCTCTTGTTTGTCTCTTCCCTTCTTTAATTACTGACTTTTAACTGAGAATCCTTATGCATGCATTGACACATCATCCATCCACCAACTATCAAGATGTCCCACAGAATTTTGTGGCATGTGGTCAGCGTATTGGGGAAAAGACAAAGAACAAATTAACATAAAAGTGCAGACCGCTCACAAAACAGCATCTTGAGTTTCTGCCTTCATGTCAACTGTCTAGGGCTAGGGTGTGGTCACATGAATGGAGATAATCAAGTGGCATCACACCAATCCAGGTTCTTGAATCACACTCACTGTCCAGTATGGAAGCCATGAGCCACATGTTGCATTGAGTTGCAAGAAGGCTAGTCCCAACTGAGATGTTAAGTGTAGATTACACCCTGGATTTCAAAGATTTAATATCAAAAAGAATGTAAAATATCTCATTAGGTTTTTGATATCAATTATATGCTGAAATGATAATGTTTCGGATATGTTAAATACAATATATTTTTTTAAAATTACTTTCACAGGCTTCTTTTTACCTTTTAAAAAATGTAGCCCCCTGAAAATTTGAAATTATGTATATGATTTGTGCCACTGGACAGTGCTACTCTACATCTGTCTTTCATTCAGTGAAAGAGATCACGCTAAGACCCTTTCTCTCTGTGAAAGGAATTTTCAATGCTGCCTTAAGCTTTCTGACCCACTGACATAACGGAGCTTCATTTAATTAGCAGACAGAACCACAGTAAAGAGAATTTTGATGTATCTTTTTAAAGTCTACAGATGACTGCAGCAATAACATCACTTATTAAATGATTCTGATTTTTAAAACTTTATTCTCCAGTTAGCTAACATACAGTGTAGTCTTGGCTTCAGAAGTAGGTTCCATCACTTACATAGAACAATGGTTCTGATCAAAAAATTAATCTTTATGGTGAAATCTACCTGGGAGCATGAGTTCCAATAAAAAAATGTTTCCAGCAGTCTGTGCCAGTGATGAGCGCTATGAGTTTGGGGCAGTCCCCACGGACCCTCGCCTGCCTTCACCATCATCCGTTGCCCGTTCCTGCTGATGCCAATTCTGCTCCCATGATGAGTGAAACTAAAGACAGATGAAGCTGTATCTACCTTCTTTATACTGTACTCTCAGATGTGCTGCTTCTCTGCCCATATTCTGTTCCCCTCCTTTTTTTTTTTTTTTCATCTCTTCTGTGTCCTCATTTTCTGGATCTCCCTGCTTTCTTAATTGTTACTCTCTAACCCTTCCTTCTTCCTTAGTCTCTCCCTCCTCTTTCTCTATTTTAAGATTTTTGTCAATTTTTTGAATTGGAAATGTAGTCACCTAGTTCAAACCATAAAAGTTTCAAAAGAATATCAGGGAGAGTGTGCCCTTCTCCCCATCTCCCAGTTTCCCTCCCTGAAGAACTCATTATCAGCTTCTTATATATCCTTCCAGAAGTACATTACGCATATCCAAACAAATATGGATATATGTTCTCTTTTTCTCCTCAAATGGCAACACATGATACACAATGTTCTGAACCTTGCTTTTTGCAATCCATCCTTATCTTGGAGATCATTCCCTATCAGTCTATGAAGCTTCACTTTTAAGGCTGTCTCATAATTCTATTCTATTATGAGCCATAAATTATATCACCAGTCTCCAACTGATGAACATCCAAGTTGTTTCCAGTCTTTGACATTACAATAAAATGCCATACCAAGTAACTGTATCATTTTGCATCTATTTCAGCCCATCTAAAGCAGACTTGATGAGTCAAAGGGCGCATATACACAGAGTTGATAGATTTTGCTGAAACACCCTCCATTAAGAGTATACGAGCTCATGCTACTACCACAATGTATGAGAGGGACTATATTCCTATTTTTTTTTTTTTACCAACAGTGTTTAAAACACTACAAAAATTTTGCCATTCTGACAGTTAAATACTTTTTGTGAAGTTTCAATTTGCGCTGCCCTTATTATCCTGAGGGTGAGCATATTTTCATGTTTTATGAGTTGTCTTTCATGCCCTTTATTTATTTCCTTTTTGGATTTTTGACCCTTTTTATCGATTTATAAGAGCTCATCATATATGAGGTATCTCCATCCCATGCTATTTCTTTGCAGATTTCAAGGTTCTCGGGTATAGAACCTTTGTCTTTTCTGTGGAAAAAAAATTCTTGTTTTTTTAAACAAGCCAATGGAGACTTTTATATTTCGCATAATACAGGGCTTCAAAAGGGGCCACATCACTAACTCACCTGGACTTTGGGACCTCCTCCCGACACTCTGGAGATGTAACTCATGATGTATTTGGCAGCCACGGTCTTTCCAGCACCACTTTCACCACTGAGAAAAGACAAACATACCCACCCATGAAGTGGATCACAACCCATTCCCTCCCCTGGCAAAACAGACGAAAATAAAAAAGAAAGCAAACATAAAGGAATTAGGTAATAAGCGCACAATATTGGTTGAGAAAGGCAAATCACAGCAGGAGGAGTCGCCTCCCTGACTTGTCTGAGCAATATTAACATGGTTTGAGGACCAAGGTCTTGATAAGGGCCATGTCCAGAATAGACAATCAGGCATTCTAATGCCCGCTAACAGAGAACATGATTAGGAACACTTTGGGATATCAGAAGGATGGAATATTCTACAGAAATGAAAACTGACATGAAGATTGTAAACTTATGGAAAAAAGCATATGAAGTAATCTTAAGTGAAATAAATCAGACAGAAATGATATATGAACACATGAAAACATGTAAGGAAAAAATACGTAAGAAAAGAAAAGGCTAGAACTACCACAACATATTAGCAGAGGTTTTGGTAAAGGAAAAGATACCATGGAAGACTCCTTTCTTTCATTATTTTCTGAACTTTTAGTAATGCATATTATTACTTCTGTAATTTTAAAAAAAGGAAAACGTACGCACTCTTAAGTTTCAGACCATGTGCCTTGAACTGATGCAAGCAACTTTGTTTTAGAAGTTCTAAAATTAAACGATGAGGCAATATTAATCACATCCTGCACAACAGAGACTACCTTCCGTTTTGGTGGCCTTACTGCATGGGGAAACCCTTTTGTTAGCAGTGTATAGTCTGCTCTTCCAAATACCCATTCTTCCTTCAAAATCCCCTCAAATTGATGATGACCTCAACTCAAAACCCGCTGAAGTCAGTCAGATTTCTCCTCTATCGGCTGCCTTCGTGTTACCATGATAGAATTAATTAACAGAGGTCAGATCATGTAAAATAATAGTGAAAATTAGTATGAGAACTTCAGGCTGCTACGAGCTCATGAGACAATATTTTTGTTCGTTCTTGGTGATTGAGAATTTCGGGGTAGAGAGCGAATGTTTGTCTATGAACACCCAACCTCAAGAACTATTCTCAATTGCCCAGTTACTCAAGAAAAGGGGGAAATGTCTGCTTAGGGTACATCCAAGTCAGGTGACCCCTTACCTTCAAAAAGAAACTGAAACTTGGAAATTAATTGGGTATTTCAAAACAAAACAAACACAAAGAGGATTAAGGTAGCCATCAGAGTAAAATTCAGAATTAGTTGGATTGCCTTGACCTCATACATGTTTAATTAGAAAGATTATAGGGCAGAATGAGGGAACTCTTCAAGGGCCTCAAAAGGTCTGAATCCACCAATGCAACTCATTCACCATCCCAGTACTCAGTTCCCAGCTTCCAGATCACATGACTAGGGAGACCGAAAGGAAATTCCCTAAGGTGTGGCGGCAGGTAGAAAGCAGCAAGTCTGGGATGAGATGCCATGCTGTTTGTAGAGGACATGCTTACTCGCAGGCACAAGGAGGTGTAGTAAATATTTCAGTTTCAACAAGGAAATGATCTCTTTCAATGGTCCATGTAATTAAATGATTTACATGCCAGATCTAGGATCAAAACGTGCACTCTTGCTCATTTGAAGCACACGTTTTGTCAACAAATAAAACTCCATCTTATAATTTTGTCAATAATGTGAACATTCAAGGGTATTATAAAGTCCAAGGGTGCAAAGGTACAACCACCCAATCTAATATCACACAGACATTTAAAATAATTAGAGGGGCACCTGGGGGGCTCAGTCAGTTAAGTGTCCAGCTCTTCATTTCAGCTCAGGTCATGATCTCATGGTTCATGGGTTCAAGCCCCATGTCTGGCTCTGTCCTTGGAGCCTGCTTGGGATTCTCTCTCTCCCTTTCTCTTTGCCACTCCTGACCTCTCAGAAGTAAAAAATTATTTTAAAAAAAGATTTCCTCTCTCTGCTCCTCTCCCCTGTTTACAGATGCTCTAAAATAAAAAATAAACAAACTTAAAATCATTAAAACACTATGTGGCAACATAAAGACAATGCACCTAAGGTTAATGGCAATATAAGCAGAAGACAATGTATCCATAATGTGATTATGACTATGTAAAAATAATGTGTGGACAAGCATGGAAATGGAACAAAGAAAAAAATATTTCTGAGTTGTTGAAGGGCTGGTATGTAGATGACTCTTTTTTCTTTTGATGTGATTTCTCTTAATGTTTAAAGTTTTGAGACAGGTAATTACCTATATATTTCAGATATTTTAAAACAGCATTTCTAGAAAAAGTGGAACCACATACCACAGTGATAATCAACATTGATCAATTTCTTTAGATTATTCCTCAAGTTCCCTTATCAGGATGAGTAAACATATTTTCACGATTAGAATTCCTTGAAGCAAGCTGTGTGTGTGCGTATGTGTGTATATAAGAAAGAAAAGGAAAAATGACAAATCCCAGCAGAATTATGAAATCAAAGTATAGTGATTCCCCCACTGTGTCTTTGGTTATTAGTGTCATCAGACATGAACTATTTTATCTCTTTTGTTGGAAGCAAAAGAACAGAAGAATACTGGAACATAATTCATTTCACATATTAAGATACATAAGCCAGGCCCAATAACAGAACTTCTATATTCTAAAAATTGTGATATTTTTCAGAAGCTTTAAAATAATTAGTTCTGGCTGAACATTGACTGGAATTTTCATTTCTTGGTTTCCATTTATAAACACTTAAAAAACGTTTTATTGATCAGATGCTGGTAATTTGTTCAGAATATGGTACAATAACAGAATGTTACATAATTACTTGAAGCTTAAAATATATACAACCATAATTATACTGGCCCTTTTGGGATGGGAAAATATCATTTCTTCCCCTGGACTAAAACCTGAGTTAAAAGAAAGTGAGGGTATCAGACATTATACAGCCTACCGTATATGATTTGCTTTGTATCTCACAGCAGTTAGGGAATTTGCTTTGCTTATAGTTATAGGCAGCCTTTCCTAATTTAATTCCCTTCACTTGAAGTCCACTTCTAAAGTGGACCCAAAAAAACAAAACAAACAACAAAACAAAACAAAACAAAACAAAAAAACAAAACAAAATTCTAGAATTGTATGTGGTTTGAATTAGAAAAATGCCCCATTGGTCCCTAAATCCAGCAGCCAATGAGAATCCTCAAAGTGCTTTTATTTCTTTTTAAAAATTTTATTGAAATTTTATTTACAGAGAGGGAGCAAGTTGGGGAGGGGGCAGAGGGAGAGAGAAAGAGAGTCTCAAGTGGGCTCCATGCTGGGGAGCCCGGGGCAATGTGGGGCTTGATTCCACAACCCTAGGATCATGACCTGAGCCAAAATTAAGAATTGGACACTCAACTTACTGAGCCACCCAGGCGCCCCTCAAAGTGCTTTTACAATGCCAATGTTTGGGCTCCACTTCTGACCTGCTGCATCCCAGTCTCCAAGGACAGTGCCTAGAAATAAGATTTTTAACTAACTCTCTAGTTCTTATCTAGCTGGTTGTGAACCAAACAAATTTAGAATAAGGTCAAGACAGACTTCATAAGAAATATCAATTTAAATAGGAAATAATATTGTGTGCATTAGTGATAGAAATAGAAACATACGCTAAAATTTCAAAGAAATGGAAAGAATGTTCTGGGGATAAAAAAGCTATTTACAATGGTATATTAATAATTGGATTGAAGGACCATAACTGCTTTTTGAAGTCTAAAAGTTATTCCTCACTTAAAAATCAATAGCGTTTTCCAGGCACCTGCGTGGCTCAGTTGGTTAAGCATCCAACTTCGGCTCTTCAGATTCTGTGTCTCCCCCTCTCTCTGCCCCTCCCCAGTTCGCATTCTGTCTCTCTCTCAAAAGTAAATAAACATTAAAAAAAATTTTTTTAAAGACCAACAGGGTTTTCAATTCACTTCAACTTACTCTAGCAAATGTAAAAACATTGCAGTCATATTTTTTGAGCAGATATCCCATAGCATAAGGAGAGCTAATCATTTCTACTGTTGGAAGATTCACCAATCTATTCCTATCTCCCCCTTCCTAGTCTCAAAATATTTCAGACTGTCTGGGTGGCTCAGTATGTTAAGTGTCCGACTCTTGATTTTAGCTCAGGTCATGATCTTGTGGTTCCTGAGTTTGAGTCCTACACTGAGATTCTCTCTCTCTCTCCCTTTTCTCTCCGCCCTTTGCTCATGCTCTCTCTCTCTCAAAATAAATAAATAAACTTTAAAAAAAGGCATCCATTTTAACTGATGGAATGAAAAGTATCGGTACATACACACACAGAAATAGTCATAAGTGTGTGTGTGGTGTGTATGGTATATATATTAATGTATATATTATATATAAATATATATATATAAATATATATATATATATATATTATGTTATAAATGAATGAAAGGGCCCAAGGCTCCTTGGAGAAATGGCCAATTCTAGGGCTGGACCAGGGAAAACGCAAGCTAAGGCTAGAACATGTCGCTGTGTCAATGAGTAAAAAAGTACAGTGACTGATGTGGACATGTCAAGCACACAAGAGCCAGTATGAAAGGGTTTGCACAGATCGAGATAATGGTAATATTGGATTATGATCCCCTGACTATAGTCCACACATGGTTGGATGAGCAGGGTGTGGCCATAATCTCAGAATATGCCCACAAAATCCTAACATGGTGAAGTTAATCGGAAGAAACACAGGAGACAGGTAAAGGCCCAGCCAGCTGATCAAGAGCACAGTGTGGATTCTGAGTCCTGCTCAGCAGGAATGATCTGAGTCCGGTCAGAAGGAATCACCAGGCAGTTCCAAGCTGAGGTCAGCCTACCAAATTTAATGCCTGAACTCTTACTTAAAACTACAAAGAGCAGAAAATTTGACAGGTATTGAGTAAACCCCACAATGTGTCACCTGCAATCTGAGGACCTGTTCCAAAATGACAGAATCTGAAGAGATCATCTATTCCTGGAAAGATACCTGGAGCAAAATGGAAAGCGAGATATTTGGGGGAGAACTGGTAAAGTGTAAATGGGATCCACAGGCTAGGTAGCTCTGTACCATTATCAATGTCACGATTTGGAGTATGGTAACTGGTTATGTAGGAAAGCTTCTTGTTTTTAAGAAATATACACTGTAGAGTTTAGGGGTGATGAGTTGTACGATCTGCAGCTTGATCTTAAAAGGTTCAGAAAAATAGCACTACATTGGTAATAATAATAATTGTGAGTACGTGTGTATGGTTGGAAGAGGTAGGGGGGAAGAGGTAGGAGAGAGAGAAAATGTGGTAAAATGTTAGGGGAAACTAGGTAAAGAAGATACAAGAGTTATCTGAACTATCCTGGCCATTTTTCTGTACAACTGGAATTACTTCAAAATAAATCATTTAAAAGAGTGTTTACAGGCAAATTTGCAAATCTGAGGATGGAGGCAGAGGAGAGAAAGTAAACAGAATACCTGTTCACTTGTATACATGTGAATACACACACACACACACACACACACACACACACACACATACCCATCCCTTTTAAGCTGTCTTGATCAGGGGCTGATAGACGGTTAGTAGATAGTTAAAACTGTGAGTCTGAAGCATAGGGAAAGGTTCTGGATGACAATACCATGATATGAGTGAGAGTAAGTGGGACTACCAAGGAGAAGCGCGATTGAGTACAGGCCACACTGGGATCTTGGGGACCGTAGTGGCCACAGCTGGGTCCCACTCAAGCTCTTTTCCCCATCCCCTTCCCTGACAATTTCCTGACTTGGTTCAGGTATCTCGCCTGGCACAGCAGGCATAGAGAAGCTGGTCTCATGCTCAGCTAAGCCCATCTGCACCCAACACGCCCCCTACTCATAGCAACTCTAGAGTCCAAATTAATGAAGCTCCCAATTAGGCTGACGGGAAGGACTAATGGGAGAGGCTTCTCTCTCCTCTAGGATGTGAAGAAGGAAGAATATCACTCTGATGGCCACTGGCAGCCACCTGGAACCACCAAGGGGAGCCAGAGGCAATCTTAGGATGTCTAGACGGTGAAGCAGAGAGGTAGAAAGGACCTGATGTCCTTGAGGACATCAATGGGCCACTGAGCAACCAGCCCTGAGGTCCGCACAACCTCTACATGGTTTGTTATGTGGGATAATAAAGTTCCTTAATTTCTAAGCCAGTTCAAATTAGATTTTCTGCTGCTGGCAGCTGAAAGCATGTTAAATGAAATGGGGACCTCTCACCTTTCAAGAGTGCAGAGGAAGAAGCTCCCCATGGAGAACAAGATGCAAAGGTTGAAGAGGCACGAGAGGAAGCAGGGGGATGAATCATCGTAGAAGCCAAGGGAGCTGGAGGTCAGCGGTGTCAACGGGGCAGGGAGATTCATAAGACAATGATGTTCTGAAAAATTCCCACTGGGACCGATTTCCCTCAAACCCTACTTCTTTGATATAGGGACATATTAGGATGGAACTTGACTCTTATTTCAAAAGGTATAACCTAAGAATAACAAATACAGGGATAGTTAAAAATAATATTTTTTCTAATTCTCAAGTTCAAAAGATGAACATATTTGTGTTTCACAAATAATCCAGGAGATGAGAAATAACGTGGATTGCAAAGGAGATTTGAAAGGAGCAGACTAGAAGATGTCATAATGGTAATGCTGTCCAGTGAGCAGCGAAGGCGCGTCAGAGACTGTTGTGTGGGCTTCACATGTGTCAGTCATTTGATCTGAGTGATACAGCCCAGTGAGGTAGGTGCTATTCTTATCGCCATTCTTTGATGAGAAATGCTAAGCAACTTGCTCAGGGACACATAGCTAGTGAGTGGCATTGTCGGCAATGCCTGAATAAGCGCCTGAGCTCTACTGCTTCAGAGGGGGCATATATTTTAAATCCTCATATGGGTTTTCTGGTCGATTAAAATCAACAGTGCTTTACAACTAATTCCATGAATAGCACAGTTCAGAGCATAATCAAACTTTTACCTACACCTGAGTCTTTGCTGATAAACACTTCTTTAAGGGTTCTGCCAAAAACACTCATTATCTCTCACACACAGAGGGAACTAACAAACAATAGCCTGCTTCCCTGTGATCACATGACAAGATGTGATCAAGAATGAGAAACAGGGGCGCCCGTGTGGCTCAGTTGGTTAAGCGTCTGACTTCAACTCAGGTCATGATCTCGAGGTTCACGAGTTTGAGCCCCACATCGGGCTCTGTGCGGACAGCTCAGAGCCTGAAGCCTGCTTCGAATTCTGTGTCTCTCTCTGCCCTTCCCCCACTCACACTTTGTCACTCTCTCTTTCTCTCTCTATCTCAAAACGAAAAAAAATTTTTTTTAATGACAAACACATCAAAGAAGGTTCTGGACAGCCTCCTCCAAAGATTCAGTTCCCACATTCCCTTCCTGGCAGCCCTACTGGATCTGGGAAAGAAGGAAGTCTGAGGTGAAGCATCTCTGTTGCCTACCTGGGGGATTCCGGGGCTGAAGAGAAAGGGGTGACCTGTCAGACGCTGTCATGACACTGAAAAATAAATCCTCAAGTACATGCAATGGCTAAGTATGCAAAATACAAAATCAAACAGACATGCCAAAGCTACTGAGTAAATGATAAAAATTCATTCTTTCACATAATAAGAAAAGTGTGAACAAGACAAAGAGCTCTTAGGTCTTCCCAATCAATTTTTATTGTCAGGCAGACAAAAATTTCACCTATAGTCTGCCAAGAAAATGGCCTTACAGCAATGCTCTTCTTGGCCCAGACTGATGTAATAGCAAGAACCCAATGTTTAGTCTGAAGACCAAGTTTGAGCCCCAGCTCAGCTACTTATTAGCTTTGAAATTCTTTTCAATGTTATTAGCACATATTTTAGACCACGTCTTAACAGTTTAAAAACATTTTTATGTGTATTTCCTTATCCAGCTTTCCCTTTAAGGCACTAATCCTCATTTGTAGATGAAGGGCCTGAAGCTTGCACACGTCACACACTTTATACAGAACAGAATAGAGTCCACCCTGTGACTCAGGCCCTGAGGTCTTTCTTTCCACTACACCACATGACAGTGGGTGCTAGCAGATTATCACCCAGACAACCTGACACCTGCTGGCTCACAGCATGAGGGAGAAGTGGAAAGGGAATAATAATGGAGCCTGGTAGCCTGGGCTTGGAGCGCGGCTAGGCCACATTTCAAATGTGAGGTGTTTAACACGGCTCCTTACCTCTGAGACTCAACTTCTTGAAATGTGTAAAGGGGGACAGTGAAAGATGTTGAGACTCAAAGCATGTCCTCAAAAAAAAAAAAAAAGCTACTCTTATGATTTTGGATAATATATTAATTAGCTAGTGAGTCAGCCTTCCTGAACAACATTCTTCGGTGATAAAGGAATTTCAACAATCACGCAAGCTGGAAGGTCAGAGTTGCAGCCAGCTTGGGGGGGAAAGGGGAGATTTGAACCCCTGCTCCTCAGGCCCACAGCGAGAGGGTAGTCCTCATACAGCCCCCACTCAGGGGTGTGGGCTGACAGGGCCTCCCAAAGCCAGGCGGGAGGGACAGGGACCCTCAAAGGCCAATGCTGCTGGGATAAACAAGAAGTGGGGCAGACTAAGAGACACAGAAGAGTTCCAATGCTAATAATAAAGGGTTCCTGAAATACATCAAAGACAGGAAGGCAGCTTGAGAATCTCTGAGACATTTGATGGTGCGCAGGCAGAGAGCAGAGATAGGATGCAAGCCAAATATTAGAGGTGCTCTGATGTATTTTAATCTTTTAATCTTTAATCTTTACTACTGCAAATCTTAGGGGTTCCAAATCCAAGATGTCTTTTGAAGCAGATAATTCAGAAATCTTAGCCCCAGTAGTGACACCCATCTCCTTTACCTCTACAAAAATTTTCATATTCGGTCACCAAATGTTATTGATGTACCTTCACAATACCTCTCATGCCTTTATTTAATCCCAAAACAATATTTATTTGGCACGTATTCAGGATGCAGCCTATGAAGACTTTACAAACTAGTGCTGGATACGTCAAGGACAGAATGCCCTCTTCTGTAGAAAACAATTACATCCAAATAGTTTCAGCGAAAAATAAAATTAGGAACTTGCACCAAACATGATGCTTTCAAACTGACAACATATCTTTAAAACAAGCTAGGATGGCAAGAGCTGATGTGGGCCAAAAGTGATAGGAATTCACCTTTGATGGCAGCAATAAAACTGCCACATCGATGTTCTCCATGGCACCGTTAAGTCCCCACAGAGGTCAGTTAGCAAAGGCTCCAGCAGTGCCTCTGGCCGTACTGCCAAGATCTTGGCTGGCAATATAGAGATGATAAAGAATACACGAAAAACTTGCTGGCCCTCCTTTCTCTTTTATCACACCATGATTATTTTATCACCTAGATTGGCGATATCTCTGAGAGATCCAAAGGTAACACGTATGTAATTCTAAAACACAAATCCGAATTCTGGATTTTGTAGCCTAGAAGATGAATGAGCTAAGCAGCTATGGGTTGCTCATTCACTGGAATCACACGTGTCTACTCGCATCTTCAGGAGCTCATCAATGTCAATGATACTAATGTAGCCAGAGCTGTTGTGTTTTTTTTCTGTTGGCACTGTCCGGAGTCCACGTTCACCTCCTATTCTTTTAGTGCTTCACAGGCTTACTGAATGTCACACACCAGTCTCCCTTTTGCCTTTCCAGCTCAGGTCAGGCCCTCATAACCTCACTAGCTATCTGTATCCTCTCAAGATCCCATCTCTTTTCTACCAACAGACTTACTTTTGTGAACCAGACTTTTGTGCATTGTGTCTCTGCTCAGAGACCTGCAAGACATCGCCAACGTCTGCAGGTTGTCTCAGATCACCCGGCCTGTCACTCAAGGAGGGACCTGTCACCCGATCACACTTACCTCCCCAAATTGACCAACCCGGCACTGCCACACAAAAGCAATGTGGCTATGATATAGAAACAGAAGTGGAAGGCCCAGTTCCCGCCCACAAGTGATTTACAAGGACAGTTTGGCAGCAGAAACCTCTAACAACCACACTGATATCCTTCCCACCTTCTCCCCATCACACAGGATGGGTTCCAGAAGACCTCAGGCCATTCATGTTTTCTTCTTTCTACATATCCAGTTGGGGGTGGGGGAACTCAAATCAAGCCCCAACATCTCTGTGACACCTTTGCTGACTGCTGTAGTCCAAATTGATCTCCCCCTTATCGAAATGCAAATTGCACTTAGAGCTTACTTCAAGTGTTTCAGCTTCAAAAGTATCAGTGAATAAACATTTATTGTGTGTATCAGAGTGACCAAGAAGTCTAACAACAGTTTCTAGTCATCAAGGATTGAAAAACTACTTAAAATGAGCACAAGCATATTAAATATTATTAAATAGGTGGTGAAAATGAGGGCTATCTGAGTTGCTACTGAAATTCAGAAAGTAGAGAGATCACTGGGTCGAAGTTGATGAGAAAAGTTTGGGTGGGGACAGGGAGAACAACCCAGGCAAAGGCCTTGGAGATGAAGTGAACCTGACCCAGTGGAGGGAAAAGAGTAGAGCAATTTGGTTAGAGTAGCAGAAAATAGACTGAGAGGTGTCTCAAGCTAGGGACTTTGGACTCTACTAGACAATGGAGAGCCACTGAGATGTTTTAGCCGAAGTGCAACACAGTTTAAATGATATAATAATTTAGGGGGTGCCTGGGTGGCTCAGTCAGCTGAGCATCCAGTTTCGGCTCCAGTCATGATCTCAAGCCCCATGTCGGGCTCTGTGTGACAGCTGGGAGCCTGGAGCCTGCTTTGGATTCTCTGTTTCCCTCTCTCTCTCTGTTCCTCCCCCACTTGCAGTCTGTCTCTCTTTCTCTCTCAAAAATAAATAAAGATTAAAAAAAATTTAATATTTATCAGAGTTCTATTATTTCATATAGGTCAACTTTACAACACACTGTTATTTTATTTCTACGTGCCAAATATGCATAGTTTTTGGTAGCACATTAGAGTATCTTGGATAAATGCATACATTTAGGGGTGCCTGGGTGGCTCAGTCAGTTAAGTGGCTGATTTTGGCTCAGGTCTCATGACTCGTGATCCATGAGTTCGAGCCCCATGTTGGGCTCTGTGCTGACCGCTCGGAGCCTGGAGCCTGCTTAGATTCTGTGTCTCCCTCTCTCTCTGCCCCCCTGCCCCTGCTTGCACTCTGCCTCTCGCTCAAAAAATAAACATTAAAAAAATTAACAATAAATGTACACATTTAAAACTACATGGTTCGGAAGGAACATAACGTGGGGTGAAAAGCAGGGTTATCTGCAAAGCTGGCCTGCTGGCTTCTCCACAGATGAAGCCTTCTTTAACAGAACGTACCAAATGCATGCACCAATATACATCCATAGTCCCCTCACACATGCCCAGGGGGAACAAGTCAATCAAGATAAATGACCCAGGTATGGCCATCTAGTTTATATAGGCATCTTTACTTCTCAGGAAGAAATTGAGATTAACATATTAATAAGGCCATGTTCTTTCATTAAGTCCATCTGTCTGTCCTCTACTGATGACAAAGGACAATCATCAGCCACCGGGTTGCAGAAGGCATCGTGGCCAACAACCTATAAAGGATTAGGTTAAAACAGTATCTGTGCTTTGTGGGGGGAGACTTTTACCCTAGGAGCTCAAGTCCTGAATAACGAAACCTCACCTCATAGTAGATGGTAGCTGTAACACCTCGACTGAAAGGTGGGACATTTGGCCACTTAACAGTAGTGTGTATTGAAAGTGCATGAGGTTTAAAGTCAGGCTAGCGCTAAGTTCAAAGACAGACACTGCCATTTACTAGTCTGAGGATCTTAGAATTCTCTTAAGCCTCCATTTCTGGATGAAACCTATGGAAACAATAATGCCGACGCCCAGAGTGGATGTGAGGCTGGGGGTGGGGGGCGGGGGCAGGAAACAACCTATGCAGAGAGCGCCCAGCAGAGGGCAGGCATTCAGTCAGGAAGTGCATCTGCCTCCCCTAGTGGGTGCTTCGAGACAAGAGGACTGGGAATTAGGATTCCAGTTGCCTTTGTCTTGGTTCTCGACTAGAAAAATTGGGGAGCTTGCAAAAAAGATATTGATGCTCTGGACCCACCATAAATCAATTGAAACAGAATCTCTAGATGTGGAGCCTAGATATCTTTATAGGTGCTGAACTAATAAAGGCAATTCAGGAATTGGCCATCTTTAACCCTGTTAAGTTAAATTGGAGAATGCAAGGCATGGTGGATGAAATGAACATCTACAGAGGCCACTCTTCTGGCCTGTATGCCAGTGAGCTATGGAGGAAGACTCGGAGAACACCTAATGCAAATCTTGGGTGTTTATTCCTGACTAGGACTTCACCTGATGGATGACAGGGGCTGGCAGGAGAGTGTAGGTTACTGAAAGGGGGCTAACCTACAAGGGAGTCAGGACAGGAAAATAAACAGCAGAAATGACGGGTTTTTCCCCAGGTAGATAGACTACTGAGGAGTAGAGCAACCTCCTTCCCTATCTCCAGATAGAGATGGGGGCCATGATCGGAGGACATTCACCAATATGATCATCCATCTGCTCTGAAGTCAACCCTGAAATGGAAATCTGGCTCTCCTCATGGACTGTGTTCCTGGGAAACAATGAACTGAGTCATCCAGGGCAGAAGTCTCCTTATAAAATCATGAATTAAAGTCTAATCCATACTCATTCGTGAGTGTGGATGGCCAGAGTCAGTCTACCTGAGGCTGCTCAACTCCAGCTATTTTGACAAATCAAGTCTATAGACATTTGCAAAACTCAGGACCAAAGCTCTGATGGAGGCCTGTACTTGAGAAAGCAGCCTGTGTTCTTTCCTGAGTTCTTTCTTTTTAAATTCAATTGGTTACACTGATTTCTTGTCCTGGAATAGTCAGCCACCTGCCCATCCTGTCACCATATCCATATCTTTCTTATGAAAACATGAGTAAGTCTGGGAGGAAACTGATAATACTGCCTCTGTGTGCTGCCATCATCCATCCAATCTAAAGAGTGTGCATGTCATCAGGTAGACAAAGTCACACCTGGTGGGAAATTGGGAGGTGAGGTGTCTTAAAAGAACATGGAAGAGATTATGTCATCATTAATTTTGTACTTCCTAAGTAAATGATACTAAAAATTCCAAGTCTGACCAGCCATGGCAGAAGCCCTCAGCACAAGGACCAGACTTCTCCTCCAGCGTCCAGGAAAATCGGGTTGTTTTTTCTTCCCAAATGCATCCAGGTCAACAGCATCTGACTCAGCTCCCAGGTGAACAAGCACACAGCTCTCCCAGTGTCAGTGGCTGCAAACTTGGGTCTCCCTACCCCAAACGGCATTTCCCTGCCTGCTCTTCCCTCTAGCATTATTTGGAAGAAAGAGTTTCCAAGCTGGGAGATCAGTTCACCCACAGATGAAGAAACTGAGGCCCAGACAAGTGTTAGGTTTGCTACCCAGGATCACAGAGCTGGTGAGCGTGAGCCACAGCATCACATACATTTGCTTTCTCAAAGCAGATAAACCACAGCTCTTAGGTAGTAAAGAATGAACACAAAAGAGAGGTCAGGCTTTTGCCTTCTGCCTCAAGAGGTAACCCTAGGGCCCTGGAATATCTTGCCTGACAAAAGTATCTCTATTTGTCTGGGGGCTTCGGGATCAGAAAATGATTTGTGATAAGGGCTTTGGAAAGCATCACATAAGTACTGACCCCTGGAGTGACTAGAGACTACAGGTATTAGCCTGAAGCTTCATGGGGGACTGGAAGTTAAAGTCAGTGACAATCACAGGCAGTGTGTGATTGAGCCCAAATTAAAACTCTGGACTACAAAAGTTTGGGCAAACTTTCCCGGTTGGCAATACACCTGCTTGGCTACGCTACCACCAACTCATACATCATAAATGGAAGGAGGTAACACCATCCATGACTCCAGGGGGAGAGGATGCCCAGAAGCTTCACATTTGGACCCCTTCCAGACCTTCTTTTTTCTGGTTCTGATTTGTATCCTTTTGCTATAATACAACAGTAATTGTAAGCACAGCACTTTTATGAGTTCTGTGAGCTGTTCCGGTAAATTATTGAACCCAAGGTGGTGCTGGGAACCCCTGAATTGTTATCTAGCTGGTCAGAAGTGAGGGTGGCCTGGGAACCCCCAAACTTGCAGCTGGCATCTGAAGAGCAAGCAGGCTTGTGAAGGACTGTCCCTTAGCCTATGAAGTGTGCCCTAACTCTGGGTAATTGGTGTCAGAAGCCAAAGCAGATCCTGCTCCACCACCTCCTGAATTATAGCACGGCCACTGCAACAGAAATCCTTGGAGCTGGGTGTTCAAGTCTTTGACACCTGACCAGCTGGGAGAAGGATCTGAGAAAGAACACAGGTCCTGCTCCAGTGCCCGTGCACCTGCAGGGATGGATGAGGGGGAGTTGAGAGTGGGAGAGATGAGGGCCGGGTCACCGAAGCAGCTTCCAGACTTGTGAAGCTCAGGCAACAAGACCCATCCCTTCTTTTTCATCTCACTAGCGTCCCCGAAGGAAGGACAAAGAGCAAGGGAGTGAGTCTGAAAACTCGCCCTATACTCTCTCATTTAATCCCAGTCAAGGAAACGCCTCTTAATCTATCTATTGGCCAGTGAGCTCCACTTGGGGTCAAACAGAAGCATTTCCTGCTAAGCAACAACTCATCATCATGCAAGTATCCCCTTCCAAAGGAGCTTAACTGCATCTAAAGTATTTAGATCTAACTTCCTATTTACAGAAAGTCCAGTCGAAGGACTCAGTGTAATTAGACTGTGAGGGAGCAAGTGTAATTAGATTGTGAGGGAACAATTAGACAAATCCAGAAGGTGACTATTGGGAAACAAGGTTGCTCTCTTCACCTCATCAACATCATGAAAAACTAATGGGGGGAGTAGGGGAACCGTGGTAGGGGGGAAAAAAAAAA
>CM053560.1:95439233-95453764 GCA_028646485.1 Cryptoprocta ferox
TCTAACTTCCTATTTACAGAAAGTCCAGTCGAAGGACTCAGTGTAATTAGACTGTGAGGGAGCAAGTGTAATTAGATTGTGAGGGAACAATTAGACAAATCCAGAAGGTGACTATTGGGAAACAAGGTTGCTCTCTTCACCTCATCAACATCATGAAAAACTAATGGGGGGAGTAGGGGAACCGTGGTAGGGGGGGAAAAAAAAAGCCATGACCCAATGCAACTAGTGTTCCTTGATTTACAAAAACCTGTGGGTAAGGACATGTTTGTAACAGAGAAAATTGAATGTGGAGCTATTTAATTTTTAGATGATATTGAATTATTATTAATTATTTAGTTGTGATAATGATCCTGGTACTAAGAAAGAAAATGTTTTTATTTTCCAGTTATATATGTGGAAATATTTAGAGGCAAAATGTCATGAAGCCTATATTTACCTTGAAAGGCTTCAGTGTTTTTGCTGTATAGTTTTCACTTTGGAATCATGTAAATGTTTTATGTAATTATAAAACAAAATTAACATTAAAAATTTTAAACCACTAACATCCAAAATAAAATAAATGAACCTGTTAGGCTGGCACAAAAGACACAGAAGTGGATTCTTTTAAGTGACTTTTAAAACCCAATAATTTGCCTGTATATTCTAAGGACAAAAAGAATAACAAACAAATTTTAAAGTGAACTCAGTTTTGCTATTAATAATATTGGTAGTTATTTTAAAGCATTAACAGAACTACTTACGTGTTTTATCCATTATATATGTTTACTCATTTATATTTATACTTTCTACATACACAGTATAAAGCAAATAATTGTGATAATGTCACTAGGAACCAAGATTTTCAGCATAAGAAAAATGGGGTACAAATATCAGAGAAGAATCCTATAATCTTAAAAATGAACTGGAAATTATCTTTATGAACTCGTTTCATTGTTTTTCTAAAAAAAAAGTTTTTTCTTTGCCTGTTAGCACTCTTAATGACTAGATTAGTGGTGTCTAAGTACCATCTCTCAGTAAAATGAACCAGGGCTTTTTGGTGAAATGACTGACTCCAGGGCTCAAGAGATAATGTGCAAGAGAGGCTGACATCTTTTTTTTTTTTTAAGATTTTATTTTTAAGTAGTCTCTACACCCAATGTGGGGCTTGAACCCACAGCCCCGAGATGAAGAGTCACACACACCACTGACTGAGCCAGCCAGGTTCCCTGAGCCTGACATCTTAGATAATGAAACTATCAAAGACCACTGGGGTCATGTCAAAGAGACATAGGAGCCAATACAAAGGGCTCCCAATGGCCAAAAATGGGACCATGTGAGCCCCAAAGAAAAACTGCAATGTAAATAAACAGATACGATGTTTAAAATCCACTAGTCTGTAATGATACAGAAAATAACATTTTATCCTAGGAGGTTGTTAAGGTATCAACTCATTACTTTGAAAACCGGTAAATAAGGACAACAAATCAAGCTTTGTATCTAGTTTTCCCACATAAATTATATTTTAGGGTTACTAAATAAAAGAATTCCAGGTAATAAATGTGGAAGGAATAACAGAATTAGAAAATAACTATTTCTCAGCCACTATTAAACCATGATGTGAAATGAGAATTTATAATGGAGGGACCCACTGGTAATCTGAACATCAAACAAAGAGAGACCAACAGGCATTAAGGGCATAACATCACAGATGAAACATTTTTGCCAAAAGATTAAATCTGAACCTGATCAAGCTTTTAGATCTAACTACAGATTTACCTGAAATATGGGGGACAGCGTAATGTCATGGTATACAACCAGCCAATCCCAGACTGCAGAGAATTCTGTAGGGCAAGCAACGTTTTCTTTAACAAATAAGTGCCAAGACAACAAAAAGAATAAGAGAAACCTGATAATGATCCGGAGACTTGAGACACATATAACCCAGTGCCATGTGTGAGCCTTGTTTTGAATCTGAGTAAAAACAAACCAACTATAAACGAGAATTCATAAGACAGACATGGAATTGGAATACTGGTAATCTTAGATAATGTTAAAAGAATTATTCATTTATCAAGTATGATAAGAATGATCGTTTAGAGGCACATCCTAAATCAGTGACAAGTGAAATAATCTGCTAACTAGGATTTGTGTAAGTGGGGACAGGATGAAGGACCAGGTAACAGAGGATTGGCCGTAGAGGAACATATGTATAAGCTGGGTGATAGATTCACAGGAACTTATTATAATACTCTTTCTCGTTCTGTTTATGTTTGTAAATATTCAGACCTCAAAAATTTTCAAAAGTGCTTCGGTTAAAAAATGGAAGAACTGGGGCACCTGGGTGGCTCAGTCAGTTAAGTGTCTGACTTGGGTTTAGGTCATGATCTCACAGCTTGTGAGGTCGAGCCCCACATTGGGCTCTGTGCTGACAGCTCAGAGCCTAGAGCCTGCTTCAGACTCTGTGTCTCCCTCTCTCTCTCTGCCCCTCTCCTGTTCACATTCCCTCCCTCCCTCTCCCCTCACCCTCTCAAAAATAAATATACATGGGGCCGCCTGGGTGGCTCAGTCGGTTAAGTGTCCGACTTTGGCTCAGGTCATGATCCCACGGTTCATGGGTTCGAGCCCCACATCAGGCTCTGTGCTGGCGGCTCAGAGCCTGGAGCCTGCTTCGGATTCTGTGTCTCCCTCCCTCTCTGCTCCTCCCCTGCTCATGCTGTGTCTCTCTCTGCCTCTCAAAAATAAATAAACGTTAAAAAAAAATAAACATACATAAAAGAAGAACTAAAAAGATGAATGCAAATATGACAGAATGTTAACAACTGTCAAGTTCTAAGTGATGGGAATATGGATGCTTATGTTCTTTGTATGTTTGAAAATGTTCATAATAGTAAACAAAATTGTAAAAGCATTTCTACCAAGCCAGGACAGAGAACCGGCTCAGGTTAAAAGGATTTGGAAATGTACCCACAGACACCTAAGCCTGGTGTTTGCCAGGGATGCCCTCAGAAGATGAAAAGGCAATGACAAAGTATATTGAAACAAGTTCAAATTTGAACTACTCACTTAGTAAAGAAAGCACAAAGAGGGACGTAGGGAAAAGGACTCCAGCTGACAAAACAGTGAAGCACACTTACTGTACTTACAACATGAAGGATCTCCAATTCAGAGGGAAGCCAGTCAAACGGGAGGGGAGATATTTTATCATGTTAGCTCAGAGCCCAGTGACAATCAGGGAGAGGTCAGGCTAGAACCATGTGCCCTAAAGCCTTAACGCCTTAAGTGACACAAGTATGAACCACGATTCCAAGGAAGCACAAAGCTTTTATGATGCGGAGTTATAAAATAAACCAAGACAAAGCAGATAGCCTGCTTGTCACCCAGGTACATTAACCAGCCTCTGACCCCAGCAGCTATTGAAAAAGCACTGCTCCTTGACAGAATGCTAACTTCGGCATGGTCTCACGCCCCCTATTCCTAGTAAGGCTCTTTCCCATACCTGATGATGACACACTGGTTCTCTCTGTCAATGATCATGTTTCTATACATATTATCTGCAAGCGCATAGATATGTGGTGGGTTTTCATACTGGGCCTAGAGAAGCAAAAACAAAACAAAAACAAAACCATGGTCAGATAGAGCAACACAATGCATTTCTTTCCTTGGTCTCAGAAATGACGTCGCCACCATACAGTTCCAGAATTCCTAAGGCTGCCTAGGTCCACAGCAGTTACACCGGACGAAACGGAGATAGGCTTGGGAAGGCCGCTTCTGTCGCCAAGCGTGTGATTCAGCCTTCAGAAGTGAACCACATCTTCAGACGCTCCAGCACCACACCCTTCCACCCACCCCGCCTCTGCAGACGACATTCCATTTCTAAATGTTTCTCGAGACATCTGGGCAACAGGTCTCAAAAGAGGCCTACTAAAAACCTGGATCTGACTTGTCCTAGAATTCTAAACCCCTACATAAATTTTTTTTTCTAAGAGGTAAGTTAGAGATCCTGGAACCCCAGAAACGATCTCCGAGTGAGGAGAAAACCTAACATGTCCCGTAAGAGGGCAAGAGGTATAATCCTTTAAAGGGATGAGCTGGTTTGACCCGTTTGCTTCATCTCAACAGACAGAAAAAAATCCTACCACAGCAAGATATTCGCCTGGGCACCCTGCTACCCTCTCATGGGCTAGCTTAGCTAGGCAGAAATACAAATTCACCGAAAAATTCATGAAGTGGTGTCAGGACCACTTCAGCCCCACTTTCTTCAATTTCTTGGATTTAACACCACTACCTCAACAATTACTAAAAAGCAAAATACTTCATGTGGTATAAAGTGGAAGAAAGAATTTGCCTTACATTTAAGACCATCCAACATCAAAGAATGAGCATGGCAGATCCAGTGAGAAGACATTTAGACTCTGTCTTACCCGTCACTGATCCCATCTCTAAAGTGGGGATAATACTGTCCAATAGCAATAGATCTGAGTACTTAATTCTCTGAGTCTTAGTTTCTTCATCTGTGAAATGGGGTTGGACAGTGATACACAGTCAGCACCCGGGGCTGTTTTATTATTGTTGCAGCTACTACAGTAACTGGCATTCAGTAAATACCAATTTTACAACACTCTTACCATTCGCAGTTAAAAATAAATACACTTTTTAAGATTCTAGGGCATTTCTTTAAAGAGAACTCTTTAAAAGATAAATGGTCTACAAGGGACTGGCGTAGCAACGCCTTTCCGAGAACTGGGAAGAAACGACATGAATGCACAGCACTTGCACCCACCCCGCCTTGGCCTTGGCTGGCATTGAGAATGCCAAGCCAGCTCCGTGCCTGCTGCCCCGGGGCCCCAGTGATCAGGGCGCCAGGGCAGGGCCCAGCCTCTGCTGACAGTGTTTCCCTTGTGCTGGGCTCCCATAAAGGCAGCATTATCAAAGGTCTTTCGCGTGGCAGCCTCCTTGGGCTCGAGCTACCAGTACCATTCATCTGGCAACAATGGGGTGGGCTCTTGCCCTGGGTAAATTGCCTTCCACTTCAACTGATGAATTTGTGTGGGCTCTCTTTTGTTTGTTTTCCAGGGGTCAGGATTAATGAACACTCTCGTGTTTCTACTGCGGAGGGAAGAAGGAAGGAAGAAGATGCAGAGAAGGAGAGGCCTGGGGAAGTGCTGAATCTCGTAATGAAATATATTAATTAGAATTAGAGTTTCTATTTTCATCACACACAACAAAAATGGCTACAGAGCTGGTTCTGAATAGGGACCAGAGTCACATTAATAAAGAAGTAATGAAAAGATTCATTTTTCATGTTCCATTCATAGCCACAGCTTACCTTAGGTTCTGATTTGGAGAGACTAGTTCTCATCACCCTTTTTATTTTTTTTTACCCGTTACTGATTTTTTTAGTCCTTAGAATTTTGTGGCCCGTGTGGAAGGCAGAATTCCCCCATGCCGCCCCCAACACCCGCTGTAGGTCCTACATCCCATTTGATTAGTTTCGTATACGCTATTACTATATTAGACAGCCCTATGCTTTTTTGAGCTGCATTCTACACAGCAGCACATCATTAAAAATCAACCAATGTCACCTACTTGAGCCTCCCCAATAAATAATTCATAATAAGAAAATGCAAATGTATTGCCAACTTCAAGAAAAACTACCCATGCGTCATAAAAGCCCCAAACACTACAGTAATTTATGTGGCATGTAACTTACCGCTCCTTGGTACATTTCAATTTCCTTTTCCCCAAAATACGGCATCTGCTTGAAAGGGTTGACTGAGATTAATACGGATCCTATATATGTCTGAATTTATATCCAGTTAAGGTCCAGCATTAATCTTCACAGCTACACATTTTTCAAATTAAGTAACCAGATGTTATCAAGAATTCATAAAGACTGTCCAAACAAAAAGCTCAAGTACCTATTTTCTAAAAGATTACAAATAAAGACAAAAGCAATTACCAACTAGCTCAGGCTCTGTTCCTCTCCAGGAAGAGTAATGAGATTAATTACCAAGGTGCTACTAAAAGAAATAATTATTTTAAATGAATTGAAGCACATCCTTTTAAGACTGGGGACAGGTATGGCTAGGAAGCAAAACAAAACGAAACAGAAGTGACCTAGGAGTGAAAGGAACAAGTATCATTACTTTTCTCAAATAATATTTTTTCCTGGAACTTTCATATCTCTTAGGTATACTAAAAATGTATTCACTTACTCACGTAACAAATAGAGAGATACACGATGACTGAACATTCCTACTCCTTAGAAGCTATGGGGAACAGAGTAATATCTATAAGACATTATTTGGAGCAGAAAATTACAAGCCCACACAGATCAGGTTTAGAGGCAAAAGGTATTATTTCTGCATGGGGAATCCAGGAAGGCCTTCCAGAAGAGAAAGCGTTCAGACCGACTCTTAACAGTTTTATACAACACACTATAATGTGCCCAAATACATGAAGTATCATTATAACATAAAAAATATTTCCACTTACTTATTCAATAATTGACTAGTTTGAATTGGGTGTCTACAACATGCCAGGCACTGTTCTGGATACTGGGGATACAGCAATGAACAAAACACACAGAAGAGATCAAACTCTCTGCCCTCTCAGAGGAAAATAAAAATTATTTAAAAAGAGAGAGAGACAGAGAGAGACGGAGAGAAAACAACAAACATGACAAAATACGCAGATTAGGGGCACCTGGGTGGCTCAGTCATGGTTCATGGGCTCGAACCCTGCATTGGGGTCTGTGCTGACAGCCTGCTTTGGATCCACTCTCTTCCTGTCTGCCCCTCCCCCTCTCTTCAAAAATCAACAAACACTAAAAAAAACCTACACATACTCAAAATCATTTCTTTTCCTCAAGGATTTCAAAATGTTTGGAAATTTCGCAGTTAAAGATGTAAAGCGATGACATTTCCTCCCCCAAGGGGACATTTACATATTTATATGATAGGACCTGAATTTTGTCAAACAGAGCAGCACAGGGAAACCAGTCAGATTACCCAGTTCTACTCTGACCTTGGGCAGGTCTCATCTCCAAGCTGTGGCTAATGGGTGATAGTGTACAATAGCACCTACCTGATAGGCTTATTATGAGAACTAAATTAAATAAACAGAATAGGGGCACCTGGGTAGCTCAGTTGGTTGAAAGTCCGACTTGGGCTCAGGTCATGATCTTGTGGTTCGTGAGTTGGAGCCCGTCATGAGGCTCTGTGCTGACAGTGTAGAGCCCACTTTGGATCCTCTCCCTCCCTCTTTTTCTGCCCCTCCCTTGCTCATGAGCTTTCTCTCTCAAAAATAAATAAAACATGAAAAGAAACAAACAGTAGGGGCACCTGGGTGGCACAGTTGTTTAAGCGTCTGACTTCAGCTCAGGTCATGATCGCACGGCTTGTGAGTTCGAGCCCACATTGGGCTCTGTGCTGACAGCTCAGAGCCTGGAACCTGCTTCCGACTGTGTCCCTCTCGCTCTCCCCCTTCCCTGCTCATGTTCTGTCTCTCTCTCTCCCTCTCTTAAGAATAAATAAGAAAACATTTTAAAAAATTAAAACAAACAGTATAGAAAGCTCAGCAATTTCCTTAATTTGTGTACCTTGAGATGCTTGTTCTGTTGCATGTTAATGTATCTGAGACACAGCTTTGGTATTATTATTGAACACAAATGAGCCAAGTGTGGGATGGATCAGATAATATTTGAAAATTAATATTTACACATGAAGGTGAACATATGGAATGATTCCATTGCCATTTTGCTTCCCTTTTCACTGACCAGAAAGATCTTCAGGCTTGAAAGGGCTGATGGTGAAAGAGCAATAGAGAAGACAGGGCTGTTGTAAGAGAACACCCAGATGCACCCAGTGCTCCCCTGAGGGCAATTCACGGCACTAAGAGCAAATGGGAATGAGATAGTGAATCCTAAATGAATTTCGCTACAGAATCATGGAAGAGAAGAATGGCCGAGAGCAAATGTGGGTCCAAGTCCAAAGTCAGGTGAGGCCAACGATAAATTACTAGTGGTCTACTTTTTTTTGAGGCAAAATTGAGAACAGACCGATTTATTATTAAAATTGTTAAGCAGATAAGAAATGCCCATGATGTTGTAGGTAAGAGCCAGTAAGTGTTGGTAGTATGAACACTGATTGAACACAAATATATTTACACTCCTAACAACAACCTCTTACTCTTTCACTCCTATTTTACAATGAGGAAACTGAGGTATAGAGAAATTTAAAAACTTGCTCAAAGTCACAAGCCAGTAAGTGGCAGAGCTAGGATTCAAACCCAGGCAGTCTGGATCTAGAGTCCACAATCTTAATCAACAAGCTATAATCTCTAAGTTAGCAAGTATTGTTGCTATTGTTAATATTGTTATTACTACTGGTAACATTGCCAGATTTAGTAAATAAAATACAAACACCCAGTTAAATTTGAAGTTCAGATAAACAATGAATAATCTGTTTTACATATATGTATATATATATTTCCCCCCCAAATAGGTATGCCCCAAGCAACTTGAGACACACTTATACTAAAAAGTAAGTTGTTGTTCATCTGAAACTCAAATTTAACCAGGCATCCTGTATTTTATCTGCCAATCCTAATCTTAAATTGGTAGAAGAATTTCATGCAGGATGGACGGGAGTTCAATTAGAGGGCTCTATGGTGTCTTAGAGGGCTGTATGGTCTTTTATAACTTAGATTCTGTGATTCTTTGGGGACTTGAAATTCTATAACCCTTAGTTGTTTGTTTGTTTGTTTTTAGTATCCTTTCCACATGGTAGGGACCAAATCAAAACTGAATGAATGTGGTTTGGCCCTCATTCTGAGTCTCATGCGAAACAAATATAGTAATTCTTTTCTTTTTTTTAAAGTTTATTTATTTATGGGGGATGGGGGAGGAGCAAAGAGAGAGGAAGAGAGAGAAAGAAACCCAAGCAGGCTCTGCACCACCAGTGTAGATCCCCACACGGAGCTTGAACTCACAAACCCACGAACCGTGAGACCATGACCTGAGCAGAAACCAAGAGTCAGACGCCTAAATGACTGAGCCACCTAGGCGCCGCACAAATACGGTAATTCTTATGGTAAACCCAATTTTCAAGAAATACAGCATTGCTACGACCATCCTCATTTCAGAACTCATGGTGAAAACAAACTTGGCTAAGTATGTATGATCTTTTCCTGGCAGAAGGTGAGCCTTCCCTTAGTTGTAAAGGGAATGCTGTGAATGCAACCTGTCCTGGACAAATCAGCACTATATACAAAGAAGAAAGAGCAGCCTGAGGACATGAGCTAAAAATATCAGCTCCCCACCAACCCCTTCCTACCCACCAAGCCCTTGGCCATCTGATAAACATGTACTGGGCTGCATGAGAGCTCCTATAGGAACCAAAATTTTTTCTACTCTTAATAATCTGCTATGTGAAAAGACATCTTAGAATGTCTTGATTTTCACTAAGTAGTGTACATAAATTCTGGTAAGAAGACACAGGGAAAAAAAACCTCTTTTGGCTCATTCTAGGCCAATCCTGAATCAATAACCCAGTAGAAGAGGGAAAACTATAGCTATTCCCTCACTCTTTCAGTAGGGCTCTCAAGGTCGGTGTTATTTGGGAGGATTCCTGAAAAATAAAGTTTGGTTTGAGATGAATAATGCAGCTCGGGTCTGTGCTCAGTAGCTACAAGCTTAACTAAATCAGAAGAATTGAGAGAAGAGAATGAATTTAGTATTTGAAGAAAACAAACATATTTTAGTTATTCCAGGTGTGAATTTGGCCTGATTTGTTTATCTAGAGGCCTGCCCTGCTTTTCACCGGGTCTGCAGAGACGCCAGCTGCTTCTCTGAGATCACAGGTCTCCTACAGGGTGGGGCCCTTTCCCAGATCACTCAGATACTCCCACTCTCTACTACATAATTCAGGTGTGCCTTTGGAAAAAGCTGCTCAGGCAGAATGGGAACGTAACCTGTCTCTACCCACATAATCTTTGGTTGTGAAGGTGTGGCCCAACGTTAATTTTCAAAATGTACAGAGATATGAGGCTATGATACCACACACACACACACACACACACACACACACACACATTACCCAGACCAAAAAAAAAAATAAACATCATCTTATCCAATAGAATGTACAAGACAGAAGAGACCCAACACATCTTTAATTAATTGGTTTCCAAACGCTTGTCGTGGATCCATGAGTTTTCATTGTTCTGCAGCAAGGATGACAGAAAGACAAACATGCTTTGAATTTTTCATGAAGCTCAATTTATTCACTATATAGGACTGTTCTTTATTCGTAGATAATTTCCTTTCTACTTCTGGGCTGTTAAAATATTCTTTTCTTTTTAAGACTTTATTTTTAAGTAATCTCTACACCCAACATGGGACTCAAACTCATGACCCTGAGACCAAGGGTGACATGTTCTACTGGCTGAGTCAGCCAGGTGCCCACATTTTATGAAATGTGATGATAGCACAGGCAACGGTCTTATAGGCAAAGTTGAGTTTTAACTTAAAAGTTTTTTTAGTAGCAAATGAATTTGCAAAACCACCCAAACTGATCTAGTTGACTTCCCTGGATTTATCACTGAGGAGGAACAGTCGGGCTGCAACTTGAGTCCCTGGCTCCAGCCACCAGACCAACATCCATGTCACCGCAGCACACTGGTCACTACAGCACGCGGCCCCCTCCATGTGAGCTGACGGCCAAGGGCCCAACCTTGGAACACCTGCACTGCCTTAGGCTCCAGTTGCTTGGGCACAAAAGTCTCAACTAATCCAAGGGCTGAAAACGCCAAACACACTTGAGTGTGGTCTTTGAGTAAAAACAATTTGGGAGAAAGTTGGACCAAATGAGCGGGGAGTGCTTTGCACGGAAACTATTTTCGTCAGCGAAGTGGCTATAAATGATGTCTCGCCAAGCACGAGAGCGAATACTGCAGTGTTTTCCTCATATATCTTAGAATGTCATTTTAAGAAGTGTGGCAACATTCAGGAAAAATATGGTTGGTAAATTAAACCTTCCTTGTCTTAGGCTAAATAGCTGAAAATTACGGGGTTTTATTGGTAAACAGTGTTCGCGTTTTCTAAGTAGATTTTTTTTTCCTAATGTAGAACAAAGAAATGTGCATTCAGCCTGAATGCATTAACGATTGTTCCAAACGCTGACCTTCAATACAAAACAATGTGCTGGTATTAGATGTAGAAGAGGTAAAGGAAGCAATTTTATAACTTAACATGAAATCGAATCTCTTCTTGCCTTAACTATTAAGCTTAGGAGAGAGAGGGAAGAAATCCTCTTATTTAAAATAATGTTACTCTATCATAATAATATTCCCATAGCACTGAACTGATAAAAGATGATTTTATCACTTAACAGAGGAAAAGATCTGCAGTTAGACGCTCAGTATTACTTCATAAATACCCAAAAGAATCATCAAGCTTCCTCAAAGCTGAAAGCGGCTCTGTGCTCTTGATGGAAAGCACACGGATGCTGAGTTTCTCGTGTATTGAGTGGGTAGAGATTTCTAAAACACGAAGCCATTAATGGTCAACTAACTCATTTCCTTGGTGGAACACATGATTAGTCAGCCATTGATTCAAAGACATTAATTCAGAGGCTCCTAATCAGCCCCCTCTGTGTGAGTCATTTAAAAATTCTGCTGTCTGAATATAAAAAGCAAGTCTTGATAGTCAACAGATTTTCAATGAATACTTAATACAATGCACCATGCCAAGAATTATGCAGGAAACTAAGAAATATATGAAGCAAGATGATGCCGTTTCTATTAAAATTAACAAGAAAGCATATATCTATATATCTATGTTAGACATGCATATATATGTTAATATATATGTTAAGTTGAAAATTCTACACCAAGAGGTTATGGGAGGATTGTAGATGACATTCTCCTTTCTGATTCACTGCATTTTATAAATCATGTTAAATGAGTGTATTGCTTTAAAGAGTTTTTGTTTTGTTTTTAAGAAGATACATGAAACTAAATCCCCATCCTCAAGTTTCTGGCGTTTTAGGGGTAAACAATCTTTATAGGGAGAAGTGTGAGTCTGTCTAGTTTAATGATGGACTGGCTGCTGATAACCACTAACATCATTTTTTTTCTTACTCAGCTTTTTAAAAAACCACGTTTCTATGTAAATAACATAATAAGCTAAGCCCATGTACTAAGAACATGGAAAATAATTTGTTCAACTATATTCAGTGGAAATTCACCTTTTATGGGCTTGTCAATAAACCAATCCTCCATTTAAGACACTTTCTATGGTAAAATGCATTTGAATTTTCAATAAGCAACTTTAAAATTGAATTTTTGGAACATAACTCAGAAATATGGAAGGAATGTATATACTCATTATTCATTATTCATTATGAGTTCATTATTTCATTTAGCACTGCAATAGGCTCATGTGGGAGATTTCATTATCACTCCCATTTTACCGGTGAGGGAATCAAGGCACACAGATCCCAAAACTTCCATGAGGTCACCAGGCCCATGCAGAGTAAGGTTCAAAGCCAGTCCAGAACCACATCCTGCACCCAACTCTTAATCAGCCGCCAGTTCCCTAGGGCCATGGGACTTGCACATAGAAGTAATTAAAATGTCATGATGATAAGCCCAGATTAAAGTGAGCATATTTCAATTTTTTGACCAAATAAAATGAAAACTTCCCACTGAATACAACTGCTTCCATACAATTAAAGTAAACTCTGCACAGGTGTCTAGCAGTCAGCAAATTCTTTTCTCTAAAGGGCCAGAAAGTAATTATTTTAGGTAATATGGTCCTGTTGCAACTGCTGGCCTCTGCCTTTGTAGCATGAAAGCAGGCGCAGACAGTAAGTAAAAGAATGAGCGCAGCTACATTCCAATAAAACCTCTGTTACAAAATGGGCAGGGGGCAGATTTCATCTGTAGGCAGTAGGCTGCCTCCTTGATCAAGATGCTATGATTAACGTCACTAACAAAACCAAATATATCTGTTACTTCTTAAAAGCAGGGGGTTAGGTTTTAACGACCCAGAGATTTGATAAAATTTCCTATGGTAAACAAGAAATAGCCCAGTACCAGTCAGAGCCATCCAAGTGACTTGGAATAGTTTTGTTAATTAGTACTGCTGGATAAAGCCTTGGTGGCGTTGAACTCCCCCCTCACCAAGTAGGAGACAGGCAATCCTTGCAAAAGTATTGTTGCATATGTATGGGTGCTTTTACCTAATAGTCACATGAGTGGTATAAATAACAAAGAGAAGCTACAGGTGTGAAATCTATACCTCCTCAAGCTTTGGGGGTTAAAATCTAAAATGTAAGCCACAGCAGTCGCAAACACACCACCACCGTTACTGGTCCTCCGTAACACCATGGCTTCAGAAGTCACCAAGTGTACCACCCTTGAACCTTCTGGTGCTGTAATATAGATTTCCACAGATCTTTGCATTTCTATGACCAGTTCTCCAATCGTTTCACTGAGACGTCTTTGTACAGTTGCACCAAACAACATAGAATCCTGTAGGAACTTAGGCAAATATCACAGTTCTCTGTGTACAATGAAGTCAACACACATTTGAATCAGATTTCCATTCTGAATTTTTTAAAGCCTTATAAAAAAATGGCATCTGGCAAGCTAAAATTGAAACATAAAGAACAACTCAAGAATGTCAGGCATTTTCAATAGTTGATCTTCCTGTCTCATGTTTCCTTTAGTAAACATAAGAATGCAGAAAAACTGGCAAAATTGCATATTTTTTGCATGAGGCAATCTTTTTAAAACCTTTTAGGTCCGGACTGAACTGTCTGCTTTGCAGTTAGGGAGATCTATCGACAGAATTCTCCGCAGACCTGGACTTTCCCTAAGGAACAGGAGAGGTTTTACATGTCACGTGCCTGGCTAAAGCACGTCAAAGGTACAGGGCCATCAACTGAAACAGATGAATACTGGCTGCATCTTGATTTTGTGGAATGCTGGAAAAATAATTTAGCATCACCTTTGCCCTTCGCACAACCTCAACGAAGGGGCAGAAAAGAGAAAAACCGCCTTCTGAAATGGTGAAAATGACTTGAGCACCTAGTGTCAGTTCAGAATTTCAGATGGATCTTCTCATACTAGGAACCAGCCACCTTTGCCGGCGGATATGGTCATCTTACTTAGAAAAGCCCAAAGAAGCTCATAAAGGATACAAAAATGTAGTCATCCATGTATCTCTTCTTCAGATTCTCCACAATGGCATTCTCGGTGATCTTGGAGAGCAGGACCATGTCATCCACGCCACTGTGCTTAACATTGTGGCTCTGCCAGTGGTACCGGTAGGCACCTTTGCTTCCCTGTGAATATAAAACATAAGTTCTTAGGATGTTTATTTTCTCCCAGTGTTTAAAAAAAAATCACTAAGTTCCCATATCTTCCTCATATCAAATGAAGCAGAATGAGCAGAACAAAGAATTTTATCAATAGATCTGGATTTAAATTCCAGCTTGGCTATCTACAAACTAAGAGAAGCGGGGGGGGGGGGGGGGGGGGGGGGGGTT